>JBBCBC010000025.1:34842500-35173045 GCA_037126765.1 Stenogyne calaminthoides | reverse complement strand
CATTGATGATAGGTAGTTTGTTACAAGTTCTGATGAATCTTGTCGAACAAAATCAAAAAAAAAAAAAAAAAAAAAGATTACATGAATCTTACGAGTCTTTATCTTCTGGAGTCTTCATCTTGTTCTTGACTCTCTGCTCCTCGGTCCGTTCTTGACTCTGCTCTTCCACCTCATCGTCAGGGGACTTCTAGGTTGAACATTAGTAGTATCTTCTCTTGGTAGCATCTCTTTCCCTTGATGATATCCGGACCGTTCCTGTCGGACCTAAACCGAGTGGCGTCTTGAGATATTTCTGAAAATGGCCTTCTCGTTCCTTTGACCATTCTCGAGCATAGGAGGAGGGTACACATATGGACCATGGACGGTTATCTGCACCTTTCCTTCATCCGCAAGATTTATCCATCCTTGAAGATATTTTGGATATAAGGTTAGGAGATAATCAATGAAAGCCTCATTCGGATCTGAGCTCTCCCCTCTCCACTCTCTGAGCACATCATAGTAGAACCAGAAGGTTCTCTTGATCTCTTCCCACGTCGTTGAGATGGTTTGGCATCCACTTATCAACGTCGACCATTTGATCTTTAGTGCTCCCTCTCCTCTTGCTTTGCGAACCTTCGAACCCATTTCGTTCTTTTACGCTCTTCTACTTTTCTTTTCGATCAGCGGTACACGAAATGCGAGAAGCGGCGATTTTCTTTGCTTGTTCGATCTGGAGTGTTTTCAAAGTGCTTCTAGTATTGAAGACTTTCTTCTTGGGCTCGGACTTCGAAATATTGATTACCCAATACTCGAACCCATGGGTGGCTTAGAGGCTTTTGCGCTTGCTCTCGGGTTCAACAATGCCCAAGACTTTCCTCTTCATAGGCCTGAGCGGCTGGCTTGTTCCAACCTTAGCTCTATCACTTTCGGTTTCTCTCGCAACTTCAAGCATGATTTTACTCGAAACCCGAGTGTAGATCGAATCCACCTTCTTGAACTTGAATTCTCCGATGAGCTTCGACTTCCTTCAAGGCTTTAGATAGGATATTCATTTCAGCTTCCTTTTTTTTTTTTCTCCAAAGTACATGCCAATAACTTCCGAGGTCTTCACGGCTTTTCCTTCTTGGCACCGTAATTTGGTAGGAGTCTAGAGAGTCTTTGTGTCCGTATGATATTGCTCTTTTACTTACACACTCCTCTCTCCTTCTAATCGATCCTGTTCATCTTCTAGCCTCCGAGGTGGTTCTTTGCCCGCAGAATTCTTCCCAAAGATGGGGGCCCCGCCAGAGAGAGCATCTTTAAACATCTCTGTTATCTTGGTCATGAGCATTGAGCTCATTTCTCAACAAAGAGACTTGATCAATGCCGTTCTTCTCTACCAATTTCACCTCTAAACTTCAGTTCTCTCACGGTGCTTGTTTAAGTTCAAGACTTTCGGCTCGGCCTTTGACTCCCTCTAAACTTCTCATTCGGCTTGTGTCTTCCATGGAGGTCATCTTTGAGGTCGAGTGTCTTGAAGTTGCACCGGTTCTGAAGATGAACTTCGATTCTCCATCTTACGAGATTGGGCGGCCAATGTCTCTTCCATCCGAGTGATCTTGTTCGGCGTTGACTCAACCTTCTCAAGCTTCTCCACTATGGGGAGTGAGGTCGATCTCGGGAACATTTTGCACCTTACGTGGCGATTGATCATCACGGGTTCGAGACCGCGACCCGAGGGTCGATGCACTTTTGAAGATCGAACTTCATCGAGCTCGGTCTCTAATCGAGCCCGATCGTACATCGAACCAATTGAGTTAAAGATAGAAACTTGATAACTTTGGCATAATTGTTAATAGTGCAAAAAGGTATCTGAAGAGTTCTAAACTTCGATCCGAGGTTGAATGATTTTAGGTTGATCGTGAAAAGTTTCCTTCTACATGCGAGGCCCGATCCTCGGCATCTCCCCCATTGGTCCCCATCTTGAGATTTGTCTCTGCTTCTTAGGGGCACCCAACTTGATAGCTCTCTCTCGGCGATCTTCTTACGAACTAGCTCGTCAAAATCGGAAATTTTCATCTGAGCTTTGTCTTTCTGAATCCACGAGAATTGATGAGGAAAACTGTCTCCTCGTTCCACGATCTTCCCCTCAGAATGAAGCAATATTAAGCATCTCTGGAAGAGTGCGGTTGAGGATGTAGGCCAGATTGACCTCAATCTGAAGAAGATGTCTTGGAGGTTAGGGAATAAGCTTCATTTCGGTGTCGGTCGAGAATGAACAATTCCCCTTGCTTCGCCATTCGGTCTCTCGGCTTCACGCTTTCTTGAGCATCGGGCTCTCGGGGTTCGATTGGAAAATCTGTGAAAGATCTACTAAGAGCTCGTTCGGGGAGGCTCATCAAAAATTCACTTGCTCGCGAGGCTCGGCAAACTCTCGAGGTTTGGGCGTTCTTTCTCTCCCGTTTGAATCGGCTTGTTACGAGGTGCGGCGGCGCCTCCTCCGATCAGGATTTTCGGTTTGCTCTGAGAACCCGAGCAGGCACTTCCTCAACAGAATTGAGCATCTTACGTAGTGCGAGCCGCCACGTCCTCGGATGGAATCTGAACATTTTCCGAGGTCTCGAGGTCCCGAAAAATTTCTGAGAAAATTTATCTGAGCTAAGCGAAGTCTCAAGAACCTCGAGAAGACTTGCTCTCGGTTTGATCATGTGCCTTTGAGATAGCTTTGCGATACAAGTAAAAGGCGATTTACGGCGGCTTGGCTCTCATTTGAATCTCGCCGATCTCATTTCTCTTCATCTTCATCGATGAGAACCACCATTCTTTTCGCTTGGGGCGAGGTTTTTCTTCTTCAATTTCTCCACCTTTGCTCCTTCTTGGCATCCAACAAAACCTTCCCCCGGTTTGTTGGGTTTCTTCTGCAGCAGCTGCAATCGGTGATCCCATTTCTTCTCTTTCTTTTCCTTTTTATAGTCCTCTTCGGACAATGGGCTTGAACATCACTTTGGACTTGGGAAATGGGGTAGAGTTGGCAAAATGTCCTCCTCCTCTCTCGGCACATCTCCAAGATAAATGCAATTTTGGTGGCGTGGAGGATCCCCGCTGATAGATATTGCCCCATCCTTCTCACTTTTTATGACCTTGGCTTGCTTTCACCACCTTTGATCGGATCACTTCAACGGTTGAAATCCTTGGTGGGTGAGTCCTCAATCGCCGCCATTAGTCGGAGTTTGGGAGTCTTGATCTGCTTTCGCTTCGGATCGACTCATTATGCACTTTCCCACAATATCCATCAATACTCAGTATTTTGGCCGGATGTCGTTTTGTGCGAGTAGCCTCAAACTTAACGGGTTTCTCGGCAACCTTGTCAAGATACTCCTGCTCCGTCCCAACATATATGTTGAGGATCATCTCCTATCGCACAACTCAAATATGTCGTTTAAATCCTTAGGGACTATACAAAACTCACGAACAAACTCAACAAACTTCATCGATTGTTCAAGATGAAAAGCGAAATTTTGGATTCTATATTATCCTCCTAATCTATTTCCATATTTGCAACAAACTCGATTACCTCGCGAAACATACTCACTTCTCGGTCGATTCATGACGAGGTTTGTCGGTTTCGCCATCGGATTAAGTGGAGTGCCTCTTCCCCGTGCTTGGCATTGGGCGTACTCTCCAAAAAAAAACACGATTAAATTACCATGGCTTATTTATCTTATCTAATTTCTCGAAAATGGTTGGGGCCATTTGAGATTTGAAGATTTGAAGATTTAGGGTTTAGGTTTTTTTCGGGCAAAGGGATTTTTCTTGCGGAGGGGTTTGATAAAATTTGGCTTGAATGGCTTCTTCGGAAATATATAGTTTCGAGATCGTGGGGATTCGCGTTGGTTAGGTGAAAAGTAACGGTTGAGATTAATCATTAATGTCGGGTATCGCGAAACGATCGATCTTCAGAAAAGTAAGTAAGCCAATTTATCCTTATTGGTCATTAAATGTAACAGAGCATTAAATATTTGTTGACCTTCTTGAATTTCAAAAGATCCTAAAAACATTCCTTAGGTGTTTTGTATTTATTGCAAATGATTCTTGAGCTTCACTTAAGCAATAAATGAGTCGCGTGAGTCATTACTTCTTGAGACTAATTTCCTCTGTCGGTCTTCTTGAGTATTGACCTTGATAAAATGTCGATTATATCTTGAGTCTTGAATGAGTTCGATTATAACAGCGATCTTGACCTTGATGAATCTGAGTTCGCGAGACTCGATTCGATATTTCCATTTATCCTCGAGTTTCTCGATGAAATCGAAAAACTTCATGCATATGAAAACCTTCAATTTTTGATTTTTACTCTATACACCGATCTAACATCCCTAATTCAATTGAAAGTTCTTGAAATCTTGATTGACCCGAAAGGTTTAGTCAAGATATCAACTCTCTGCTTATCGGTATGAATTTTCTCCATCATATGTCCTTTTCTCGACATGATCTCGATGAAGTGATGTCGATATCCACATGCTTGCATCTGGTGTGCAATCTGGGATTTTGTGAAATAGCAATGGCACTATTATTGTCACAAAATATTGGTACTTCATTGGCTACAACTTTATAATCCCTTAATTGTTGTCTCGAGCCGAAAGAATCGAAAGACAAACTTCACTTCGCGACCATGTATTCAACTTCAAGATGAATCTTGGTTACTCTTGGGTATGTTTCTTCGAAACCGGGATATCGGTGACTTCCAAGAATTGACAAGTTCGATGGTGGACTTCGCATCAATCCTGCAACCTCCATGTCGACATCACGAGTAACGGTTAATTGAGGTTATCATCACCGGATACCATAATCCTCTATTCACTTTGTGCCCTTAAGATACTTGAAGATCTTTTGGCGACCTCCATGTGACTAGCCTTAGGATTAACTTGGTATCTTCGCATATCCCAACAAAAAATGTTATATCCGAGCCTACTTTGGCGTGAGAGATAGAGCAATGATCCAATGATTCCTCTATAATCGGTATGACTTCACCGATTTGCCTTGAAATCGGGATCCATCTTGTAGTTAGTATTCATAGGAATCCTAATCTGCATTGCAATTTTGTACACCATATTTGACAATCGGATCTCTACGGTGTACTTTGCACAGTTGATGAAGATTCCTTCCTTTGATTGTTTCACTTGAAGACCTAAAAGAAATTCATCTCTCCCATCATTGACATCTCAAACTTGCCTTTCACCGGTGTTGAAAACTTTTCACCACGGTGATGGTTTGGAGATCAAAAATGATGTCATCAACATATATCTGAACCGGTAAGATATCTTCCCATCTTCTATTACGAGCGAGTTCTATCAGCGATCCCTTTTGACAAAACCATGGTCGATGAAAACCGAGAAAGGGTATCATACCATGCTCGGGTGTTTGCTTAAGACCATACAAAAGCTTTTACGAGCACAAAAACTTGGTCATTATGTTTGAAACCAGGAGGTTGTTCCACATAAACCTCTTCTTTAAGCACACCGTTCGAAATGCACTTTTCACATCCATTTGATAGATATGAAACTTCATGTGGGGCAACATATGCAAGAAACAATCGATGGCTTCTAGTCTTTTTAACAGTCAAAAGGTTTTCATCATAATCCAAGCCTTTTCTTGGGAATAACCTTGTGCAACTAGCCTTGCCTTTGTTTCTTACAATGTTGTTATTTTCATCTCTTTTATTCTTGAAAACCCACTTGGTTCCAATGACATTGTGCCTTTTCGGTCTATCTACTAGCTCCATACTTCATTCCTTGAGAATTAATTATTTCATCTTGCATATCAAGAATCCAATGAGAATCTTGTAGACCTTCACCAATCTCGGTGAAGCTCTTTCTCCCGATAGGAAGCGGCAGAATAGTGCACTCTCACCATGGAACCTTCTTGTTTTGACACCTTCGGTTAGATCACCCACAATCGACTTGTAGGATGACTATCTAACCATTTCCTTCTAGATGTTCCCCCTTCAATGATATCTTCAACATTTGAAATGTTAGGTTCGATTAATTGATGAAACTCGAGGAACAACGAGAAAATGAAAAGGAATCATCTTATAAAATTCCATTCGAAACATTGTCGAGAGACATTTGTTCCCCTTTGGTTGATAGATTCGAGTTTGCCTCGATTGTGACCACATCTTCATTAGCATCACATACGAGTGAGGCCGAATCGTGTCTGTTGATTGGTCACCTTTTGGTGTGTTGGCTTTCTGAGTCTCACCATCCCGAGTTCCATCCTGAACTTCTTTATCTCGAAAGTCTGAGTCACTCAATCATAGATAGTGGTGACTTCTTCTTTTCGAGTTCGATGGATGATTTGTCATTCTTTTTTCGGGCTTAATCTGGTGATCCTCTTGGTGGGTTCATCTGCATCATGTTCATGTTTCTTACGAACACAAAGTAGATTCGTCAAAAATAACATGAGGTGTTTCTCCACAATAAAGTCCCTACGGTTGTAAACTCTGAAAGCTTTCTTGACTTGAAATATCCTAAGAATATTCCTTCATCGGCTTTTTCTATCAAATGTTTTCAATCGATCTTTACCATTATTGTGTATGAAACACTTGCAACCAAAAACTGCGAAAAAGAAATAAACAAGAGGCTTCGCTTTCATTCCAAAGCTCATAAGGTGTTTTGCCTTGACTCTTGGTCAAGATGGATCTGATACGAGAGTAGCATCACGGTGTTGGCTGACTTTTTAAAACCTTTTAGGAATATCGACCGGTATCATTGTCCTTCTGCGAACTTTTTCGAGTCGTATTCCTTCTTTCAGCAACACCATTTTGTTGAGGGGTCCTTGCAGCTGATGTTTCATGAGTAATTCCATTTGTTGCACAATAATCAAATATGATATGATTTATAAATTGATTTCCCTTGTCGGATCGATTTTGACCACACTCGATTTTTCTCAATCTTGAGCCTTTTCATGAATCTGGCGAACTTTATCTCGAGTCTCTTTCTTACTGAGTAAGAATATGACCCAAGTATATCTTGAGTAGTCATCAACTACTACTAGTGTGTATTTCCTGCCATTGGTGCTTACTAGAGTTATTGGACCAAAGAGATCCATATCACAATAACTCTGAAGTATTCTCTCGATAGAAACATCTACTTTGCTTTTAAATGATGCTCTAACTTGTTTTCCTTTCGCACGCATCACAAATATGTTCCTTCTTGAACACTTCATTAAACAACCCTCTCACAAGGGCTAATCTTGCAAGCTTATTCGGGTTTTTGAAATTAGGTGATTCATTCTTTTTTATGCCATAACCAACCCAGGTATCTATGGAACTTTTAGCAACGAAACATGTATCTTTAGGAGTTGAACTCCAATCAAAGAAGATACATTTCCTTTTCTAGTACCCGATCGGTAATATTTTACGTGTTGTATCATCTTTCACATAACATAAGTTCTTAGAGAACTCAACATTAAAACCTTTATCACGAAATTGGCTTATTGAAAGCAAGTTATGCTTCAATCCGGATACATATGAAACACCATGGATATGAATCGAGTCGATTTCCAAAGTTCCATATCCTTGATCATCCCTTGGAGTTATCTCCAAAAGTGATCGAGGGCCTCTTTGTTCAACATAGTCCTTTGAGTATCTTCTTGAATCTGTCATATGTCTTGAACATCCACCGTCAAGATACCATACATCGGGGCTTTTTCATCTCTGCTTTCATCGGTCTTTATATGATCTTTGATCATTTCGGTGCCCTTGTTTTCCTCCGAAAAAGCAGATCAATTTTAGGTACCCAATTTGTGTAGGGTCCTACAAGGTTAGTTGTACATTTTAATCCAAATCACTTTTTGACAACTCTAATCACTTTAGAGTGGCTAATTTGTCTTCCATAAACATCAACATACACATTTACTACTCTAGGTTCCTTAGCAATTTTTTTGTGTATGAGTGCTAGCCTTAACATGAACATGGGCTTTTGAATTTTTCTTTGGTTCGGGCCTTTTGTTCATTTGCTTTTGGCTTCGTCACCAGTCTAAATCTTTGTTGACTCGGGTTGGATAACCTTTACCCTTAAGCAAGTGGGGTTCGGGTTATGCATCTTGAAATTGGGTCTTTTCGAGATCTTTGAGGACTTGGTCTCTTCAATTGAGAATGTCTCTGCCGAGTGTTTCTCTTACGAAGATTCCTCTGATAGTTCGGTCTTGAGATCCTTTCGGGTTTGCATTCTTAGCTGAGGCTTTGAAGTACTTGCTGAAATTTTCCAACTGAGTGCTCAGGTTTTCTAGCCTTCACCTGAGGTTTGGGCTTTCCTACCTAATCATTCAGTTTTACTGAAACCATGAGTCATTTTCCCTTGTCTACAACCTTGGGCATTTCTTGATTTGAAGTGTAGGTGCCAATTTGGTTTTACAAAGATTGTCTTCTTGCTACTTGATGCAACATTCAGATGACCTTGTGAGGTTCCCCGGAATGTATCCCAATCTAGATTTTTATAGTGGCGGATCTCTGGTAACTCCGAATTTCATCTATTACTTTAGATGCGTTATTCAATAGAGTTAGCTTCTTCTTGTACTGCACTATCCTCACGGATCTGTAGAGTTTCATGCTTCTCGAGAGGTCATTGAACTTAGTTACGATCAAATTGAATCTCTTGATGGATTTCTCTAGCTTTTTCATTAGGGTCACTATCAACTTCTCTTTCTCTCGAGAGTTGTACTTTCGAAACATCCGGTTATCAAGAGCTCCCATTAATTGAGAAGTGATCTCGGTTTTGCTAGAGTCTTTCCATTTTTAGATTTTCGACCTTGATTCGTTATTCTCGCTCTTGAGTTTCATTTAGCGATTCTTGTAAAAGCAAAGATAGTCCTTTATTAGATTCTCAAAAAGAATTCATCGGTCAAATTAACATTTCACGATTGAACTTGACAACTCTTGTCTTAGTGTAGGAGCAACAACAAGAAAAAGAAAGAGTTTACCTCCTCAATGGCCATCGACAAATGTCATCACTTTCCTTTGCTGAGAATATTTCATCCGAAGAGCTAGATCCGCCGCCTCGAATGTTCTTTCTACCCAACCATGACCTTTTTGCTAGAGAACTTCTTGTCTCTTTTAGCTTGCCTTTCTTTTCTCTCCTTAGCACTTCGGTCGGGACAATCATCTTTGGAAGTGACCTTTCTTTTAGCAATTATAGCATCTGTTGGCATCATCATCCCCGATCACTTTCTTCCTTGGACTTGAGTCCTTCATTACGGATGAAGATCCTTGGGTTTCTCGGTCCTTTCTCTTCTCGGTTGGTTTTTCCTCGGGTTTCTTCCGTACATGTGATTCTGTAATAGCTTTTGTATTTTCCATATCGATTATTAAGTCTTTCAAACCTCCTTGCCATCGATCTTTAGCTTATCCTCGAATCATCCCGATTCTTAGCAAGGGAGTTCTCGGACTCTCTAGTTTTACAAGTTTTATCTTTGGCCTTAAAAGCCACATTCTTACTAGATGATGAATCATCTTTGCTTTGTCGACCTTTTTGGATTTCTTATCAATTACAAACTCATAGGCCTTCAGCTCAGAGAAGACTTGTTGATAGGGCATTGAATTAATGTTTTTGGTGTTTTCAATCACCACTGCATGTATATCCTATTTCTTAGAAAGACCTCTAAGAATTTTCAATGCAACTTCTCTCTGTGGATATTTCTTTCCAAGTGCATTTAGATCATTCATAATACTTAGTGAATCGACTTCCAATTTGTCAATTGATTCACCTTCTTCCATTTCAAAACTATCAAACTTTCCTATTGCAACTGAAAGTTTGTTTTCTTTGATATGATCTGTGCCTTGGCACATTACAGCTAGTGTATCCCAAATTTCTTTTGCAGTATTGCAGTGAGAAATCATTCCCATTACACCATCATCAATTGTACTGTATAGTGTGTCTTTAGCAATGTAGTCTAGATTGACTAACTTTCTCTCCTCAGGAGTCAGTTGGTCATCAGACTTAGGAAATTCTTCTCTAGGATCATTTATCTCATTTTCTGTTCCTCTGGGATTCACCACAGTAAATTGGAATGGTCCTTCAGAGACCACTCTCCACATACGTTCATGTTTGGAATACATGTGAGCCTGCATTCTCAGTCTCCACAAATCATAGTTCTCCACTGAGAACATGGGAAGTTTCTTAGAAGACATTTTTATCTGAGTCTTTTAAGAATTCAGCAAATAAGATCAGTTCAGATAGACCACAAGTATTTTTAGCAAATAAAACTTTGGTCAACAAAGCAGGTGGTCAAGTTGAACCACTGCTCTGATACCACTTGTTGGTCCCGGTGCAAATGAGTCTTACATTAAACCGTCGCATATGAGTTTTTAACGATAAATAAATAAAAATTAATTATAAACTAAATCACTACCTTCCACCACCTCTTTAAACTACTGGACAATTAAAAAAGTGAAATAACTCAAATGATTAGAGTATCACTACCTATGTCGTGAGATCATGAGCTCGAGTCATCATTTATCTAATAAAAAAACTACTGGGCAGTTCTCTTTGTACTCGTCCGTGACGCGGCCTGCCGACGTGAAACAAAAGAGACTTTCTGGAAGAGAATACCGCATCGATAAGCCACATCACACACGGGTATAAAAAAGGTTGTCTGAAAGTCTAATGTGCAACATTATTTAAAGTTGATGATTTGTAATTGTATGCAACCATCAAAAATATTAGATTAAATAGCTATTAAACGAAAAATGATGATTTAATAAATAAATAGGCGCAATAAAGCCGATTTGAAGACAGCAAGAGTAACTCAAAAGCCCATAAAATAAGCCCAGCAATATCAAAGCCCATTGAGTTAGCCCAGTACCTCATAGCCCATTTAAGTAGTCCAGTTACTCAAAGCCCATGTACTGCCCTCTCAAACCCTAATTCCCCAAAATTCTCTCTATTTAAATCAAACCTAAAATCATCCCATCTCAATCGATTCATCTCTCTCAATTTGCGATTCTTAGTTTTCCAGAATCATGGTATACGAAATTTCTTCAATTAAAATCTCTTTTTTGTCTCTCTCTTTTTAGCTACTTTACGCCAATTTTACTGAAATTCTCAAATCATCGCCTGTGAATCGCCTTTTGCCGTTGAATTCCGTATGGTTTTCTCGAATTTATATATACAGCTTATCTGTATCTATACATTGAAGAGGCGAAAATTGTCAAGCAGGCGTTGAGTCTCTTAGCCTCAGCTCCGACCGGGCGCAGTGAATAAAATATCTGCGACATATGAAATCGTATTTTGCAATTTTTTTTGTTTTTTTTTGTTTTCGAAATTGATTTGAATGATTTGGGTGTTCTTCGTTCCAATGATGGCATGATATCTTTGAGACCTGATTGTCAATTTGATGACAACTACAAGCATTTTCGCTGAGGATTAACACTTTCTTAATTTGTTTTAATTTTTTTTTACGTTTATATCTCAATTTTTTAAACTTGTAATAATTTCATTGAAAATTGATTGATTACATTTTTATGTTTAAATTGAGATGAAAAAATAGTTGAAATGATGATCGCACTGGGCTCTGAGCAGTTTTATTTAAAATTGTATATTGATGGATAATGCAGCCTAGAAAGCTATATCTGATCTTCATTGATTTATGATTATGTTTTCTCGATTTTTTTAAATTTATTTAAGTTTTTGTTATTTTATTCTGACTTTCATTTTTTTTGTTTTGAAAAGGTCCTAAAATGTTTTGATGGAAAAAATAAATCCATCAGAGAAGATCTTGAAATATTGCATCTTATTGATTCGCGCAATACATCATTATCATCATAATTAAGACAAAATTCAGAAATTTGTGGGTCAATAGCAGGCCTGGTGGGTGAGGTTGGGCGCGGGATGGGGCTGGCAGATCAGTTAAAAAAACTCAGAAATTAAGGCAAAAAATTCAGAAATTCGCAGGTTAGTAGCACGTCGGGTGGGTCGAGTTGGGCGTGGGATGGGGCTGGCAGATCAGTTTAGGGTTGTGGGTTGGGTGCGGGCAGGGTGTGTATATATATGGACACATATCATTATTGAATATGTGTTGTAATCTAGTGGTTTATGTTTGATGTATTTGGTCGTAGGTTTAATCCTTATTTAACACATAATTTTTAAAAATATTTTTTTTGTTAAAGTTTGTGTGTTATTATATTTATGTATAAGTGTTACTAAATTGTTATATTAAAAACAATTAATATCTTACGTAACACGTATTAAAATATATTGTAATACATAAATATTGATAAAGTAAAATATTGTTGTTCATATGGTACCATATGACTATTCACATAGTATTACGAAGATATGTGAACAGTGTTATATATTACTAAACAAACAAGTGTTACCCTATGAAGAAAAAACGTGTTACCACATGAACAAAACCAGTACAAGCGCGAAAATAAATCTTTAGTTCAAAATTACAGATTTATATAACAACTTGATGTTTTACTACATGAACAAAAGAGTATTATCCTATGAGCAAAACAATGTTACTACATGAACAAAAATCAGTACAAACGCGAAAAAAAAATCATCAATCTAAAATTATAAATTTACAGAACAGCGTGAAAAGAGTGCAGAAGGATTTGAATTTTAGCATACACTTTGTGTTGAGATGTAATCCAAAAACCACACACATATTTTCTCTTCTTCTCGCATAATCTACACCAAAATTTAAATTGAACAACTCGATTTCATCCAACGATCGGAACGAATCGAAGAAAATTAAATTGGACAAGAAATTAGGACACGAATGAGAAAGAAGAACCCATGAGATCTATCAGCAATCTGAATAGAAGAGAAAAAAGAAGAAATTTGACAGCGTCCGTGCTGCGCAGCACGAAGATGAAGAAAGCCCAATCCCGCCCTAACCCGATCCTCTTGACCCGCAAAAAAAAAAAAATTCAATTGCACATAACATTAGTATGCAATATTACATACAAGTTTTTGTCAACCCAACAATGGTTGATTAAAGAACATTGGCATTTTTTTGTCATAAGATCAATACACATAAAGTTTGTGTTTGATAAATTAAACTATAATACTTTAATTCAGTATTAAATGAGATAAAAATGTTAATTGTTTAAATTATCCATCAGGACTATTTATTTATTCAACAATTAGTAAATAAGAATCTCTCCACATAAAAGTATTACAATTTTAATTTTTCCAATTTTATTCTTAACTGAAAAATCATGCAAATGATAATAATAATATATTATTTTTAGGGGGAGTGACTCTAAGGTACAAAGTCACTTTCCAAGTGACTCTAAGATACAAAATAATTTTATTGTGACCCTAAGATACAAAATTATGGTTAAAAAATCTAAGTTACCATTTTGTTCGTTTTCTGCACTTTTGACACGTTTTCTGCACTTCCGATGCATTTTGACTTTTTATACTTTAAATTTTAAAAGTCAAAATATTTTAATTTATTAAATTAATTAAATTATTTATTAATATAATTTTATTATTTATTTCAAAGTGCATTTTATTAACTTCATTTTGCAATTTAGAAAATATATAACTTAAAAAAAAAATTCTTTTAATTTTTACACCTCTAAGTCTAATTTTGAAGTGCATTTAAAAAAAAAAGTATTTTAAGTCAATTTTGGAGTGCATTTTTTTAAAATGATTGTATTGTGGAGTGCATTTTTTTTAAAAAAAATTGTATTTTGAACCAATTTTTACAAAATTATATTTATGCACTTGTGGGCAAATTTTAGAGTGCATAATAATTAATTTCACAAGGAGATGCATGCTTGATGCATCTGAATGTTAAGACTTTAATTACCATGGATGCTTGCTATCATTTCTAGTTAACTCATTGATTTGATGAACTGTTTAATGAGGTAAGCTGTAAGCATCAGTATTTCTCCAAATACTATTTCCATGTCATATTTTAATACTTTTTATTGCTGAATTTCATTTATCAGTTGGTGCATTAATTTCATACTTCATCTTGAAAACTGTAAAACATGCTAATATTTTTGTAAAATTGCCACCCAATTTCTTTGTTGAACCCAAATAACCCTTGTAATGCGACCCAATTTCTTGTGACCCTGATTTTGTACCCGACCCTTCCGCAACTCACCCCCTCTCAGACTTAGTAGGTTTATTTCGGTGAAAAAAATGGGGTGGCATTCAGCATTCTTACCAAAAAAAGCATGGGTTGCATTCTTTAATAATTTTTTCTTTTTTTCTATCCAGCTGCTTCGTATTTTATTTCTGTTGCTTCCACTTTTTGCAGATTATATAGAGGGTTTATGCTGAGAAACAGTGAAAGTGTATCTTGAGGCCCCTTTCCAGCAACAATGTTAAGCTCAAGGTATGCACTCGCTTTCTCTTACTTTCTCTCTCTCAATTTATACAAGTTAAAATGAATACCTGATTCTGGAAGCATGCATTACCTGATTCTCATGTGTTTTAGCGCTCAAAGGTAACATCAATTTTGTAATTTTAGGTTCAGATTATGATAAGGTACAAACTAAAGACTCATGATTTCTTTTTCAACCAAATATAGGAAAAGTTTCTACAGTGTCGTCTTCAAGCACTGCTGAAACGTGATCAATATTTCACTGGGACTGGGGGAGTTGCTTTGTCAATGTATTTCATAATTTCAGAGAAACTAGTAATTGACGAAAACATATGAGCCAGTCGACGCTCCAAGCATTGACGATTGGATCTCTTGGAATGAAGATGAAACTCAAAATTTACTGCCCAACAATTTGACCAATTTTAGGCGTCAACTTAACAATTACGTAAGTTATTTTTTTCCTTCGAGTTTTTAATTTGTTTTATTATTTATAATTTATTGATATCTAGGTACGTTATTATCCAAATCTGCTACATATCATGTACTGCGTGCATTTATGTTTTCGTGTCATGAGATTATAAATGAATATTTGCATATATAAAGGTAAGTGTAGCATCTACTCCAAATACTTTCGAACTGTATGAGTCTAATTAAATTTATATTGATAGATTGCACCATAGCGCATTCTCTCGTCAACTCCGAGAAAACTCGGAAAGCCACACGAGAACGAGAATAGAAGAGATTTGGAGTATTGAAGAGACAGATTTTAGTATCAAGATGATTTTAAAAGGGAGATTGAAGGGTGAGATTTTGGAGTCATTTGATGATGAAGGGTGAGATTTCGGAGTCGTTTGATAGAATTTGAGTTTAAGTGATATAAGGAATCCTTTTTAGAGCCATATAAAGAGTGTTCGTTTGAGCTTATAAGAAACAATTCGCTCTACGATCCTTAGTGTATCTATGTTAGATGGTTTGTGCCGAAATAAAAAATTATGTTTCTACGCGTGAGATATATGAAGTACTATCTTTATAATACACTTTACATTGAGTTTTAGCTTCTATATATGTTCAAGGATTTTTTGTTGTTGCATGCTCTACATTATTGATCGTACGTGCATGAGTTATGTAAAATATATGGATAAATATATCATTTTCACTATCAATTTAAACTTTTAAAAATATCAGTTTTCAAAAAGTGATAAAAGTTCAATTCAAAATGATAACGTCTTCCATTAAAATATGCAAAATAGTTCTTTCACAAATTTGAAATTGAAAACTGCCCTAACAATTACAACTAAAATTAAAAAGCTATTGAATGATGAAAGAGTGTTCCATTCATTTGTTGTTTCCTTCTGAACCAAATCAAATGGAGCCATATAAGGAATCGTTTTTTAGAGCTTGTAAGAAACAATCCTCTCTACGATCCTTAGTGTATTTATGTTATATGGTTTGTGCCGAAATAAAAAATTATGTTTCTACGCGTGAGATATATGAAATACTATCTTTGTAATACACTTTACATTGAGGTTTAGCTTCTATGTTCAAGGAATTTTTGTTGTTGCATGTTTTACATTATTGATCGTGCATGAGATTTGTAAAATATGAGGATAAATATATCATTTTCACTATCAATTTTTACTTTAAAAATATCACTTTTCAAAAAGTGATAAAAGTTCAATTCAAAATGATAACATCTTCCATTAAAAATATGCAAAATAGTTCTTTCACAAATTTGAAATTGAAAACTGCCCTAACAATTACACGTTTATTTAGGAAACGTGTGTTGGAAGGAGAGGAACGCTAAGATTTGGGACAACAGTTGTAGATCGGAGGTGGCGACATTACATGCTTTGGCTGATTTGTTAGCAGAGTGGACGAGGTTGGGTGTGGCCTCTGTTGGGGGTGTTGATTCGAGACGAGCAAAGATGGGATGTTGGGATGGTTATTCGAGATGATCATGGCGAGTTTGTTATGGGTCAGTCGGTTCTTGTTGTGTAGATTACTAGATGTTGATGTGGGGGAGGCTATGGGTTTTTACGAGGCACTTTCTTGGTGTAAAAATCTGGGGTTGGCGAATATTCTGATTGAATGGTAGTTGATTCTTCAAATTCTCATCTTTTTATATATATCGCTGCTTGTAAATCTATTCTTCGAGATAAAACCTCAATACTCTGTTATATTTTGTGAAAAGGGGTGCCGATACTTGAGCACACGAATTAGCGAGAGCTTCTCGACTTCATGAGAACTCTTTTTGTTGAGTTGACCCTCCTGATTTTGTGGTTGAGCTTCCTTACACCATTTGTTTGTGCAATAATGAAAGTTAATTTGTCCTGCTTTCAATAAAAATATGGATTAGAAATAAAACTATTGTAAAACCCGCGTAATACGCGGGATTGAAATTAATCGGTGTATTATATTTTTCAAGGCTTATCAAAAATATTCTTTATTTATTAAATTTACTCGTAGTTTTATGAATATTAGATGTATAATATTGTAAGTGCATATGATAACTTGATTTATGTAATTGCGGTTCTGCACGGAATAATATAAATATTTGGTGTTCATTTTGCTTTGCAGTTATATTTTGACCATATTCAAAATTATACATTTATAATTTTTTTTGACAGGAATACATTTATAATTTTTAACTATACATACATCAGCTTTTAACTGCTTATACAATTTTATCACTTTTAAAACAACATTATGGTTGATCGGGCGATAATACCGAGTTGGAAACCACGATTCTTTTCAGTGATGAGCAATTTTTTTTTTCTTCGATATGATTTGTATCCTCTTTTTATGAGCAAGATAATTAAACATGATAATTATATTGAATTATACTCCGACATTAAGACGTACTCTTCTTTTCTTCTTTTTTTTTACTCGTTTAGTATGTATCAACATGACTATTAAAATGATATAACATTGAAATAAACTTAGGCAAAAATTTTCTTTGCCGAAATGAAATAAACATGCTTACCTTCAAACAAACGAAGATCAACAATTTGGCAGAAATAAGAAAGAGTGCTTACCTCGGAATATGGGAATAATGTTTTTTAAGGACAGTAATTTAGGGGTTTGTGTTTTAAGGATAATAATTTTACGAGCTTGGAAATGTAGGACAATTTATTTTAAAACTTATAAATATAGGACAATATGTTTTAAAAATCTGTAAATGTAGGACAATCGAGCCTGAAACTCACATGATATCTCAGCCCGATTTGGGTTTATTCGGGCTCAATTGTCCTACATTTACAGATTTTAAAACATATTGCCCAATATTTAGATATTTTAAAACATATTATCTTATATTTCCAAGTTAGTAAAATTATTGTCCTAAAAACACAACCCCTAAAGTTATTGTCCTAGAAAAATATTTTTTCCCTCGGAATATTGATCACAAATTCACAATAATCAGAATTGCGATTAGCAAATTAGTAATTATAAAATTAATGTCCTTAATCTTGTATTTGAAATATTGACATATTTAAACATATTAGTCTGGAAATACAACTACAACTCAAAATTAAAAGAGAACAACATGCATTTTGAATAGTTATTTGCAACAGCGAAAAGAAACTGATCATAATTAACACGCAACCATATCTAGATTAACTGATATTGATAGTGAAAGTGAATAAAATTGTAATAAATAACAATTACAATCATGAATCACCCAAGATACAAACAATAATAATGTTTTTTTTTAATTGGAAAAGGCAAAATTTATTGAGAAGAGGGAAGCATCAGGAATGCCCTCAATCGAAAGAGGGGAACCTGGCTAAAGATAAAGTTCAGTTCAAACAAAGCAAAGGTTCCCTAGACCAATCACTAAATGAGTGTCTGTGAAGAATAACGTTCTTTTCCCATTTTAACACGTTTTATCCGAGACTGACATTCCCTCGAAAAACGCGTTTTCTTTTCAGCAAAGTCGGGACGATAGTACAGTAAGTCACACTATTATTGCTTAACCATTCTAGCAAGCAAACATTTTGTATTCGCACCAAGTTTTATACTATAATACAACAATGAATAGATTCAGTAAGTTTATGTACTGCACAAATTAACCGTTAAATTAAGAGAATAAGGTTATGTGATACATTGCAACTGGATTTAAAAAATAAATAAAAAAATCAATGAGGTTCCCATTATTGTAAACATGATACATCACAATATACTAATACTTTTTTTTTCGGCACAAACCATCTAACAAAGATATACTAATACTCTACTTGTTTCACATCAATCTGCATTGAGCTCCCCACATTGTGTACCACTTCAACATGCATTGGAAAAGAATTCTAAAGAAATCAAACAATTGCAAAACAGACGCATCTTTTAAACATGTTATATTTGTATAATATATTCTACTTAACATCGAATCAAATATCCGATTTTTCTTCTCTTCGTTCAATATCATAGCGACATCCACATTCACGTCATTTATATGATCGATCATCTGTGATTTGATTGGCTTGATACGGGAAAGATCCTTGATAAAACTAAATATGGAGTTCTGCAGGAGGTAAAGAAAAAATCTGTCAAAGAACAATATATGTCAACATGCATGAGTTGGTCTTATTTAAAAGAGTTTTGCCGTACAATTGCTTCTCAACTGTCACTTTACAGTATACCAACTAATACTTTTGAATGAAACAAGTGTTAATACTGACAAACTAATAGTACATTTTAATGAAACGACTCAAAATTGATTTATGTAAGACATTAATACCAAAAAAATGCCATCAAATAAACAACATGCATGAGTTGATCTTATTCGCAACTATAACTTTATAGTATATCAACTAATACTTTTAAATGAAATAAGTGTAAATACTGACAAACTAATACATTTAAATCAAACGACCCAAAATTAATTTACATAAGACATTAATGCCAAAGTCATGAAGTAAGTATTAATTATCAAAATGAATAGATAGCAATTTGAGAATGCAACGTAGTAGCAACGGGCCTTGTTCAGACAAGAAGGGTGCAAGATGATTCAGAAGACGATTGGAATTGAGAATGCAACGGAACCAGAATCTGATAAGACCCGGTCCGATAAAAACCGGTTCGCGAAATCACTCAACAAAGGAAACCGGATTTGGATAATACCTGTTGATTAATTGCAACCATGAACAGAAATTCAATCGACGGGATAAAGTTATTATCCCCTGCAACGAGCGCACCGAGCTCCATACCCAAGTCCATTCCCGCGCCAATTTTATAAGTACCCAACCAGACCCGTTTATGCAGAAATGGGTCGCGGATTTCGGACACCTCTTGCTAATTTTTGATTCATTAGGCTCACATAGTTTCCAATCATTACACACCTAAACTCATTTGCATCCTCATTCAAAATACAACAACAATGCATCACATTAATGTTCATTGAATATGTGATATTTTAATTGGTTTCATTGATTTCACAGTGTTTATATAGACGTACGAGTATCTTTAAAAATAAAAACAAATCGAATAAATTATCTACACAAGTAAATAATATAACTTGTTACAAAATCAGTGTATATTCTATAAATAACGTTAATCAATTAAGCTAAACATTAAAGGTGGTAAAAATAAACGTGTGGAAATGACTGTCCAACTATATATATATTCTATAAATAACGTTTATCAATTAAGCTAAACATTAAAGACGGTAAAGAAAAAATATGACGTGTGGAAATGGTGTGTGGATAAGGAAAAGGCACGGATGATGTTGGATGAGAATATTAATCAATCAATTAATTAATATAGAAAATAATCTTGCAAAAAAATAAATAATGAATCACGTACTATAAAAATGGACATCTCATTCTTGAATTCAGTAGTATTAGAGATAAAGAATAGATATTAGTCTTTATCCAATGTATTTATATATTTTATATTCTTTCCATGTAAATCTGCTTGTATCTTGGGAAAGTTATTGTATTCCTGTAATCGGTCTATTAATAATAGATTTCTCAAATCACCAATTTAACGGTGATATTCTATTCATCTTCACAAGTAAAAAAAATTGCAACAAATTCTCCAGCCCTCTCAAGTCTCAACATCTCATACTAATTCACGAAAAAACAGGCGTCTTTTTTACTAATTAGATTTATGGTGCGACTCTTGCAAATATATTTGGTGGTATGATTATATTCAAAGTATTTAGTAGTGTGTTTATATTCAAAGTATTTAGTTGTCTCCCGTCCCCATTCCATTGCCAAACCTAGAATAATATTTAAAAAATATACAATAATATATTAAAAATTATTTTCAACTCGCGTATTACGCGAATTTTACACTATAGTGCTAACTATTATACTAACGAAAAAAATACCATCACACGTCACAATACCTTTGTCTGCGTAATAAAAAATCAAGTATAGAATAAAAGGAGTAGATCTCCGGTGAAATTTATTCATAGTATGAAATTTATACCATTACACTTATAATTAATATTATAACATGACTTATCAACTAATATCACTACATTTATAAATTGGTATCACAACATTAAATGCTATAGGCATTAGTTTATAAATGTATTAGTATTAGTTGATAAATATAATATTATCAACTTATATTATGAACAAATTTCATAGGAGAATTTGTGATAAAAAAAAATGGTGTTATTTCTAATCAGTTAATTTAATTACTTTATCACGGGATTTCAGCTTTGAATTCTTGTGCAGAATTGAACGTCCACTATATTATATAAACATAGATATATAAAGTACCAAATTTAATTTTTCTACTTTTTGTCAATGATAAAATAAAATAGGAAAAAATTCATACGAAATCATTTTTTTTTGCGTTTGGAAAATCAACATAAAGACGTGACAAATCATTCCATATTCGAGTATATTAATTTGTGAAGTTAATCGATTCTTTATTAAAAATCAATCTTATCCACATTTTAGTAAGATCTAAAATTTGCTTTGAAATAAAACAACCAGCTACACCTAGATGAAACGGATAAGATCAAACAATTGATTGCTTTTTTATCAAATTTCTTCCAAATTTAAAAGAATCAATTTTTGTAATTATTATCAAAATCAAGAACATTATTAATTAGCACACATTGTCCTACCCAAAATTTCCACATTAATTAATAAATTAACGGAATGTATTATCTTAAGAATTAAGATTTTAGAGACGTTGACTATAATAATGGCCGCATTGATTTTCCTTTTCTTGATTTCCCTTTGTATATATAAAGTCCTTTAATTTCCAACATTTTGTACACTCCTATAGTTTCATCATATACTCACTCCTCTAATTCTTGTCCTAAATTTGAAGATTCTCATTGTTCATACGTATAATTTTATACGTATATTTATACAAGCCGCCGGGCGGATTTACCGCCTCATCGAGCAGCGGCACAGAGTTCGTATCTTTTATAATGGCGGCAATCGGAGGCCTAATGTTTGGGTACGGTGTTGGTGTTTCAGGTAATAACGTGCAACTGATTTACATGTTGTATGAATTTAGGTGGAGAGAGGTCCTTATTTATCTATGTGGAGAGAATTTCTTTTTTGTTAGTTTAATTTTTTTTAATGATATCTCTTTCAATATTTTTTTAAAAAACTTATGTTAACCGTAACCTAGAGCTTAATTATTATGAGATGTACCACATGTATGCTATTATTTTATTGAGAACGATGTGTTTTTATAGTGATGTCATAGCTTGCTTTTAAAAAATGAAGACTAGGTGGACTCAATTATAATTGTAATACAAGTCGTATGTTATGTACTACCTCCGTCCACCAATCTTATGCTAAAGTGATTTTTAAGGAGGGGTATGATAAATTCGCTCGTAAAAATGTATTGAAAAATCAAAGTAGCATAAGATTGGTAGACGGAGGGAGTACATATTTTTCATTTAGTTTGCATCGAGATTTATAAGTAATATATAGTATTTTATTAATTACCTTCTGTACCCCAAAAGTTAAAATCCTGAATTCTCATTGGAAATATCACACATTTTAGTGATTCGAGAGAAATAACACTTAAATTCAAAATATTTTTTAAAACATGACACTGCACATGCTTAATAGTATTACTTAGTTTGCTAAAAATGTTACTTTAGAAAGAGAAATAACTTGAACATGGTCCATAGTATGCCTGCCCCAATTAAATGGACATTAAAAATTAAATTTTAAAATATTAAATTAATTTAATTATATAAAAATTAAATAAATTAAAAAAAATTAGTTGAGATTAAATCTCATTTAAAAATTGTTGAATTAATAAAATGTAATTTCAACAGTTAACAATTTTCTCTCATTTAACCCTGAATAACATATTAAACACAATTTATCATACACGATTTTTTTGTGTATTTGATCAACATGACAAAAATGCCAGCATTCTTTACTTTCAAATTTTCAGTTTTTTAATAAACTTTTAACCCTGTATATATTTTTTGAGTTAAAAAACCCATGTATTATATAATTCGTGGGAGAAAATTAAACCCATATACTATGTTTTTTCAGCATCGTAAAACGACAATCAATTTACATTCCCTTCCTCAATTTTCGATAAATCTCGTTAACAGATATTTATTAGTTTTGACCGTTATACTAAAAAAATTTAATATCTAGGTTTGTTGGTTATTTTTGCAGTTATGATGATGATTGAGAATGAAATGCGACAGTTGGGTGGACTTGTTAATTTGATGGTGATTTATTGTTGTTAGCATTTTGAATGAAACTATGTGAGTCTAATGAAATTCCTCTCCTAGGATACTGTATTAATGGAAACGAGAGGGTACTCGTTTACGAGTATATGCCTCAGGGGACTTTAGGAGAGCATTTGTTTGAATGGCAAAATCTAGATTATCAACCTCTGAATTAGAAATAGAGGGTCTCTATAGCTTTAGATGTAGCAAGGGGGTTGGATTATTTTCACAGCTTAGCTGTTTTATCCATAGGGATTTGAAGACCTCAAACATACTTCTTTCAGATTATATGAGAGCAAAGGTTGCTGATTTTGGATTGGTGAAGCACGCATCGAACGGGAAGTCTTCTATGGAGACACGATTGACTGGAACATTTAGTAATTCTGCCTATGCTGAAATAAGGAGAATGAAAGAGATTTGGAGTATTGAAGAAGTGGATTTTAATATCAAGGGATTGTCAACTAGAGCAAGTTTTATATGATTAGTATATCTTTGTTAGATGGTTTGTGCCGAAATCGAGATATTAGTATTTTGCATATGTATAATGTTTAATGTTTACAATAATGCAAATCGCATAGATTTTTATTATTTTTTTAAATCCTGTTGCAATATATCACATATCCGAGATAATGTGTTAATGGGATTATCTGCAAGAAAAAGAAGAGATGTCGAATGATCAAAATTACATCACGCCATATCTGAAAAATGAATGATGCCTTTTTCTTTATGAATATGTGCTAATATTTGTTGTTACATTTGATCATTGGGGCTAGTTATAACTTATAAGCAATGACTTTCAAGCACCTATTTAAAAACTGCAGAAAAACTCGTATGAGACTGTCTCATGCATGAGACACGGTAGCACAAATCAACACTCATTCTTCCAAAATGTTCTAATTATGCTCCGTCTTGAGATCGTCTGGGTTGAGGTTTCGTGCAATTATCCCATTCACAAACACACCTTAAGTTGGATTCAAAATTTTAATACGCGACAAATCATGTCGTGAATTGGTAATTATTAATTGAGAAGATCTTTTGTGAAATATTGCACACTAGTGTTATGTGCAATACAATATAAATAAGATAAAATGGTCCAAATTTCACGGGATAGCGCGGGCGGGCGGGCGGGTCGGGCGCGGGTAGTGGGTTGTGGGCTTCAGGTTGGGCGGACGCATATGTATTTATAGAAGGATATCTTTATCAAATATGTATTGTAGCCTAGTGATTAAGGTTTGTTGTTAATGAATTTGGTCGCAAGTTCGATTCCTATTGAACATATAATTTTTTATTTTTTTTCTCAAATTTTTGTGTTTGTCAATTTTTTGTGTGTTATTACATTATTATATTTAAAAAACTTCATATCTTACGTAACACGTAATAAAACATATCGTAACACATAAATATAACATGAACAAAAAGAGTGTTACCATATGAGCAAAAGAGTGTTACTATATGAACAAAAACCAGTACAAACGCGAAAAAAATCTTCAGTCCAAAATTACAGATTTACAGTTTTCTCAAATTTTTGTGTTTGTCAATTTTTTGTGTGTTACTACATTATTATATTTAAAAAACTTCACATCTTATGTAACATGAACAAAAAAGTAATAAAACAAAAGAGTGTTAACATAAATATAACATGAACAAAAAAGAGTTTACCATATATTTTTTGCAAAAAAAATTTTTGTGTGTTACTTATATATTTAAAAAAACCAACAGAATAAAATATATCGAAAAAAAATATAACTTTGAGTCCAAAATTACTACATGAACAAAACAAAGTACAAACGAAAAAAATCTTGAGCAAAATTACAGATTCTGAAAAAAGTGAAAAGAGTGCAGAAGGATTTGAATTTCATCACACACTTTGTGTTGAGGGGTAATCCAAACACCACACACATATTCTCTCTTCTTCTCGCAGAATCCACAACAAAATTCAAATTGAACAATCTTATTTCATCCAATGATCGGAACGAAAAAGAAAATTAGGGCACGAACGAGGAAGAAGAAAGCCCGTGAGATCCGAAGAGAAGAGGAAGAAGAGGAAATCTGACCGAGTCCGACTGCGCGCGCGATGAAAGAAGATGAAGAAGCTCATTGACCCACCAACAATCTGCCATAACCCGCTCCGCTAACCGCAAGAAAAAAAAAGACTCAATTGCACATATCACTTGCATGCAATATTGCATATAAATTTTTGCCATGAGTCTAATTGAATTTATGTTGATAGATTGTACCATTGCGCATTCTCTCGTCAAACTCAGAGAAAACTCGAAAAGCCACACGAGAACAAGAATAGAAGAGATTCGGAGTATTGAAGAAACGGATTTTAATATCAAGGGGTTGTCGACTGATTGTTTCTTGCCTCCTGCTGATTTAAAAAGGGAGGATGAATTGTGAAATTTTGAAATTGTTTGATAAATTTGAGTTTACGTGAGCCATATATATAAAGAGTGTTTGTTTCTTAGCAACATATGAGGAATTTGAAAAAAAGAAACAAAATAGGCCATTGGGTTTAATTTGTGAGCCTTTACTTATTTTAATTACTAAGAACAAATGTATTAAAAATTGCTGGTTTTTTTTTTCAGCCCACTAGTTATTTCAATATAACCAGTAGCAAGGAAGAAATGAAACGCAAGAAAACAATTTTAGTCTCATTATCCTTCTTTCTCTCTTATAGCTTACCATATATTCATATCTTTATTATATAGACAATTTAATATCTCAGAAAATTTACTGGGAAATATGCATAAATCATGTAGTGTTGAGTTCACTAGAATCACTTCACATATCTTAGGACGATTTGCAAAAAGGTAAAAGTTGCGAGACAAAAAATGAGCACAAAACGACACCTTTTGTGAAAATTGAGCAATATATAAAATTACAGAACTAAATTGAATTATTTTAACTATCATGAGATGATTTGCAAAAAGAGTAAAAGTTACGGGACCAAAAATATTATTAACTTGGACAAATTTTCTACGGAAACATTATCTATGATTTCTTGCCAAAAAAAATATAAAATAATAATGGATCCCAAGTAGGTAAACTAGCCTGCTTTCTTTCTTCGCCCTATCAACATCTCATTCTTGAACTCTGTTGTTTAGTCGAAAAAATGTCACCAAACTCTTCACCTCTCTCAACATCTCATAGTTGAGTTCACGAAAAAAAAGGGCATTTTATTAGTGTTATTATCGGAAATTAATATTTAAGATTAAATTTTTTAAGTTCAGTAACTTTGCATCGTTTTAGAATTAGTCCCAATTGTTTTGATGTTTTGATTTTGGTCCTGTAAATTTTCAAAAAAATTGAAATTCATCATTTAACCTGCTGCTTTGTAATTATTTTGTTTTTCCCTTTAATTTTGAAGTATGATCATCTGAAATAATTTTAATCCTAATAATTCAAAAATAAATCAAAATATGCAGAAACCACTCTTTCTCCCTAAAAAAAAGTAGAAAAATCTCAACCTAAATTATTATAATTAAAAAAGTTTAGGTAGCATTTCGAAATTAAAAGAAAAATAAATAATTAGACTTGTGGTGGTTACATGTTTGGTTTGGTGACCTGCTGCAGGAGGTTAAATGAAGATCAATTTCAAAATGAAGCAAAGTTATTGTATTATAAATGTTTTCGGAATAATGACACATTTATAAATTCATATCCGCAAGACAAAAAGGCACAGTTAAGAGGATTTTAATTTTGTGGTTCTACAGTTGTTAAAGACCTGCTTGTAAGTCATTTTTTCTTTTTTGGGATCAGAAAAAAAGAGATTTTATTATAAATTATGGATTAATATAAGAAGTATTCCATAGGCTACTAAATCCCAATCCACAAACGAAAAAGCAACCAGTTGAGCCATCTCAATTAGATCAAAAAAAAAAAAAAAACACCAGCAACTCTATATAATTATACTTCACAGCATTTTAACGGATCTACGAGCAATTAGTGAACTCGAATCAGGTCCATGTTCTTGCTTTGATCTCGTTAATCAAAACACGAGCATTAGGAATGTCATTATTAAACACTGCTTTCAAGACCCCCATATTTCGACTCAAGAATCTAAGTCATTGATTATAAGTAGTCCCGAATTATAAAAGAAACCACAAATCTTAGCACATACTGATATTCATAAACAATAAGGCATAATTCATTTTATAGAAATGTACTAATGTCATCGATCATTAATCTTCATCTTTAACATCTGTTGAATGTGGAGATAATCCCATTTTAACACGTTTTATCCGAGACTGACATTCCCTCGAAAAGCTCATTTTTTTTTTAGCAAAGTCGAGACGATAGTATAACAAGCAAATATTTTTATATAATACAGCAATGGATAGATTTAGTAAGTTTATGCATTGCACAAATTAACCATTAAATTATGAGAATAAGGTTATGTGATACATTGCAACAAGATTTAAAAAAAAAAAAACTAGAATGTTTCCATTATTGTAAACATGATACATATGCAATATACTAATACTTTTATTTCGGCACAAACCATCTAACTAAGATATATACTAATTATCTTTGGAAGATATTACAAATTCATCAGGCTTGAAATGTATACTGAGTCATTATACAATGAAATAGGAAGCTTGAAAAGAGACTAAACTTTGTGTGCAAGGCAGCAAGGATGAATAGGTGTGACTCTAAAATGCTAATCCTAATCCCTATTCATATTAAAAACGATCGCAACAAAATATAATTCAAATTCGAAAGGTATTATATAAATGCAGTTTCAAAAGATTTGATCCAACTGATTTCTAGTCCCTACTTGGTTAGGCTTCATAACTGGAGAGCTTATTGAAGCCGAATCCGAGTAATCGTCACACCAACTATGATGATCAACAGACTAATCAAATCTCTTTTAACAGAATACACATCCACAAATATATCAGGAATAATTGTAATCCAATTTCATTAGGCTCACATAGTTTCCAATCATTACACACCTAAATTGATTTGTATCCTCATTCAAAATACAACAACAATGCATCACATGTTCATTGTTTGCAAATTTATTCAAATTTGACATGATTGAATATTATGTGATATTTTAATTGGTTTCATTAATTTCACAGTGTTTATATAGACGTACGAGTATCTTTAAAAATAGAAACAAATCAACTAAATCATCTACACAAGGAAATAATATAACTTGTTATAAAAGCAGTATCAAAACAAATTTTAATTATAAGAAAATAATATAACTTGTTAAAGATTATGTCCCCTGTTTGTGGCAAATTTTAAATCAAATGGAGGTTTAATTCCTATCAACTATCCATTTACGTACAAACACATCATAAGTTGGTTTGAAATTTTTCAATAGTTTTTAATATTCAACAATTCGTGTTCTGAATTTATAATTATGAAATTTAGGATAATAAAACAATTTTTGATTTTTTAATTGAAAATAATATATTATGATCCGTAGTTGCATGAATTTTCGAGTTAGAAATAAAATTGGAAAAATTCAAATTGTTCTTTATTTATGTGCATAGGTGTTCTATTTTATTAAAAAGTTATTAATACCTACTCGAGAGGGGTTAACTGGAAATATTAAATATAACTAGTCTTAATGGATAATTTCAACAATTAACATTTTTATATCCAACAAGACAAATTCCATCGACTTGGAGTTGTCTCCCGTCCCCGCCCCATTGCCAAACCTAGAATAATATTTAAAAAATATAAAATAATATATTAAAAATTATTTTCAACGGCGTATTACGCGGGTTTTACACTAGTGCTAACTAATAAACTAACGAAAAAAATGCAATCACACATCACAATACCTTTGCCTGCGTAATAAAAAATCAAGTATAGAATAAAAAGAGTAGATCTCCGGTGAAATTTGTTCATAATATTAATTTTATATCATTACACTTATAATTAATATCATAACATGACTTATCAACTGATATCACTACATTTATAAATTGGTATCATAACATTAAATGTTATAGGTATTAATTTATAAGTATAATAGTATTAGTTGATAAATGTAATAGTGTCAATTTATAATATATATGAATAAGTTTCACAAGAAATTTTGTGATAAAAAATTGTGTAATTTTTAATTAGTCGATTTAATTAATTACTTTATCACGGTCTCAGCTTTGAATTCTTGTGCAGAATTGAACATCCACTAAATAATTTATTAAATGAACGTTGTATATAAGGTAATTATAATCAAATTGTCCATTGATTTGGTGAAATCTGCAGATGAGAATAGAAAATAGACTTTCATAATTATAATCAAGATTTATTTTGATGCTCTAGTCATATTATTTCTTTGTGTAGATAATTTAGTCGATTTGTTTCCATTTGTAAAGATACTGGTACGTGTATATAAACACTATGAAATCATTGAAACCAATTAAAATATCACATTCTCAAATTTGGGTAAATTTGCACACAATGAATTCTTCCGTTGATTTGAGTTGAGGTCGGTTGGATGTTATTTAGTCAAAACCCCATATTGAAATTGAATCCCTGTTTTAGAATCATTATCTTTTGGTAACTTATCTTGGATTTAATTATATTGATTTTTTTATTTTTAATTTGTTGCAGGTTTTTGTAGTGTGTGAATTAAAAGGGGGGAATGGAAGAACCTGGGGGGCAGCTGAAAAGGGCTTTGATTGGTGCAATTTCAAGAAGTGTGACTTCACCGCCGCTTGATGTGATCAAAATTAGGTTTCAGGTTAATGATTTATATGCTTTAATTAATTTGTTGAAAATAGTTATGAATGATCCAGAAAGTTTGTAATTTTCTGCAAATGTTCTTGTATTGGATGCTTGTTTGATGATGTGATTCTTTACTTATCAAGTTAACTGTACGATAATATCAGCAGTAGGTACTGTATTTGAACATACATGTTTGATAAATTTGAGCTCTTGAATAGTGCAATCCGAATTAGCTAGTTACTTGGATGTTCTTCGAATGTTACAAAACAAGAAAGAAATTTTGAGTATTCTGTTCATAAGCAATATTTTTTTTTAGATTTCGAGTAATCTGTTCATAAAGAATGAGTGCAATATTTGTTACGTTTTGAGTATTTTTTTTTGTCGCGTGCTCATTTTGTTTCATATCATTTTTGTTAACAGGGGTTTTGGAGGGGTAATATACTTAAAACCCGTGGCAGATACTTCCTTATGCTGGATTGCACTTTGGTTGTGCAATGATTAGAAACTATGTGAGCCTAATGAAATTCCATTTTAGAATGGCTACTGCCTAGTCGAGTGGGAGCTCCATTTTAGAGGCTTGAATTAAATGAGGTCAAATTCGACGCCATTTTTTACGAAAACATATGAGCTAGTCGACGCTCCAAGCATTGACGATTGGATCTCTTGGAATGAAGAGGGAACTCAAAATTTACTGCCCAAATATTTTAAACACAAAAATTTGACCAATTTTCGACGTCAACTCAACAATTATGTAAGTTGTTTTTCTTCCTTCGAGTTTTTAATTTGTTTTATTATTTATAATTTATTGATATCTAGGTATGTTATTATCCAAATCTCCTATATCATGTACTGCGCGCATTTATGTTTTCATATCATGAGATTATAAATGAATGTTTGCATATATAAAGGTAAGTGTAGCATCTACTCCAAATACTTTCGAACTGTATGAGTCTAATTAAATTTATATTGATAGATTGCACCATAGCGCATTCTCTCGTCATATTCGAGAAAACTCGGAAAGCCACACAAGAACGAGAATAGAAGAGATTTGGAGTATTGAAGAGGCAGATTCTAATATCAAGATGATTCTAAAAGGGAGATTGAAGGGTGAGATTTTGGAGTCATTTGATGATGAAGGATGAGATTTTGGAGTCGTTTGATGAATTTGAGTTTAAGTGATATAAGGAATCCTTTTTTAGAGCCATATAAAGAGTGTTCGTTTGAGCTTATAAGAAACAATCCTCTCTACGATCCTTAGTGTATCTATGTTAGATGGTTTGTGCCGAAATAAAAAATTATGTTTCTACGCGTGAGATATATGAAGTACTATCTTTATAATACACTTTACATTGAGTTTTAGCTTCTATATATGTTCAAGGATTTTTTATTGTTGCATGCTCTACATTATTGATCGTACGTGCATGAGTTATGTAAAATATATGGATAAATATATCATTTTCACTATCAATTTAAACTTTTAAAAATATCAGTTTTCAAAAACTGATAAAAGTTCAATTCAAAATGATAACGTCTTCCATTAAAATATGCAAAATAGTTCTTTCACAAATTTGAAATTGAAAGCTGCCCTAACAATTACAACTAAAATTAAAAAGCTATTGAATGATGAAAGAGTGTTCCATTCATTTGTTGTTTCCTTCTGAACCAAATCAAATGGATATTGAGTTAGGTGTTTTCCTGATAAAACATTAGTATATTTCATACATTTTTATCCTGTTTAATGTTTATAATAATGGAAACCTCACATATATTTTTTAAATTTAATGTTTAATTTATGCAATACATAAACTTAGTAAATCTATTCATTGATGTTATATAAAATATTTTGACAGTCTTGATGTGAATACAAAATGTTTGATTATTTATAATGGATTAGAAATGAGGTTCCGGGTAATTGGGAAAAATTGCACTTTTGGTCCCATGAGAATATTCTTATATCAAAATGGTCCCAATTCAAACACTTTTAGTCCCAAACTAATATTCCATTAGTTTTTAACAGATGTATGCGCATGTGTTCCCACCAAAATAGCGGGATTACTAACATTGTGCAAAAAACACCAAAAATCCTCATCCCCAACTTGAACCCTAGGAATCGTTGCACCTCCAATAATCATTGCGCCTCTAATATCTAGCAAACTTTCAAAAAATCTTACACAAATCTTCCAAAATCTAAATTGAAAATTTTCACCCTTGTTTTCTCCCAAAACCGCGGCTGAAATTTCCCATCGAATTCACACCAAAAATCGCAGTGATGAATGACACGCTACGACGTGGGAATACTAAAGTCACCCCTCCACCTCGAAAGTTTATCAATTAGAGTTATATATAACTTGTTGCTGCATATATTGGAAGAGGGGAACATAAGGAGCTTGCATAGGTTTAGACAGTAAACAATGTTGATGTTTTGTGTTGTCTTGGATGAAACATTGCTGCTTTTTGTGTTAGATAAATATAGGGATTTAAATCGATTTGGTCCCATAACTTTGCACCTTTATTGAAAAGGTCCCGTAAGTTTCACATGTTTTAATTTAGTCCCGTATGTTTTCAATTTGTGCCAATTTCATCCCAAATCGTCGGAGACCGGTCAAACCACACAAAAACGACGTCGTTTTAGGGGCGTGTGTTACACTGGCCCCTAACTTCGATCGGGAAATGCTAACTTGCAAAGATTTGGACACGTGGCGCGCCACATGTGTATTATTCCTATTAAAAAAATAAAAAACGAAAATAAAAATTACACTTCATTAAATAACAAAAAAATAAATCAAAATTAAATTAAATATATATTCAAATTTCAGAATATTATTAAATAAAAAAATAAATCAAAATTAAACTAACACCATAAAATTAAAATTAAAATTATACAAACACCCCAAATCAGATGCAAAAATTGAAATCATACTAACACCCCCAAATTGACGGATGCAAAAATTGAAATCATACTAACACCCCCAAATTGACGGAAAGTGTGGAAGATTAGGGTTCGTCAATTGAATGCAATAAATTACACCAAAATCGCCACCGGCAGCGGCAACGAAACGATGTCGCAGTTCGCCAAGATGCAAATCGACTGGAAGGAGACGCCGGAGAGCCACGTGTTCAAGGCCGACGTCCCCGGCCTTACGAAGGAGGAGGTCAAAGTGGAGATCGAGGATGGGAACGTCCTCCAGATTAGCGGCGAGCGCAGATCTGACAAGGAGCTCCGGCAAGTTCCTCAGCCGCTTCCGACTGCCGGAGAATGCCAAGGTGGATCAGATCAAGGCCAGTATGGAGAATGGAGTGCTCACTGTAACTGTGCCTAAGGAGGAAGTGAAGAAGCCTGATGTGAAGGCTATTGACATTTCTGGTTGAGAAATTTCTGATTCTATCGAATATATAGAAGAAAGTATGATATGTGCTGCCGATAAAAAAAAAAAAATATGATATGTGCTCGATGAAGCTTAATTTCAGTATGTGTATGTTTGTGTGATCTGTTTTGAGTCTGGATGTTTGATGGTTAGTAAAAAATAATATGGAGTGAATTTTTGAAGATTAGGGTTCGTCAATTTGGGGGTGTTAGTATGATTTCGATTTTTGTATCTGAATTTGGGGTGTTTGTATGATTTAAATTTAAATTTAAATTTTATGGTGTTAGTTTACTTTTAATTTTGGGGGTGGGGAAGAAACTTCATTTTTTCATTTAATTTTGATTTATTTTTTTATTTAATAATATTTTGAAATTGGAATATATATTTAATTTAATTTGATATATATTTATTTTAATTCTGATTTATTTTAATCCATATTTAATGAAGTGTAATTTTAATTTTTGTTTTTATTTTTTTAATAGGAATAATACACATGTGGCGCGCCACGTGTCCAAATCTTTGCAAGTCAGCATTTCCCGATCGAAATTAGGGGCGCGTGTCCTAAAACGACGTCATTTTTATGTGGTTTGACCGGTCTCCGGGTATTTGGGGACGAAATTGGCACAAATTGAAAACATATGGGACTAAGTTAAAACATGTGAAACTTACGGGACCTTTTCAATAAAGGTGCAAAGTTACGGACCAAATCGATTTAAATCCCGATAAATATATACATAGGTGGCTTTTGTGTGGTGAAGTTGTTAGATGAACATGTAAGGGGTTTTGTGATGTTCAATTAAAGGTTTAGGACCAAAAGTGCACAAAAAAGACCAATTTAAAACAATGGGACCAAAAGTGCTTTGAAAATATTCTCATGGGACCAAAAATGCAATTTACCCGGTAATTGGAACAAACTGTGGGGTTTATAGGTGCCTCCTCGTGTTAAAGACCTGTTGTGGAGAGTTGCCTGGGACTATCTTCCTAACAAAGTGAATTGATGCGGTCCATTCTTCAAATTCTTCCTCATCTTGATACGCGATTTGGAGTTGATTAAGGAAGAATTATTTTGTGATTTTTTTCCTTGGTTTCAAAGATTATATGGCACCTGAGTATGCAATGAGCTAGAGGTTATTTGATGGACAAAGCAGATGTCTACAGCTTCGGAATTGTTACACTAGAAATGTCAGTGGCAAAAGCAACACTAATTACAGGCCAAAGGAGGAGTTTGTGTACCTTCTTGATTGGGTAAACTGACAACAGAACAAGCAATATGTCAAATTTTAAAGATTACGTCACATCAATAAACAGGGAAGACAAAAAAATTTAACAATCGATGCTTCGATTATTGATCGTCCCTTGATTTTCATTGCCCCATCATAATTATGACTCGGCTAAGCACATTTACCTAATTGCAATGAGAATCTACTCCAAAATTCCAATTCAAAGTATTATAGTGGAAGAAAACCAGGGTCCTCACTCTAAGGTGCAAAGTGGACACACATATTACTCTAAGGTACAATGTGTAAAAAAAAATTTGCACTTTGTTCAAACTAGATACTACAGTGCAACGTAATTTTTGCACATTGTACCTTAGAGTAATTTTCCCATAAATTTTGTATCTTATAGTAATTTTCCCAAGAAAACCCGACTCTTTAAATTAGCTTTGAACGCCTAATTACAGTGAAACCCTGATCGCAATTTTTGATACCCTAATCTTTATAAGAAATTGACGAAACGCAGTAAACTCGGAGGACACCGGCGGCAATGGTGGTGGAGGAAACCGGTAACTTTAGAAGCAATTAATTTGTGGGGTTGGCGAATATTCTGATTGAAGGCGACACAAAGGTGGTAGTTGATGCTGTCCATTCTTCAAATTCTTATCTTTTTATATATATATATATATATATATCGGTGATTATATTCTTGCTTGTAAATCTATTCTTCGGAATAAACCTCAATGCTCGTTATACTTTGTGAAAAGGGGTGCCAATACTTGGGCATACGAATTCGCGAGAGCTTCTCGATTTCATGAGAACTCTTTTTGTTGGGTCGACCCTCCTGATTTTGTGGTTGGGCTTCCTTACACTATTTGTTCATGCAATAATGAAAGCTAATTTGTCCTGCTTTCAAAAAAAAAAAAAAAAAGGATTTGAAATAAAACTATTGTAACACCCGCGTAATACGCGGGATTGAAATTAATCGGTATATTATATTTTTAAAGGCTTATCGAAAATATTCTTTATTTATTAAATTGACTCGTAGTTTTATGAATATTAGATGTATAATATTGTAAGTGCATATGATAACTTGATTTATGTAATTGCGGTTCTGCACGGAATAATATAAATATTAGGTGTTCATTTTGCTTTGCAGTTATATTTTGACTATATTCAAAATTATACATTTATAATTTTTAACTATACATACAACAGCTTTTAACTGCTTATACACTTTTAACATGATTATAATTGACCTAAAATAAATCAAAAAGTAATAATATGGAGTAATATTTATTTATTCAGTCCGCGAAATTCGCGGGGATACGTACTAATACACTATATATCTCAATTAATGATATGTATATGTTTCTTGAATTTATTTTTTTTTTGAGGAAAGAAAATATATTAATCATATGCCAGAAATGTCGGCATTCACAGCGTTCACAATCATCTCAGGAATAGAAGACGAAAAATAAAGCAACGTACAACCAAAAGCAAAACGGGAAAGGCAATGAGCCACACGATTCCCGGATGTTCTAACCCAATTAAAGCTAACATCAAACACTTGACAAGCCTTGTTGATATCCAGAACTAGACCACCAAAATGGGACAAATCTACCATATTCCTCATCATCTCAACTTCAATCCTCGTCACTCCTTTTTCCATTGCACACCTCACACCCAAAAGAATAGTAACATCCACCGAAAGGACCTCAGGAAGCATCTGTGCATATATCCTTTTCATCTCGCAGCAGACCACCGATTCCCGTTCCATGATAAAGCATGTTCCACCGTTTCGTAATCTCCACCACACCCCATGCAGACCGGCTCAACATTCACGTACCTCGTAATGAGATTGACGTTTGTCGGAAGGATTCCTTTCAAAACTCTCCATACGAACATTTGAACCTTTGCCGAGATGTTCAGATTCCATACCCACTTCCACTTGCTCTCCCCCATTGTCACATAGGCTCTGTTAATATGCTTCAAAATTATTAGGATTAAAATTATTTCAGATGATACTTCAAAATTAAAGGGAAAAATAAAATAATTGCATAGCAACAAGTTAAATGATTAATTTTTTATTTTTTTTAAATTTACAGGACCAAAATTAAAAAATCAAAACAATTTGGATCAATTTTAAAACGATGCAAAATTACTGAACTTAAAAAATTTAATCTTAAATATTAATTTCCGATAATAACACTAATAAAATTCCCCCTTTTTTTTGTGAGCTCAACTATGAGATGTTGAGAGAGGTGAAGAGTTTGGTGCAATTTTTTTTTACTAATCAACAGAGTTCAAGAATGAGATGTTGAGCAGCGCGAAGAAAGAAAGCAGGCTAAGTAGAAAATCATAGATACTGTTTCCGTAGAAAATTTGTCCAAGTTAATAATATTTTTGGTCCTGTAACTTTTACTCTTTTTGCAAATCATTTCATGATAGTTAAAATAATTCAATTTAGTTCTGTAATTTTATATATTACTCAATTTATGTTCAATTTTCGCAAAAAGGTGTCGTTTTGTGCTCATTTTTTGTCTAGCAGCTTTTACCTTTTTGCAAATCGTCCTAAGATATGTGTAGTGATTCTAGTGAACTCAACACTACATGATTTATGCATATTTCCCAGTAAATTTTCTGAGATATTAAATTGTCTATATAATAAATATATGAATATATAGTAAGCTATAAGAGAGAAAGAAGGATAATGAGACTGAAATTGTTTTCTTGCGTTTCATTTCTACCTTGCTACTGGTTATATTGAAATAAATAGTGGGCTGAAAAAAAAAAAAAAACCCCAGCAATTTTTAATACATTTGTTCTTAGTAATTAAAATAAGTAAAGGCGCACAATAAACCCAATGGCCTATTTTGTTTCTTTTTTTCAAATTCCTCATATGTTGCTATGAAACAAACACTCTTTATATATATGGCTCACGTAAACTCAAAATTTATCAAACAATTTCAAAATTTCACTAGTCATCCTCCCTTTTTAAATCAGCAGGAGGCAAGAAACAATCAGTCGACAACCCCTTGATATTAAAATCCGTTTCTTCAATACTCCGAATCTCTTCTATTCTCGTTCTCGTGTGGCTTTTCGAGTTTTCTCTGAATTTGACGAGAGAATGCGCAATGGTACAATCTATCAACATAAATTCAATTAGACTCATATAGTTTGAAATATATTTGGAGTAGATGCTATATTTACCTTTATATATGCAAATATTCATTTGTAATCTCATTATACAAAAATATATATGTAGAGGATTTGGATCTTTCACACTACATAAAAGCATTTATATATCTAAAGAAAAATAAGTTGCATGCATATAGTGAAAATTTATATATATTTAAGGCTAATGTGTGTTTGTGAATGGGATAATTGCACAAAACCTCAACCCAGACGATCTCACGATGAGACGGAGCATAATTTAAGCATTGACGCTTTAACATTTTGGAAGAATGAGTGTTAATTTGTGCTACTCTGTCTCATGCATGAGACAGTCTCTACGAGTTTTTCTGCATTTTTTAAATAGGTGCTTGAAAGTCATTGCTTATAAGTTATAACTAGCCCCGATGATCAAATGTAACAACAAATTTTAGCACACATTCATAAAGAAAAAGGCATCATTCATTTTTCAGAAATGGCGTAATGTAATTTTGAACATTCGACATCTTTTCTTTTTCCTGCAGATAATCCCATTAACAGGGATTTAAATCGATTTATGTCCCATATATTTGGACAGGAAATTAAAAATCTATCGCATGTTTGCATTTATTCCGTATGTTTTCAATTGGTGCCAATTTACATATGCAAAAAACTAATAAAGCTTAATTTTTTAGGGAGTGTATCCTACAAACCATCTTTTTGGCAAAAAATATACTAATTATATTTGGACACGATATTCCACAAATTCATCAAAAAAAAAAAAAATGAAAAATTAAAATTACACATCATTAATTACAAATAAAATAAATCAAATTTAAATTAAATATATATTAAAATTTAATCTACAATAAAAAATAAAAAATAAATGAAAATAGGAAGTTTCCAGATCCCCAAAATTAAAATTAAATCACTAATCCTCTAATCTTCAAAAATCCAAATCCATCACACTTCCAACACCCCCAAATGGAAGAACCCTAATCCTCCACACTCTAACAAATATTGAAGAACCCTAATCCTCCACACTTTTCGTGTTCCAAAATCGAAGAACCAATCAAACCCTACACCGTGGACTTCACCATGGTGTATTTCATTAGACTCACATAGTTTCACACCAGTTATTTATTTTTTTTTTGGTGGGGGAAGTTTCGAATTAAACCCCATCATCCCATCTTTTTTCAAATCCACCCAAATGGGGTGATGCTCAATACCAAATCATCACCATGAGTCAAGTGAAAATAATCAACAATACCAGATAGTGACCCTTTTTTACTGGCTTCTGAATATAACGGGCACCCTCTAATAAATATTTGTTAACGATATTTATCTATTAATCGGGGGCTCGATAATGTTACGCCTCTAATGGTGTAGGCATATAGTATATGTGTTTAATTTAGTGGTGTTAAATATATAATAGAGCAATTCATTAAATCCAAAAATTGGGTGCTCGTTGAGAAGGATGCAAGCCCAAAGATTCTCTAGGCTAGGGCCTTGGTGAAAACATCTGACCTTTAAACAACGCATTTTTCCAAATCGACGTCAAAGCCACACGGCCCTAAAAAAATCATAGAGTATATCATAGAGAAAATTTAATTAGCAAGGCGAGAGAAGAACGTCTTTGATGAGAAATCACAAAGTGATGGGATTCTGTTTTTGCTTATTAGAGGATTAGTGATTTAATTTTAATTTTTAATTGGGAAGTTTCCTGAAACTTCCTATTTTTTTTTTTTTATTGTATTCTAAATTTTAATATATATTTAATTTAAATTTGATTTATTTTATTTGTAATTAATGATATGTAATTTTAATTTTGGTTTTTTCATTTTTTTTAATCGAAAATACACATGTGGAGGCCATCTATCCAAATCATGTTCAAGTTATTTCTTCCTTTCTAAATTAACATTTTTATACATTCCCTAACGTAATACTTTTAGTGTAGTTTGACCGGTCTGTCATTGGGACTAAATTGGCAAAATTGAAAACATATGACTAAATTGAAACATGTGATGTAAAACGTGTAAAGATTTCCATTTAAATCCCCCATTAACACGTTATCTCAGTTATGTGATATATTGCAACAGGATTTTTAAAAAATCTATGCGGTTTGCATTATTCTAAACATTAAACATTATACATATGCAAAATACTAATATCTTAATTTCGGCACAAACCATCTAACAAAGATATACTAATTATATTTGGAAGATATTATAAATTCATCAAGCTTAGGTATATGAAACAGCATGGATCCAAATCATGATGAATATATTCATATATTTAATCGTCGATAATTGGATCCTCATATAGAAATTGCTCCAGTTGACAATCCCTTGATATTAAAATCAAACTTCTTCAATACTCCAAATCTCTTCCATTCTCCTTATTTCAGCATATGCAGAATTACCAAATATTCCAGCCAATCGTGTCTCCATAGAAGACTTCCCATCTGGTGCATGCTTCACCAATCCTTATTTCATTAGACTCACATAGTTTCATTTAAAATGCTAACAACAATTAATCACCATCAAATTAACAAGCCCACCCAACTGTCGCATTTCATTCCCAATCATCATCATAACTGCAAAAATAACCAACAAACCTAGATATTAATTTTTTTTAGTATAACGGTCAAAACTTATAAATATTTGTTATCGATATTTATCAAAAATTGGGGAAGGGAATGTTTACGTATAAAACTATACGTATATTTGTATAAATATATGTATAAAACTATACGTATGAACAATGAGAATCTTCAAATTTAGGACAAGAATTAGAGGAGAGGGTATATGATGAAACCATAGGAGTGTACAAAATGTTGGAAATCAAAGGGCTTTATATAGACAAAGGAAAATCAAGAAAAGGAAAATCAAGAAAATTAATTCGGCCATTTTTATAGTCAACCCAAGTCTCTAAAATCTTAATTCTAAAGATATTATGTTCAATTGATTTATTAATTAATGTGGAAAACTTTGATTAGAATAATGTGTGTTTATTAATAATGTTCTTGATTTTGATAATAATTACAAAAATTGATTCTTTTAAATTTGGAAGAAATTTGATCAAAAAAGCAATCAATTGTTTGATCTTATCCGTTTCATCTAGGTGTAGCTGGTTGTTTTATTTCGAAGCAAATTTTAAATCTAACTAAAATGTGGATAAGATTGTTTTTAATTAAAGAATCGATTAACTTCACAAATTAATATACTCGAATATGGAATGATTTGTCACGTCTTTGTGTTTATTTTCCAAACGCAAACACATTGATTTCGTATGAATTTTTCCCTATTTTATTTTATCATCGACAAAAAGTAAAAACATTAAATTTGGTACTTTATATATCCATGTTTACATAATAGTGGATGTTCAATTCTGCACAAGAATTCAAAGCTGAAATCCCCTGATATTGTAATTAAATCGACTAATTAGAAATAAAAACAATTTTTTTTATTACAAACTCTTATGTGAAACTTGTTCATACTATAAATTGATACTAATACATTTATCAACTAATACTATTACATTAATAAACTAATACATATAGCATTTAATATTATGATACCAATTTATAAATATAGTGATATCAGTTGATAAGTCATGTTATGATGTTAATTATAAATGTAATTGTATAAATTTCATATTATGAACAAACTTCACCGGAGATCTACTCTTTTGACTACGCAGGCAAAGGTACTGTGATTTGTGATTGCATTTTTTTCGTTAGTATATTAATTAGCACTAGTGTAAAACCCACGTAATAGGCGGGTCGAAAATAATTTCTAATATATTATTCACAGAATATTATAAGTATTAGATGTTATAATTAATATTACTCATTTCGACTCAAAACATTTGCTGTTTAAGGATATTTCATGCAAATTACGAAAATAATTAAATAATAATAAATATATATGTAATATGTCACTTAATTTTTTTATTTGTATTTACTTGCACGGTCATTTATTGCTTATGTTTACAAAAGTAGTACAAAATTGAAAACTTGATCGGGCAGTAACATTGAGTTGAAAACCACAATTCTCTTCAGCGGTCTTCTCAACTTTCACAATTAAATTTGCAAAAAAGTTTATTCCTCCGTTTGTTTTCCTTTGATTTTTTTTCTCCCTCAACTTAATATCATAACTTTTCTATGATTTTTTGGTCGAAAAAAAAAATTCTATGATTTTATTGTTTTTTTTTTCTGTTTTATTTATTTATTTTTAGTCTCGGCTCGAGATGCAAAAAAGAGAAACCTCCACTTCCTAACTATATGAAATTTTTATTAAATGAATTTTACACGTACACTTAGTTTTTAGAAACCAACAATAATGGAGTCAATTTAATAAATAAAGAATATTTTTTATAAGCCTTTAAAAATATAATACACTGATTAACTTCAACCCTGCGTAGTACACTAATTTTATTTCTAACCCATTATAAATAATCAATATAGATATAATGGTATATGATAGCAAATAATTTTATGTCGTGAAGAAGTTTTTTGCATTGTACTCTCACATTTGCCAACTCTCGAATTTTTTATGCAACTAATGAATTGAGATCTTAATATATTATATTAAATAATAAAATCATAAATTATCTTTTATCCTAAAATTAACAATTATCAATTCAAGACATGGATTGTTGCATATTAAAAAATATTAGAAACTTCAATCCAACTTATGTTGTTTATATACACGCTAATCGCACGAAACTTCTTCGAAAATTTAAAAAATTGCACGAAAACTCCTCGAAACTTTGAAATGTTGTGCAAGGGAAAAGAAGAATAAACTTACATAACAAACATAGTAAATTAATATCCCAGCTCAAAGAAATACAATTTTTTTTTGGCAGAAATATCAAACAAAAATCATAATGACATAACTAAATGCACAACAAATTTTAAAATCCTGATTGAAAGTCATTGCTTATATAACCACAAGTTTCGCAAGCAAACATTTTGTATTCACATCAAGACTGTCAAAATATTTTATATAACAGCAATGGATAGATTTACGAAGTTTATGTATTGCATAAATTAACCATTAAAATTTAAAAAATATGTGAGATTTCTATTATTGTAAACATTAAACAGGATACTTATGTAATATACTAATGTTTAATTTATCTGAAAAACAGCTTACTCAATCTCCATTGATTTGGTTCAAAGGAAACAACAAATTCTTTCATCATTCAATAGCTTTTTAATTTTAGTTGTAATTGTTAGGGCAATTTTCAATTTTAAATTTGTGAAAGAACTATTTTGCATATTTTAATAGAGGGTGTTATCATTTTAAATTGAACTTTTATCACTTTTTGAAAAGTGATATTTTTAAAGTTTAAATTGATAGTGAAAATGATATATTTATCCTCATATTTTACAAAACTCATGCATGTACGATCAATAATGTAGAGCATGCAACAACAAAAAATCCTTGAATATAAAAGCTAAAACTCAATGTAAAGTGTATTACAAAGATAGTATTTCATATATCTCACGCAAGAAACACAATATCGATGGGGCATATATATAACCCCATTGATTACATGCCCATATGCAGATATACTAATTTTTTATTTCGGCACAAACCATCTAACATAAATATACTAATTATCTCTGGATCATAGAGAGGATTGTTTCTTACAAGCTCAAACGAACACTCTTTATATGGCTCCAAAACACTCTTTAAATATAGCACTATGCATAGGTCCGTCTCTGGCTACAATTGCTGCTACAGCGACGGTGAAAGATATTTTGCAGTGTTGGATGTCTTTAAGTAATGTCGTCCCTCCTCTTTTAAAGCAATCATTTGCGAATTTTCATCTATCCGAAACTACTTTTCGAAATCCCTGCAAAATCCAATTTAATTGTATAATTGAGGACAAAAACTCGTATGAGACGATTTAATAGTATAATTAAGGATAAAAAAATTCGTATGAGACGGGGTATAAACTACCACAAATCGACACCCATCCATTTTATAGTGCAAAGCATCGTTGTTCAAATTATGTTCCGTCTCACCGTGAGATGGTCTCATACAAGTATGCCTCATAATTAAGGGGGGAAAAGTTGATATAACTTTCAAACTCAAATTTTATCATTCTAAAATAAAATACCCAAATACCAATAAATTATAAATAATAAAACAAATTAAAAACTCGAAGGAAGAAAAACAACTTACGTACTTGTTGAGTGACGCCGAAAATTGGTCAAATTGTTATGTTTGAAATGTTTGGGCAGTAAATTTTGAGTGAATTCAGCTGGCCACCGCACTAGTTTCATCTTTTTTTTTTTGATAAGTAAATAAACTTTATTCATGTAGCAAAGAATAAAGAGTTACACTATACAGTGTTATACAGAAGAGAGACTTTAACTCTCAAGAATATTCCTAGGATATCCACTAGTCAATCTATATATTGAAAATTACAATAGGAGGGGTATTTGGTCGAACACCAGCTCCAAAATCTCCCTTTAAACTCATCTACCAACTTTTCTGGTTCAAAGCATTTCCCTTCAAAGATCAATTTGTTTCTCTCTTTCCAAATAATCCATACAACACAAACCCAAAGACTCGTTGCCAAACGCTTTCCTTTTTTTCCCGAGAGAATTCCAGAGAGGGCAAGAAAATGTTGGGAAATCAAATTATGACACACTCCCGAAATTCCAAGCCAATTAAAGCAAGCATACCATATTTTTGATGTCACCGCGCATTCTAAGAAAAGATGAGATGCAGTTTCCGGATGTAGATTGCATAAAGGATACCTTATCGAACTATTTTGAGGTAGTATCTTGCGTTTCCGAAGGTTCTCCCGAGTCGGTAGTCGGTCTTGAAGTAGTCTCCATGCCATGGCAGAGGTTTTGATCCAGCAGCAAAGGAAGGAGCCGAAACTAGTTTCATCTTCATTCCAAGAGATCCAATCGTCAATGCTTTGATAGTCGACTAGCTCATATGTTTTCGTAAAAAATAGCGAATTTGACCTCATTTAATTCAAGCCTCTAAAATGAATATATAAGAAGAAAAAAAATCATTCAAAGAACTCCATATATAGAGATAAAATATACCAACTGCAAAAGCATTTCAATACAAGATGTTTGATTAATTTCGCTGAGAACTTAGTATTTAATTATAGCAATTTTTATACACTAAACACACATTACCTTTATAGCAATCTATCAACAAAAATTTCATTAGAGTCACACAGTTTGGATTGTATTTGGAGTAGATGGCTACACTTACCTTTATATATGCAAATATTCATTTATAAGTTCACGATGCATAGATCTTTCACTCTACATAAAAGAGTTTGTATATCTAAAATAAAAGAAGTTGTGTAGTACACACTCATAATGTGTGACTACTGCGGCACCGTGTTTGCGTAGGCTAACACTAGAGACGGCACATCGTAGGCTAACACTAGAGACTGCACCTGTTGTAGATAGAATGCAAATTGTAAGTGTTAGAAACTATGTCCTACATGAATATAATTAAAAATGATGAAACATGAATATAACTCTTTTCTTTTAGATAATAAACACACAAGAAGTACCCCATTGTAACTAAATCAGGAAAGGATAAAGAAAAAGATATAAAGTTATTAATTAACAAGATTGATCAATTAATTGTAGATCGACACCATTAATGATAACTATTTTGGCAATTATATACTAGACATCAGCAACATGAAGCAAATTTAATTAGTGTAACATGAAATTAAGCAAATTAATCAAATGCATAGCTAACCTGGTTTTGGAGAAGGTGCAGTTGGAATCGAATTTCATTAGACTCACATAATTTCTGATTATTACACACCTAAACTGATTCACATCCTCATTCCTAATGCAAAAACAATGAATCACAATGTTCATTGTGTGCAAACTTACCCAAATTGACGAGATTGAATGTAGATATATATATGCGATATATATATAGAAAAGCAGTCGTAGATATATGTGATGAAGATGGTCTAGTTTGTTGTGTGGAAGAAGTGATAGTGACGAAGAAGAGATATGGCGTGAAAATTTTTGGAAGTTTGCAACTGAAAAAGGGAGAGAGGGAATTAGGGTTTCATGGGGTTAGGGTGATACCATGAGAACAGGAGATTGAATCCACTATATATATAATTATATAATTAGGATTACAACAGAATCACGTGATTGATAGGAAAATAATATCACAAGACATATACACAAAATATGAAAAAGATTAACTTCTAGAAAATTCTATATAAATATAAATTATAATTATAATTATCCTTAATATCATTGATTTCATATTACTTTATGTAAACGTATGAGTATCTTTAGAAATAAAAAAAAAAATCGACGTAAATCATTTATACAAGAGAATAATATAACTTGTTACAAAAGCAGTATCGAAATAAATCTTGATTATAATGAACGTGTATAATAGTGGAAAACTTTGGGCGGATTTGATCATATGCCCGCAGGTGGGCACAAACTTATATGTACACCGCTTACGTGGCGCGCCACATATGCAAGGTCTCATCATCATTTAATTAATTTCTTTAATTAATTCAATCTTCTCATTAATTATATAAACCTGAACCCTAAACCATAAACCATTTGGGTCGGGTGAACCATGAATCACTCGGGTTCGGGTTCGGGTTGGGTTGGGTCCGGGTCACATAAAAAAAATTAATTATATAAATCTAAACCCTAAACTATGAACCCTAAACCATGAACCATTCGGGCCGGGTGAACCATGAACCACTCGGACCGGGTTCAGGTTTGGGCCGGGTTGAGTCCAGGTCGGGTAAATTTCTTTTAATATAATTAATAAAATTGGGTAAAGTATGGAATATATATAAATGAGAAGATTGAATTAATTAAAAAAGCTAATTAAATGATGGTGGGAACCTTGTATATGTGACGCGCCACATAAACAGTGGACATATAAATTTGTGTCCACCTGCTGGCATATGATCAAATTCGAAACTTTGGGTAGGATAATGCGTCCTAATAATGTTCTTGATTTTGATAATAATTACGAAAATTGATTCTTTTAAGAAATTTGATAAAAAACAATCAATTGTTTGATCTTATCCGTTTCATCTAGGTGTAGCGGGTTGTTTTATTTCGAAGCAAATTTTAAATATTACTAAAAATGTTGATAAGGTTGTTTTTAATTAAGGTTGTATTGGTTGTGGAGCTGTAGGATTTTTTTAGACTTTCAAAGTTTGGGGGTATTCAATCCGAATTTTCAAAAGTCTTTAAAAATCTCGAGGTATTAAATACGAATTTTAAAAAGTCTTAAAAAATCTTTATGTATTCAATAGTTTATGGATTTTAATAGTCTATGGATTTTCTTTGATTCTCTTCCAAAAATGTAAATAGATTTCACTCTCCAAAATCTCTTCTAACAACCAGAGATTTCTACGTACTTCTCTTAAACCCTACGAAATTGAAATTCACGCTATTTTCTTGTTTATCTTCCGCTATTTTCTTTTCAAAATCTCTTTATATATTTTATTTATCCATTAACGCAGAATTAAAAATTATAATCTTGAGAAACTGATTTAATTTGGTTATTGTGGTAAAAATGGTTTAAGAGTAAAAGTAGTTAGTATTTGTAAAATTTGTAAAATGAAAAAAATTGAGAGTTCGGTTAAAAGAAAAAAAAAAGACATAAGTAGAATAGCTTGAAGTATATTCTTTTCAATCTTTTTATTTTAAATTCTGAATGATTAAACATAATTTCTCAAATTAAAAACACTCAAATTTGCATTTGCAAAGGAGAAGTTGATTAAATAATAAACTTTAAACAGTTGAAAACACCTCCTTCAATTGACGTCAACAAAGAACGGAAGCTAATGCATGGAGAACGAATATTGTTAATGCTATGTGGAAAATGAGGCGAGGTATAACGGTGATGAGAATTAAGATGAGAATAATAATGATGAATAATAATGTTTTTTTTTTTTGGAACTAATGTATTTTTTGTATTTTCCTAAATAATTTGGATATTTTTTTTTATATACAAGTGTGTTCCATATACATTTGCATTAATAGTTCCAGCGCCGAAGTCTATGAAAATCCATGTAAATCAATAAAAAAAATATATTCCACAATCCTATCAAGTCTATAAAAATCCATGTAAATCAATAAAAAAAATCAGTCAAACTCTGTATAGAGTCTATAGATTTTCTAAATCCACATACTTTTTAAAGTCCAAAAAAATTCAATAGAATCTCAATTGAATACACCCCTAAATAATCGATTAACTTCGCAAATTAATTAATATACTCGAATATGGAATGATTTGTCACGTCTTTGTGTTGATTTTCCAAACGCAAACAAATTGATTTCGTATGAATGTTTTCCTATTTTATTTTATCATCGACAAAAAGTAGAAAAATTAAATTTGGTACTTTATATATCTATGTTTATATAATAGTGGATGTTCAATTCTGCACAAGAATTCAAAGCTGAAATCCCGTGATAAACTAATTAAATCGACTAATTAGAAATAACACCTTTCTTTTTTAATCACAAACTCTCTTGTGAAACTTGTTCATACTATAGTCATTTAAATTAAATCAATCAAATACGGGATATTGTAGAAAAAAAACAACTCAATCTCATTCAAAATGCTCAACAATGAATCACCATATTCTGTGCAAAATTTTCCATAGAAAATTTGTTCAAGTTAATAATATTTTTGGTCCCTTAATTTTCACTCTTTTTGCAAATCATCTCATGCTAGTTAAAATAGTCATATAACTTTATATATTGCTCAATTTAGGTCCAATTTTTGCGAAACAATATCATTTTGTGCTCATTTTTTGTCACATAACTTTTACCTTTTTGCATATTGTCCTAAGACATGTGTAGTGAACTCAACATTACATTAATTATGCATATTTTTCCAGTAAATTTTTTAGGTGTTAAATTGTACTTAATACTTTAATAAAGGTATGAATATAAGGTAAACTATAATAGAGAGAGATGAAATTGTTTTCTTGCATTTCATTTCTTCCTACTACTGGTTATAATAATTGCTTTGAAAAACTAATAGATCTAGGGGCTAAATGGACAAACAAAACAATAATTTCATGTTCTAATTATAATAACTCCAATTTCTTAATTTGTATGAAAATAATTATAGATAGAATTTCTTAATTTGTATGAAAATAATTATAGTTCTATCTATGTGAGACGGAGGGAGTAGTAAATCGTCACATAATTATAGTTCTATCTATGTGAGACAGAAAGAGTAGTAAATTGTCAGATATTAAGCACAGACAAATAACTATCGTTCTATCAATATTCAATTTTTAACTCGATTCAATTGGTTTTGATTCAAGTTCTACAATGTAGATGAACGGCAGTGGGAAATTTAAAAAATTATCGACGAACCACCATAATTTTGGATTCATGTGTTAAAAAATTCAGAAAGTGAAATATTTGGAACATAAAAAAGTAACACGGAGAAGAATATATCTGACATCAAGGTACCAAATTGTATACAGAAACACAATCAATTTGATAAAAAAAAAAACGTGGATTGGTACCGGAGATATATTAGCAGTTTAGATACACAATTATGCCAATCTTAACTACTTCCAAGAATTTAAATATAAAATTAGCACCTGAAATTTACGAATTTCTGAATTGTATTTTCCATTTGTCGTCAAAATTTGGACAGGAGATGAAATCAATGCACAGGAGATGCAAAGAAAATAACTGCAAAATAAACCAAAAACCCAGCTAGCAGAATTCCTGCATAGATATAATTCTGGGAGTAGTGAGTTGGTAATTTGTACTCAATGCTACAGCACTTCATCTTCTCTCGCTCGCTCGCCAAAACGTGATCCACGTACCTGTGTTAAGTTGAACGAAACGAAAATCGGTTAAACACATCTCATGTAGAAGGGAATTTATAAAGTAGCTGGAAAACATACTGCTGAGTGAAAATTGAGCTTTGATGAATCTCTGAGCTGTTCAAGTTTGCATCTTGTAGTCGATGATCGTATAATAAAGAAGACAACTCCACGAGCTGCTCCTCGAGGCTCTGAAAGTAATTTTTGTATATAATCACTGAACCATAGTGTACAATATATGGCGCATAATCATCTGAATCCTCCGTTTCACAATATGTGTGAATTACAATAAAGTTTAGACATTTTTAACCCACAATCAATCAAAGGAAAGAGTAATGACTAGGAAAAAAATTTAGACTCTAGAAAGACAATTATTGCGAAATGGAGGTAGTATATATATATGAGAAAAGGAGACTTACATCCAGATACTTTTCTAATCGTTCGACTAGCTCGTGTGGGAATGGCTCTGGTAGGTTGGTTTTCTTCTTGTAGAACTTCTCCAGCCAAAGCTCAGTGCTAGACTTATTCTTTTTACCCTTCACCGGTTCTCCCAATGGAGTTTTCAGGTGTTCTGCAGCAAAGGCTTGAACAGCCTTTAGAGAAAATGTTAACACGGATATTTTTCAAGGATCTGTAATTAAAAAGAAAATGGCTGAGTGATGATGGGAACACCTCTGATGTATCCCGAATTCGGTGAAGGGCAGAATCAACACGAGCATATACCGAGTTCCTCTGCAAAATTATAAACGATAAATATTTCAAACTTCGATGACTCGCAAGATCTTTAGTAAGTATAATCTTGTGTACAGCCAAATTGGCACCATTTCAAGACTTCATAAGGACATAAAATTTTTATGGGGATGGGGGTTGTTTACCAGAGCTATATCGCGTAGTAATTGGCTAATATGAGACGTGTTGGAGAATGGTCCAAATGGATGACAACCAGCTGCCAAGAGCCAATTCACGACAGGCCTCTCGTGAACGTGAGAAGCTTTTTCATATGGTGCACTTAATCCACCCACAACAGAGGCCAGCCCAGCTAATATATGGCGCTGAACCTGTGATGGTATAGCATATCTTCTCTCTAACTCAGAAACATAACTGTCCAACCAAGGAGATGAGGACAAATTTAAAAATATGTTATATATCTGTAGAATGGGTCATACTACCCATTATTCTATCAAAGAGAATAGGGGGGAAAAAGTAATTAAATCCTTTAGCACATTTTTCATGATATACAACCACACTGTCGAGACCTTATCATGGACCACAGATTTTTTATCATAGAGTGTTCACTAACCACATTACATATAGTACTGCTTCTAAGATTGAGAAGCATAGATTCTAAGCACAGCCATAACAATGCATGGTTATGACTTAGTCACATCACAGTGAATGATCATAATGTTAGCCAAGAAACATTTTCTGGTCTGAAGTTTAAATTGGGTGGTTAATTAACACAGAACCATATTTAAAATATTGATCAACATTGGCACAAGATGAAAGCATATCACATAAATGCGACGTGCAAATGCAATTCCATATTACACATGTTTGAACAACTGCATAATCTCGTCAGTAATCTACACGACCATTGAAGATCAAAACTGTGAAGCTTAAGACACAATATGCCAGCCAAATTACCTTAGAGGTATTTTGTCAGTTTGATGCTGAAGAACAATAACTACATCTTTACTCGTCCATACAAGACTTTCATCTTCCATCATAAGGTGATCATCCACATCAGCCAACGATAGAACAAAGCTGCAATAGGGAATACCATTAGTCGTTTGTAATATTAAAAAGTATTACTACCATGAAAGCAAACACTTGATAGGGAAGGACCGTTATTGGAATCGTCATACTCAATCATAGAAAATTTATTGTTATACGTAATACACTATATTAATTAAGGACTTATAATGTAGATTCATTCATGAAACTAGATGAGGATAAATTGGCTCACACTGGAACAACTCTAGTTCCATAAGTTCGGTAGAAGTCTCCTTGTTTCTTCTTTTCTGATTTCTTTCTCTTATCCTTTTGACGCCTTGAATTATACGTAGACCAAATTGGTTTATGCTTTAGGACGGAATCACCAGTTCCATCAGCTTCATCCATCCAAGTCTAAAAAGAAGCCAACATTCAGGAACAACCAGATGGAAATGTATGAAAAGAGACAATACCAATAGTGAAATTGCACGACCTAAGAATACTTTGATAAGTCCTGCCACCAATATCCCATAAGCATTACAAATATTAGTACAACCAACCTGGCGAAGGTAAAATTTACTTGAAAGGGTTGGGTCAGATACATCAAGTAAACCTGCTGCAAGCACATCAGCAGATCGTTCCATCTCCTGAAATTAGTATTGATATAAAGGTTAAATCAAGATAATTAGATATTTTTTATTAACATATAAACAGAACAGCAGTAACAAAGTTGTCACTTGCCAGTTCAAGGAAATCAAATGTACATCAGATCAGAGGTATGACATTTCAGTTTTCCAATATCTCATCAAGATTTAACACGATTAGCAGCCCATGTATTTTATTAATTTGGAATGTCAAAGATTAGCTAAAATCCAAGGAACCTACCTCCTTCAGAATAGCCCCATCCAAATATGTCTTTGTCTGAACATGAAAGCGTCCATCCTTCTTGGTTTCTTGAAGGGAATGACCCCTCATCGCTTTTGATACAGCAATAGCCAACTTTTCATGGCGATGTAGTGCATGTGAACCCCCAACAATTACAACTTCCTGCCCTTGGTGAACCATCTTCTTAACCTGAAAATAGTTGAGCCAAAATTCAACACAACAGAAGAATTCAATTTTATAAAGGTCTATAGACCTATCAAAATCATGACTTGAACAAACCACTAAGCATGAAAAAGAATCAAGGAACTCCCACCTCCGACTCAATTGCTTCAACATCTATACTGTAATTGTGGCCTTTCACCATGATATTGTACCTATTATGATTCTGAAGGATAATAATAGGAACAAGTAGCCTAGTAGTCATATCAACAGTTTCATACCTGGACCAAAGAAGCAAAAATTATCATTGGGGAAAAGGGGAAAGATACACATATTAAACCACCCAAGCCAGAGACAGAAAAAAAAAATTTAATGATTAACAAGATAACCAAGATATAACTAGGAATGTCACAAAGTTGAAAGTAACGTTGTAGAACAATGACACAAGGAAAGCAACAGGGCTTTCCTGGTGCCGTGTTATTGACATTTAACAGTCTACATTATTATAGATTAGTGTAGATTTGACTTAGAGTGAGAGTTGATAGTAAAATCCAGACAAGTTGGAGCCACTTGAATATGATGATAAAATAAGTCGGCCAATAGCATGACACTTTTCCAACACCAATATTTACATATTTTAAAACCATTCTCAAGATAAATTGGGTATTTCAAACAAAAAGTTTCTAATGAAGAACCGTGCAACCACTCTTGTATAATCATGATAAATAGAAAACTATAAGCTGGCACAGAGGCACATATTAAAGCAAGATACTATCATTTTTTTGGTGCATATAACAGCACCTAGGGTCCAGGGTTATTAACAAGAGTATAAGAAGCATACCTAACATCAGGGGCCAAAACATGCTCTACCGTGGTTGCAATCACAGCACCTAGTCGTCCAACAAAAATAGCATGGGCAGACTGCTCATTAACAGAACCTGATCGAGGAAACAGCACATTTTGCAATCGAGGTAGTGTTCTAGAATTGACACTTCCTTCTTCAGTTTCAATCTTTCCGTAAGTACAAGGTCCAGCAGAAAGATCAATCACAACAAATCTGGAACATGATCAAGGAACATTAAAATTTAGGGAAAGGAAAAAAAGCTTACAAAGGAAAGAGCAAAAATTCTAGTGAAATAAGATTGGACACTATGTTGCATTTGACCATGACCCCGAAATTTTTGCGTTAAATAGACTCGAAAGTCGAAACTGGGCCTCTTTGTCGCATAACCAGAAGTTACTATACCTTCCAGATCCAAGCCAAACCTGAGATGCGCCTCCTCCGTTGTAATGGTAACGATATATGTAATCCCCCTCTTGTTTCTTCATATCCTCTTCATTAAGAGGTGGGATTCTGCTATCCATCAAACTATCAAGATCAAGTTCCTTGTTTCTAGGATCTATCCTTACCTGTAAAATAAAATAATAAATAACTAGGCATTCAGTTTCCAAGACTTTATGAAAAGAGCTACTACAAGTCTACAAGAAATATATGACTTTCAGATTAATTTCCCAGAAAACAATAAAGAAGTGACATTCACTAACTTCTGCCTTTAAACATTGCAGGGAAATATCAAGATTCAGAAAATTGACCTTATCAAAGTTAACCACAAAAATAGCAGTTGGCTTAGGTCTGTCCATTTCTTCGACAGGGAATCCCCCATTTTCTAAGTCAAACAGGTAAGAGTAGAACTTCTCAAATTCTGGTTCAACAACTGTTGCTTCCACCTCAAACAACGGAACTTCCCTTCCAAAATCTGCCTGTTAGCTATAAAGTTAAAGTCTCATAAAGTCCAGAAAATAACAACTCTCACAGAGAGCCAAAATATGCATATGGTGTCACCTCTCTTGCATTGCCAGCTGGAACCATGGCTGCTTTCAGTGCTTTCTCCAATGCTATCAATTCTGGCTGTCCAGCCTGCAGAGAGAAGCGAAAAAAGATAATGCTTAGAATTTTCAAAATCAAGATTCGGTTTGCCTTTCATTTTCTTAATTTAATTACTTATTCGTCATATCTACATTCTGTCATCTTATTGATTTAAGATTTTTGTGTCACAGCACTACTGATTTGACCTAAAAGGAGTTGGATTCATTAAAGTCAAAAAACGATAAATGCTGATAAATAGTCCATCAGGACGGCACTTCTTTGAATGACCCACCTTTCCTGACAACTACTCCATCAGTTTTATCCTGGAAATGGTTTCTCTATGTAACTGAATATACAAGAATACAGACACACATAATAAGAGATAAATCATGATATTCAGTACTATGAGCACAAAATTCTACTATTTCCATTTTGATGGGGTTCCACAATAAGAAATACATTATCAAAGGCTTGATCTCAAATATCAAGCAAAGTGGTACTTAAATCCGAGGTAAAACTGAACTTACCGGGAACACATTAAACACTACATGATGCTCAATATCAAGGTGCTGGCCAGTCTCTAAACATGAAGGCCTGTGAGACGGAAAGCCGACTCTCAAAAACTCCTCCAACTTTTGAGAATCTACAGTATACCTGTAGCCTCCATCACCACTGAAGCCAATAAGAACCACATTGACTTCAAGAGGGACTTGAAATGGAACCTGTTAAGGAGGTAATGATGTAACGGATAGGAAATCAAGATCACTCAAACGGGTTAACTACTAGTTTTTATATGCTATTAGCCATTACTGAACAGATGAAAACTGGGCTTAACTTGTCATGATGATTACAACATCCTAGCAAATACTTTCATGGTATTATAAACAACAAGAATATAATGGCAACTACAATGACAATGGGATAACTTAACTTCATGTAGTATTTATGATTGAAAATGATGATCAGAAGTCCATGAATTATTTACAAAGAAAGCTGATTAACAGAAACTCAATTTTCATAACAAAATAAACATTAGTTTGCTAGACTATGCCACAATTAAAAAGCTTCAAAACCATTTCACTTTTCACAAAAATTCCTGATCAAACAAAACATCCACCAGCTTATACAGATAACAATTAGAAAAGGTAAAAAAATTACATTAAACTGGAAATGTAAAAAAGTTAGCAGTCCCACCGTTTGCCATAAAAATTGAGAAGTTCAAATTCATTCAAAGCAACCCAATTCAGAATTGCCATTACAGCTCACAATTTTTACCACTACACAATAGTAACAATTAAAACACACAGACAGAATTACAAACAGAAACAGCTCGAAACAGTAATATGAATTCTACCTACGCCCACACAGACGCGTGTTTACTGTGTGATTCGTACCTCAGCGCGAGAGTGAAGCATCTGACGCAAATCAGATCGAACGGAATCCTTGACATCTTGGAATGCTCCATGGTGCCAAGACGGATGCCCTGGGTCTCTACGATACGCCTGTGGCGCAGATTCTACCAAAATTGAGCTCAATAAAACTCCTAACAGATAATACAAGATTTTAATCCGCTTCATGCTGCTCAAAAAATCGAAAAATCGATTCAAAATCCGCGGAAACTAACTAATTTTGAGCAACTCTTGACAATCTTTACTCAATATCGTGCTTCAATCGTTGAATTTCATCGTCTTTTCTCAACTTTCTTTCAGCTTATTGTCTGAGTTCTCAGTTTGAGAAATCGATTGACTGAGAACTGAGCTGAATTTCACGAATATGGGCCTGTCCGGGCCTAGATTATGGGGATTATTGGGCTTCTTCATGTTCCAATATGGGCCTAAATGCAAAATTGAATAATTTATGTGGCCCAATAAGCTGGGCTTTTAAGCAAGATTAGCCCACGGTCTAAGAAGCATTTTAGTTATGCATTTATACAATTGGTTTTTTTTTTCTTCACAAACTCTCCCGTAAAATGTATTGATAGTTTGAAATTCATATCACTACTCTTATAAATTAGTACCTATAATATTTAATAATATAATTTTAGTTTATAAATGTAATAATATCAGTTGATAAGTGCAGTGATATTAGTTTGTAAATGTAGTGATATAAATTTGAATAAGTTTTACCGGAGACCTACTTTCTTTATTTTTTTTTAAGATAACTGAAAATGCTTTGTTAGTTTTTTTTTTATATAATTGTGAAATACCACCCACTATCTACGGTCAATTTTGTTGAAGTTATATAACTAGATTTTTTATAAATTAATTACAACTACTCCATTCGCTTTATAATTTATTATTTCGTTTATAATTAATTTACTTTTTCTTTATTTAAATTGATATGTTTTAATATTTAAATTTGGAGAGGTAGATGAAATGTCAAAAAAATTATATATTTGTGGCCCGTGCTCATTAATTCATTTATGTGAATTTTCAATATGACTATATATAGAAATATTTATTTAATATACATGCCCCATGATTCCATGGCTCATAGACATTGCCCACCTATGCATGCTATGTATGTGTGGCTTATGTGATTTCTTCTATATACATCACACAAAATTATAATATTATGATGAGATGATGATGATGATGATGATGGATTAACAACTACACAACTTTATTTTTATTTTGTGGGTGTATAAAATTAAAGGCACGTCGGTGTGAATTATATATAAATAAGGTGTATTCATTCTAGTCGGTGTAATATTATTTGAACTTACGTAACTAAGGATTATAAGATTTAGTTTTGAATTTAAAGGAAATTAAATAGATGATACAGTTGATGTAGCATTTATAAGACTTAGTAACTCCCAATAATTAATCGAGTTCAAAGCAATTATTTTGATCTAGATAGTCAAAAACAATTTATTTATGATAAAATGTGATCCCGAGTTTACCGTGAACTCGATTTTTTTAGTATCGCTGTTATGTACAAAAATTATCAATGTTATGCATAAAAATTATTACTGTTATGCATAAAAAAATTTCACTGTTTAAAAATATTTTTGTATTTTTAAACGGTGAAAGTTTTTGTGCATAAAAATGGTAGTTTTTGCACATAACAGTAACAGAGTTCATGCTATAGACATGATTTACAGGAATGTTACTCTTTATTTATATAGTGCAATTTACTTGTCACATATTATGGTTATTACTCAAAAGCAAATGTTATCTAATATATGTACATCTTCAAATAATGACTGTTAATTCTCAATCTTATGAAGGAAGTCAGGAACATTAAAAAAATGAGGCACATTTGCATGAGACGGTCTCACGGTGAGACGGATTATAAGTTGGACATTGACGCTTTAACACTTTGGGAGGGGTGAGTGTGATTTGTGCTAGGTTGTACCCGGTTTTATGCATAAGATCGTCTCATATGAGTTTTTATCTAAAAAAATATATATACATCCCACTTTTGAAAAAATAATAAATATATAATATTGAACAAATAAAAAAATTAATTTATAACTTTATACTATAGTATCGAAAATAGGGATTAAGTTTTTTGTAGTCCAGTAACTTTGCATCGTTTTGAAATTGGTCCCGATTGTTTTGACTTTTTTATTTTGGTCTTGTAAGTTTTCAAAAATTTTGAAATTGACATTTGCACATGCTACAACAAGTTACCAAGCAGGTAAACGCAACATAAATAATTATTTTATTTATTCCTTTAATTTCGAATTGTCATTTGAATTTTTTAACCCTAATAATTTTGGTCGAGTTTAAAAAAATTTGTATATTAAAAGGCGAAGTGAATCGGGTCAGTTTATTGGGTCTAAACTGATTGATAAATAAAAAAATAAACCAAAATACACAGAAAATCAATCTTCTTCCCTAAAAAAATACGCAAAAAAATACCGACACAAAAATATTATGATTAAAAATGCCTAGGTGTCATTTCAAAATTAAAGAAAAAATTGCGTATACGCCATGGCGATTCATAACGAATCTGTTGTAAATTATAAAGACCTTTTGAAAATGGCCTATTTCAAAATTTTAAAATATACAGAACCAAAATAAAAAAATTAAAATAATCGGGATCAATTTCAAAACGATGCAAAGTTACTGGACTAAAAAAAAACTTAATCACTCGAAAATACTACTTTCAAAATCTAGAGATGTCTTATTGTGGCCCATATGCGATTAAATTTAACTACTAATTTAGGTCCATTTTTGGGGATTAATTCAAACCGACCAAGTAGAGAAGGAAAAAGAACAAACAAATCCAACCGTTTGATACTGAAACCGCGTTTTTATACCGACCAACTACCCTTCTGCCCAATCTTTGATTGACACGCGTAGGATAACTGAATGGGCCCACCAGAATCTTAACTGTTTTTCAAGGTGTCAAATATTTCTTGGATCTTTGTCTTTTTGAAATTCTTTTGATCATCAGAGACGAGACAGTTATGTTTATGGATTAGGTTTTAAAACATAGCTTTCACTTTAATAACTAATCTAGTAATAGGTTAAGTGATTTTTTGTCAGAAATTCATTTGCCAAACACTACCAGACTGAGCGAGCTATTCATGTTCGACTTGATAAAAGATTAAAATCAATTTGAATTTAAACGATTCAAGCTCGAGCTTAACAATAATAGGTTCGGTAGGCTCGCAAACTTAATCGAGCTCGAGTATTTCGAGTTTTCCATCGAGTCGAGCTCGAGTATTTCGAGCTTTCCATCGAGTCGAGCTCGAGTTCAAAATTATTGAGATCGAGTTCGAGTCGAATTTCGAATTTTCTAATTAAGTCGATTTCAGGCTTGACACAATTTGACTCGACTCATCTCATTTACACCCCTATAGTTATATCTTTAAAAAAACTCTAAATAAAATTAATTTAAATAATCATAGGCGTAAGTAATTGTATTTTATTTTAGCACAAATCATACCCACATTTCTCAAAATGTTAAAGCGTCAATGTTCAATTTATATCCCGTCTCACCATGAGACGGTCTCATGCAAGTGTGTTGTGTGTCTCTTATTATAAAGTTTTAATTCGAGTAGATTTTGTTTAAATATATATATTAAGGGTTATGTCCCCTTTATTGATCATGATTCTACTGGTTCATGGAGAAGGGATTTTATTATACAACCGACAAATATATCATAATCTTGAATTGAATTAACTTGGCATTGATCATGAGAAATCAACGGACCAGAATTCATCATCAAAAGATGACTTCATTAAGCAATAAATTGTAGGGCCATTATAATATCTTGTACCACTATAAGTCAACAAATGTAACACTCTAGATTATCCATTTTTTTCCTCTATAAATAATCCAATTTCCCCCACTAAATTCTCAAATTAACTTCAATCAATCACTCAACTTCTTTCCACTTTCATTGATCATAGGAATTTCTTTATTTGATCCTTGCTCATTTTTTCCATTATAGATATTGGTACCAATTATTTGATCCATATATATGGGACCTCCCAACTTGTTTCTTGAAAAAATTTCCAGTTATATCCAAAAGGAAAAAGTCCCATCTTCAAGATTTTCATTGTCTCCAAACAGGGAAATTTGCATAGATGGAGTAACACTTTTGTCTCAAGTTCCAAACAACATAACTCTTTCAAGTTTCTCTTCAATCCCTCATTCATCCGCCCCTGATTTCCCACCCCCCAAACACGTCCTTAACTCCGTTTCCTCCAATTCTGAAACTGGCGCCTTTTTAGGCCTTTCCGTAAATACCCCCAGCCACAGAATCCTAAACCCCATCGGAAAATTCCACAACAGGAAGTTCCTAAGCCTCTTTCGATTCAAAACATGGTGGTCGACTATGTGGGTCGGGTCGAGCTCCTCTGATCTTCAAATGGAGACACAAATGATCTTGTTACATTTTCCTGAGATCAATTCTTATGTCCTAATACTCCCTATTATAGAAGAGAGCTTTAGGTCAGCCATTCATGCAGGGTCCAGGGGCGAAATCGTCCTTTGCGTGGAGAGTGGCTCGACAAAAGTGAAGGTGGATGCCTTCACTTCATGCGCGTATTTGCACGTGGGAGATAACCCGTATGACCTCATGAGAGACGCTCTGTCGTCTCTCCGTGTTCATATGGGGTCATTTAGGTTGTTGCATGAGAAAATGCCACCAAGAATTATAGATAGGTTTGGTTGGTGCACTTGGGATGCTTTTTACCTCACGGTTGAGCCAGTTCGGGTGTGGAATGGAGTGAAGAGCTTATCCGAAAACGGGGTCCCACCGAAGTTCTTGATCATCGACGATGGATGGCAGAGCATTAACATGGATCATGAGGACCCGTTGCAAGATTCGAAGGATTTAACCGGTTTAGGGTCACAAATTCTCTGTAGATTGTATAGATTCAAAGAAAACGATAAGTTTGGTAAGTATCGGGGTGGGACGATGTTGAGCCCTAACGCGCCCCGATTTGATCAAGAAAAGCACGATGAGATGTTTGCAGAGATGATTGAGCTCGCGGAGAGAAAGAAGGCAATGAAGGAGGGTGGAAATGACGATTCTACCCTCCCGGGGGATCCACCATTGAGTATCTGAACGAGGAGGAAGGGGGCGAGGGAGGGGAACGAGGATTGAAGGCTTTGATATGCGATTTGAAGAGAGTTTTTTCGGGTTTAGAGGATGTTTATGTGTGGCATGCTTTGTGTGGAGCATGGGGTGGAGTAAGGCCTAGTACTACTCATATGAGCACAAAAGTGACTAGGGCTAAAGCAAGTGAGGGGTTGGCCAAGACTATGTATGATTTGGCTGTTGTTATGATTGAAAAAGGCGGGATCGGGCTCGTTCATCCGAGCGAAGCTGACAAGCTCTACGAGGCGATGCATTCGTATCTTGCTGATGTCGGGGTTAGTGGAGTAAAAGTCGACGTCATTCATGTAAGTACTCGGTGGCTTTTCTACTCGAGCATCGATTCATGTACATATGCACAAAATCATGCTTTCTTGAATTTCGGGCTTGTTTGCAATCACAATTCCAACGGTAGAAGTACTTCTATTTTGAAAAAGTTAAATCTCACTTACTTCTCAAAAAATTGCTTCGATACTGCTTTGATGAAGTCAAAAAGATTAAGAAATTCATTAAATTATCTATATAAAATGACTAATATGACCTTTACAGATTATATTAGTGTGTCCCAAAAATTAAGAAAAGGGCCATGTTTCACTAAAGCTTGCAGTTCACTTTTTCTTATATAGTGCAGTATGGATAAAGATTGAATTCCTCTTAAATATTTATTTTAATTAATTTTTTTGGTTTGTGATTAGACTTTGGAGTATGTAAGTGAGGACCATGGAGGCAGGGTAAATCTTGCCAAGGCATATTATGATGGCCTAACTAAATCCCTTACAAAAAACTTTAGTGGGAGTGGCCTTATTGCTAGCATGGAGCAATGCAATGACTTTTTCTTCCTAGCCACAAACCAAATTTCCATGGCTAGAGTTGGTAAATACCCCTTTTCCCGATTTTTCAACAGTTCAAACTTTTAAATGAGACGATCATTCAGTATAACTCTAACGGGCATGCAGGAGATGATTTTTGGTTCGAGGATCCTAATGGTGACCCGATGGGCGTTTATTGGCTACAAGGTGTTCATATGATCCATTGTAGTTATAATAGCTTATGGCAAGGACAATTTATTCAGCCCGATTGGGATATGTTTCAATCGGATCATCTTTGTGCCGAGTTTCATGGTGCATCACGGGCATATGTGGGGGCCCGGTTTACGTTAGTGACAAAGTTGGTCGCCATGATTTCGATCTTTTGAGGAAGCTTGTGTTGCCTGATGGTACCATACTTAGATGCCAGCATTATGCTCTTCCAACAAGGGATTGTCTCTTTGAGAACCCTCTTTTTTATGGGAAAACATTTCTTAAACTTTGGAATTTAAATAAGGGATGTTTGAGATGATAGTTCTATTTTAGTGTTTTCAAGAAAATGAACGATTTAGTAATCCGCGTTTGAAGTTAAAATTCGAGTCTGTGGGTTCTTTTAGTCGTTTAGAGTGTGACAGAACGAGAAAATAGAAAAACTCGTTCTTTTTTCGACATTATGAAGGGTGTTTTAGTTTTTTCACGTGCCATAACAATGACAATTCTATTTTAGTATTTTCAAGAAAATGTTCGATTTGATAATCCCATATTTAAAGTTAAAATTCGAGCTAGCGGGTTCGTTTAGCGGTTTTAAGTATGACAATGCGAGAGAATAGCAACTCGCTCTTTTTTCGACCTTATGAAGGGTGTTTTAGTTTTTTCTCGTGCCATAATGACTATAATTTTTTTTTAAATAAAAAGGTCTAAATTGGTATTTCCTGTTAAATTCTGAATCTGTTCCTGTTTGCAGTTTGGAGGGGTGATTGGAGTGTTCAACTGTCAAGGAGCGGGATGGGACCCCAAAGAACACAAGTGTAAGGCATATCCCGAGTGCTACAAAACGACGTCCGGATTCCTATCCCCAGACGACGTAGAATGGGAACAGAAGGAATCCACCTCTAGATTCCGAAACAACAAACTCTTTGCCATCTACCTTCACAAAACAGGAGATTTTCACCTGATGAAAGCTTGTGAAAAGCTCAATGTCACTCTCCAACCGTCTTCCTTTGAAATCGTCACCGTCGTGCCAGTTCACGAAACGAGTGAGAAGATCGAGTTTGCTGCCGTTGGGCTGGAAAACATGTTCAATAGTGGTGGAGCTGTTCAATGTTTGGAGCAGAAAATGGAAGGCGAAAACGTCGGTTATTCGATGAAGATTAAAGGGGCTGGCAAGTTCTTGGCTTACTCAAGTTTGAAGCCTGTAAAAGTTGTGTTGAATGGTGAGAAAAATGAGTTTGAATGGAGTAGTAGTAATGGAGTTTTGAAGTTTGAAGTACCTTGGAATGGTGGGGAGCTATCTGATGCCCAAATCTTGATTAGCAGTTAAAGTTTTTTCAATTTTTTTGTTTTGTTTTTGTTTTTGTTTTTGTGAGAGGGTTTCTGTATGTTTGTTTGTTTGTTTGGATATATTATTCATGTCTGTTTTTTGGGGGAAGTGGTAAAGAAGTGAAGATTTATTGTGTATTTATAGTTCATCTTGCAAATGATAAGATAATTTAAATAGAGAGAATTTTATAAGACGGTTTCTATCCGTTTTAATATTTGGATCATGCTTCTTTTTAAAATATAATTGAATTGAGATTTCGTAAATCTATGGATCATATAATATACTTAATGAGAATTTGGTTCATATATCCAACCATTTCATAAGAATTTGTCTTTTAATTGGCTCAACTAGGATACCAGATTATTTTAATGTTGTATTCTCACTGCAGAATAACTTGGATCTTGATAGAGAATGTTCTCAATGTAAAATGACTTTTATCTTTGATTGAGTTCCAAAAAAACTTCGAACTTTTCGAATTTTTTTTTTTTTTTAAATGGTAGAACTCGACTGTTTGAGTGCAATACAGAAAATGTATTCCTAAATTCTTCAAGTCAAGAAGTGATTTTTTAAAAACAAAATTAGCACATAAAAGATATCCTCTACAGAAATTAAGAATCGAGGCTTTATGTTGTGTTTGAACTGAGAGATATAAATTCCAGATTCAGAAATTCAAAAGATGTACGAATAATCTTGAGACAAAATACACAAGCGACGTCACAGGAAAGACGAATACACGTTTCGTCCTCAACTAAAATTTGATACAAGGATCATTTCGTACAAATACTTCAGATAAGTATTAACAAGTAAACATATCCAATAATGCATTGCCTTATTCCACATGGCCTTATTTGTCCCAACAAGAAACAAAAGGATTACAATTATAATTTCGATGACCTTTTATTTGAGCCTCGACCCGCTATAAATTCCTGCATTTTCGCAAACTGCTCCTTAGTCATCCCGTCGTAATATTGGTGAGCCCTCTCCTGCAAGTGATAGTAATGATAATTAACATTCTAGTTACTAATCAAGGGGCCAACGAACAAACTACGAGCTGGCTTACAATTTCCTTGCGTCGATATACATATAAATCTTTTACAAACATTTCTAAGATCTCATATAAGGCATACCAACAAACCATCACGAAAGATTTGTAAAAGATCAAAGAGAAAAATTCAGATAATTGTCGAAGTTCTTTCTAGCAATTTCTGATATGTAACAAGGAATAATCTCTAGATCACTCATTGAAGCCATAACTAGAGAAAATTATGGCAGCAGATTACTTACTCCCACTAAAAAACCATACGAAACGTGGAGAATGATAACAACATTATATTCGGTAGGCATTTCAAGGATAAATTCGAGTAACAAAAACTTGAAATTCCCAGGTCCCATTGTTTAAGAGTCGAACTCAATTTTATTTCAAGTTTTCACTTTCTTTTGTGTAGCTTAAGAAGCATAGTAAAATGCTACCAGTATTTTATCTTAAAACGGCCAATCAATAGTAAAAAGGTGGAATTTTTCACATTAGTAGTAGCAAACGATCAAGCGCAATGATTACCTTCTCCAGAGCAAGTGCATGACCAAGATCTAGTTTAAGTCCATCTTTCATAACTGCTTTGTACCTCAGCACCAAGTCTTGATTATTCTTGATCATTGTTTCTGCAATTTGTCGAGCCTTCTTTAAGAGTTCACCTCCTTCAACAACATGATTCACCAAGCCCCACTTTTCAGCTTGTTCCGCATTTATAGGCGTAGCTGAGAACGACACTTCTCGAGCTCGACTGGGTCCTATTATACGTGGAAGCTTCTGAGACAGGCCCCAAGAAGGAAATATTCCAAACCTGCAAAACCAAATCCATCATAAGGCATGTCTAGAACATGTATTGCAGAAAGAAAAGAGTACTTTTTGATTATTATTATGGATTAGTGCATATAATAGCAAGATACTTCCCCACACCATAGATGTAACTATAGCAAACCTGATGACATTAATTCAACTAGATAATCCATATAAGTCTGAAATCTTGCAAACACAGTTGAAAAGCTTTAGAACTCTGTTTCAGTACAAATGGCGGCAGCTAATTCCAGTATACATCATATAAAAAATGCTAAATAAAACAGAAGATTTATCAAATAGACAAGTTAATATGTGATTATTAATTAAAGAGGTACTATTCATTCAATAACTCTCCCATGAAACTTGTTCATAGTATAAAAACTGATACGGTGAAATAGAAACAAGGAATACTAGCCAAGTAATACCATTAAGTGAAAACAGGGGATACTGTTCACTGAAAACAAGTACTAATACTGTTCAGTGAAACAGGGGACTTGTTTGCCATATTCATTAGCTCAATTAAATTATAAACATTAGCTCAATTAGTACTCATTTAAGCTAATTCACTCAGCAATCATCAACAACCCGATCAAACCAATCACTGATAAATTCAATCAAACTCAAAACACTACTTCATCATCCCCAATCAATGCAATTACGCAATCAAACATCCACAGAAAGTACTCTAACCAATTAAGCATCGAAAATCAATTGCCCTACGCAGCCAAAGCCAATTCATCACGATTAAACCCCCAAAACAGAAACCAAAATCAACACGAAATCTCAAAAGGGAAAAAAAAAAACTCCACCTGGCATGAGTATCCATAAACTTAGCATCCTTCGACGCCACCAGGAAATCACAAGCCAACGCAATCTCGAATCCAGCCGTAACCGCAAACCCGTTAATCGCCCCGATTATAGGCTTCTCGCACATCTCCATCTGAACAACCGGGTCGGTCTCCACATCCTTCACGTCTCCCTTGAAAACATCCTCCGCCGCCGTCAAATCGACGCCGGAGCAGAACGCCCGACCCGAACCGGACAGAATAATGACCCGAACCGAATCGTCGGATGCCAGGCTCTTGATTGCCCTAGCTAAGTCCTCAATCATGGACCGCGTCAGCGAGTTTAGGTATTTTGGGCGGTTGATGATGACGAATGCGACGCCGTTTGGATCGCGGTGGACGAAAATGAGCTTTTCCGGTGGCGGCGCAGGGATGTGATTCTCCATTGTTGCGGGATCTACGTGTGGAATCCATGAATCGACTGTATTGTATTTTAAAGACGTGATTGAAAACTTGAAATGCGTGTCGTTTATCCAAAGAGGAAGTTTATTTTATTTTATTTTATTTTAATTTTTATTATTTTTAAAAATGATGTTTATCTGAAGAAGAAGAAGTTAGCCGGGACTAGAGATGTTAAACGGGTCCACGGGCCAACGGGCCGGGCCGGGCTAACTGGGAATTTTTCAGGGTTAGGGCTTAGGTATCTCTGGCCCGTTTAAAATCGAGCCTTTTGGCCCAGAACCTACCGTCTTGGCGTGGCTTATCATTCGTCTTACGGGTTTGGCCCGACTTTTTTTTTTTTTTAAATTTTTATAAAAGGGAGAGGTCCAAGAAGAATGATAAATGAAAATTCTTTGTCTTTGAAAAAAAAAATAAAAGAATGATAAAATGGGTTCTTTGAAATTTGAAAAAGAAAAAGAATTATAAATGGGATCTTTGAAATTTGAAAAAAAATATAAAGAGGTCCAAGAATGATAAATGGATCACGAAATCTGTTTCTTTCTTTGAAAAAAAAAAAAAAAAAAATTTCTTTGGGCTTCAAGAAAAATGGGCTGTTAAAAAAAGTCTCATTTATCATTCACGTGAGTCGTCGACTCGTCGTGAGTTATACTCCTATACTATTGTGAATGTCTTTTGTCTTTTTTGGGCAGTTCAGCTGTACCCCCACCCCCGCCCTAAAGGCCCAACCTTCCAAATCCTATCAGATCATTGTTATGGGCATGCTGCATTATTTTATTCTTGCCCCAATTATTTTAATGTGATTTATGTTACATTTATGTCCTGAGTTATATGCTTTTGTATTTTTTTTAATGGGGTAATATATGTCAATATTTAAGTTGATGTAAGTCTTTATATATTGTTTTTTCTTCATTTATTATTTATTTATTGTTCTTAATTGCATGTTTCACTTATTAATTTGTATTATTTTTATTAAGGTTATGGAAGACCGCAAAAAGTAAAACAAGTGATATCCAAATTACAAAGTCTCGAATGGATCAAGATTTGGATGATCCGCCTCTTGAATTGAAATTCTATCCAAATTTGAATGTGTTGGAGCATTGGAAAATTAATAAACACCGATATCCAACATTATCAATTATGGCTTGTGATATTCTTAGCATCCCAATCACCACCGCCGCTTTTACAGATCCGCTTTTTTAGCATTGGGGCTCGTGTTTTTCAACAAGTATAGGGGGTAGACTTCTTGGGCATCACGTGGAAGCCCTTATTTGTACTAAGTAGTTGGCTACAAGGATTTGATGTTGGTAATGTTCTAATTATTTCATATATATATATTTTCGTTTTCATATAATTAAATAAACTTGTTTATTAGTAACTAAATGTTTTCTATGCATGTTTTTTAGAAAAAGAAGATGATGAGTTGGAAGTTGATGATGATGAGTTTTTGTCCGAGGAAGGATCGAATGATGAAGAGTGATGATGAGTTGGAAGTTGGAAGGGTCGAATAATGAGTCTTTTGTTTTTTTGCATACGTGGAAGCCCAATGTCCTTATGCAACTTTAAACTTTTTAATTTGTTTGTTAGACTTTCAATTTGTATGATTTTATGATTTGGACTTATTTTGTTCTATAATATCTATTGGACTTATTTATGGTTAGAGTTAAGTACTTAAGTTGTGAACTTGTGATAGTTGTAATATATTTAATATGCATTTAGATTGTATTTTAAATAAAAAACGGTGTGTGGCCTCGGCCTGCTTTTTAGAGGTCCGCATAGGATTAGGGTTAGGTTACTGTTCTTAATGACCCGCTTTTTAAAGTGAACCGCTAAGGCCCTAATCCTTTTAGACCGCGTTCTCAGAGGGCCCTTTCTAATGTTAAAGGGTTACCATGGTCTTTAACATCTCTAAATGACCACTTATCCTATCACATTAGTATTATTTTGGAAAAATCTCAAAACTAGTCCTTTAATTTAAGGTTATTTCATTTTTATTTCCATAATCTTTTTTTATATATATAATTAGAAGATATCAATTTTAATTCTTAAATTTTGGAAATTTTTATATGCCGGCCAATTTGCATACATGGACTACGACCCAATCTAAAAAGAGTGAAAAACTTAGGGGTCCATTTTGGTCTCTACTATAACTTAGGGGTGCAAAGAAATTTCTCTATTATTAAGAGGTCCAAATTAACTTGTTAATTGACTATATTACCCCTCTTTTAATCAAATTCCCTTTAGTCAAGATTTTGAAAATTACTGTAGCGATTTGATATATTCATTTTCCCAAGATTTTTTTTGACCGGTTGTTCTTTTTTTTCCTTTTTTCAATCTTTTTTTTTTTTTATTTTTTTTGTCCTCTTCTTTCTAATTTGATTGTATATATTATCTCTTCTTTCTTTCTATCTTACCTTTTTTTTTCCTTTAGTTATTGATTGTAAAATTAGAAAAAAATACATAAAAAATGAAAAAAAAAATCATATCAAAATTACAGATTCATATACCCAAAAATCGAGAAATTAGAACAATTCGTATAAAAAATACATATATTCGAATTAATTCCGACATGCACATATTCATCAATTTAATGAACATATGCACGAAAACATATGCATGTGTTCATCAATTGATGAACATCATCAAAAAAATGATACAAAAAATATAGATCCAGAATCATGAAAAATAGTCAATATCTAAATATTTCTCTTCCCCATAGTCGTCCTCCATCATCAATCATCCATCTCTGCGTCCCCATCAAAAAGAAAAATCACACAAAACCCAAATTAAGTAGTAGATCTGTAAAATCTAAAAATTCATTCCCAACGCCCAAAAATCAAAATTTGTGTTTTTCATGGCTTCAAATAATCTCTTAATTAAACTCGTATTAGTTGCAGAGAAACACAACTCTTCAATATCAAAAATATTTTTTTCAGATTCAAAACCCATATTAAAAAAATAAAAAAATCCAGTTCTAAAAAATATCCTAGATTCAAAAAATATTTTGCGGAACATGTAAAAATTTTAAAATCAAATTTTTTTTGCAGATTCAACAGTGAGTTGCAAATAATTTGAATCAAAAATAAAAAAATCCAGATTCAAGAAACCTCCATAGAACACAAACCCAGATTAAACAAAAATTCTGCATGTTCACCGAGATGTCGAACAGCTTGATTTGTCATGCCGCCGCTAGCCGCCAAAGACAACTTCCTCGATTCCGGCAAAAACTTTTTGTTGGGTTGGGGGTTTGGCGGTTTGCATATCTGTTCCAGCGGGGGGTTTTTGGTGTTTGGGTGTTTGGGTTTTTTTGTTGCGTTTAGCAAGGGTAGGGATGCCGCAGCGGCGGGGGTGAGGGGTGGCGGCGGCGGCGAAAACCATGTGGTAGAGAGAGAGAGGGGATAATTAGAGAGAGAGAGAAGTATTGAGGAGAGAAGATGATAAATGAAAGAGATAGATGAGCGTCTTAATTAAATTGGGGAAAAGGGTAGAAGGGGTTTTTTACCATTAGTTTTTGGACCTAAGAGTATTTGGAAAAGGTGTTGGACCTCTTAGCTAATGGGCCTCAAAACTTGGACCTCTAAGCAATTAATTAAAAATAGCTTTACGTCGCCAATATCAATTCGTTTCAAACTAAATCCGATCTATTTTTTTCCTTGAATTGAATGGCACTCCATGTTTACGAATTGACCAACAAATTAAAAGTTCATTTTTTTTTTATAATTCAGTATCCGGTCTAAAATTCGATTAATCTGGGGATCATAAAATTCACTCATTTTTTAAACGGGTTACCAAGCAAAAATGACTAAAATGAATACTTTGGGACTTGAATTGAGAAAAATGAAAATTTACCGGACTAATATTGGAATTACCCTGCGTTACATGACTTATTTTAACAATAATCGAACATTCATCTTGTAATGAGAGACCTCGAACTTGGCAAATGATTTTACAATTTCTTTTTTCACGAAATTTTGAGTGAAATTCCTTAAAACCGAAATTATATAAAAATTGGTTCATGTTGAATTTTCAAATTTTATATTTAGCAAGGAAACTCGTATACTAATTACGTTCTCAAAAAAGAAATGCACATTAATTGGAGACTCTTATCTGCAACATTAATGTTTGACTCTGGATTATGAAATGTTTACGACTAATATATATATATATATATATATATATAATTCTAAATAAATTACACAAAATAAAACTTGCCTGAACCACGACATGCAACAAATAGACACAAATCTTTAACAATAAAATAAATAAACAGTCGCAGTCGCTGAGTTGCAAAAAGTGGACATCACAAAAAACCATGTTTAAAACGTTTATTTTTGGGTCAAAAGAAGTAAAAACAACTTTAATTCCTGCATCCAAAAATAACGTAAATGCTTAAAAACGTGTTTTTTTATCATTGGGGTGGAACTTAAAAACGGTTTTAATCAGTGGGTTGAAAAGCCATCAGCTGCTTAATATTCATTGGCCAAATATCGGGAATTTGTCCGTGCATAAGTCGCATTGCTATAATGGAATTAGCGGCATCAGTTGGGTGGTACGCGTCCCAAAAAACGTATTTTGACCTGTCTTCACAAACTTTTGATGTGGGCCCACATGGAATTAGGCCCCCATATCTACCAGCAACATGGCAACAAGCTGAATTTGCATTCTCAAATCCTACGTGGAAATTAAAAATAATAATGTTGAAACGTTATTATTTAAGAGAAAAAGAATTGTATATGGAAAACCAAATCATGACAACTTAATTAAGGATTTTATAAAATTGGCAAATGGAATCACAAAAGTGTGGATATCCTTCAAACTTGTTCATAATCTAAAATTTGACTAACACTTCTGTAAACAAAATCTATAAATAAACTCTATCACTGTTATGTGTAAAAATTATCACTTGTTATATACAAAAAAATTCATTGTTTAAAAATATAAAATATTTTTTAAACAGTGAGGATTTTTGTGCATAACAGTAATAATTTTTATGCATAATAGTGATACTGAAAAAATTGAGTTTACGGTGAACTTTGGTTCACACAAGTTTTTGTCGTATATCATTATATTTATAAATTAATATCATAGCACTTATTATTTGATACCACTACACTTGTAAATTAGTATCATAACAGTAAATGATATAGGTATTAATTTACAAGAATAATGATATTAATTTATAAATGTAATGATTCATGAAGGATCATACTCGATACTTTGAGCTTGGTATCTAAAAGAAATTTCATCACATTAAAAAATTCCAACCCGTAAAAAAAAGTTTAGAATTATTTCAATTATGCTTATTGTAAACAAAGAAAAATATAACTATAAAGTTGAAATATCATTGATGTTTGATTTTTTTAACTATTTTTAATGATATTTTCTTTTAATTTAGTGCATGAATCGAAGAAAACAAATGAGACGGATTTAACCTTTCATTATATATGTACTTGAATTTCGACCTATATGGTGTAATTAGTTTTGCTATTTAGTTTCAACGCCAAATCAGAATATATCTGTTTCTTAAATGTCGAATGAATAAAATAGAATTTAATTAATGGTTTCAATTAATTAAAAATGCAATTAATCTACCACTCTTATTTCATATTATGATAATCATAAATGCAAATATTAAGTATAGCTATTAACCGATTTGAATCTAGTATATACTAGCATCTTATTATGCCAACCAAAATCTAAATTGTAACTAATTGGAGGATTATTATATGAATGATATTTATGATCACTGATTTTGTGCCCAAAAAATTGAATCGATCCAATGTGTATATGTAGACACACATATTAACCTCTAATATATTAAAATTAAAATGAAATAAAAAAATATACAAACTCTTCTGTGAAATTTGTTCATAGTATGAAACTTGTATCATTATACTTACAAACTGATACAACTACTTTTATAAACTAATACAAAAAACATTTAATACTATGATCTTACTTTATGATTATAATAGTATCAATTGATAAATGAAGTGATATTAATTTATAAATATAATGATATAAATTTCATACTCAAATTTCATCGAGACTTACCGATGAGTAAAAAGATATTATATCTGACGTCCAATTTACTTTTCTAGCTCTAATTTTTTCAATTGAATATTCAATTAATCAAACTAGATAAGGGATATATAACATATTATGTTCACTACCATATAAAAACAATTAAAAAAACAAATAAAAAGAGAATTACGTACCGTATAATGTATAATCTCGAATTATATCATCAACAATAGTATATACATTTGCATAAATAAACTTCGATCCTCGAAGATTTTCACCAATTTCTTCCAAAAGACTCTTCAATTGGCCATTAAATAATTGTGCAAGTTGATTAGGAAAAACAACACAATCATTTCCTGCAGATGGATTTATTTCCCTTTGATATGGAATGCACCCAATTGGCCCAACATTGGCCACAATTATTTTTCTAGCTCCCATACCATAAAGTCTCTGTCAAATATTTAAAAATAATGTTAACAATCAATTTATTTTGTAATTAATTTAATTTTCTTTTAATTAAAATAAAAGGAACATATTATACTATGAGAAAAAAAAGTTTATTGATCCCATAAATTTTCTATAATTTGTTTTTTATCCCAAAAAAATTAACTATTCGATTTTAGTTTTTTTTTTTTTAAATAGAAAATTACGTCATTTCGGTCACATAAATCATGTGCGGGTTAAAATTGGAGGTTTCCAAGCTCATAGCTACGTGGACGCTGACTGTTACTAAAAATTTCATTTTTTTTCTACAACTTAGGAAAAATTCTCTCGCTCTTTCTAATTTTTTTTAAAAATATTTTTTTATTGTAACAATCAGTGTTCATCTTAGCTATGAGCTCGGAAACTCCCAACTTTAACCGGCACGTGATTTGAATATGATCGAAAATGACAAATCTTATTATTTTTCAACGAAAATGAGATCAAAATTGGATAATTAAATTTTTTAGACTAAAAAGGGATTATAAAAAAATTATGGGACAAACAATTTTTTTTCACTATACTTACCATAAGTTGAACTCTGAATCTTGAAATCATGGCTATTACAAACGATTCAGGAGAAACTAGGGCTTGTTCAACTTGAGATACAACTGGTGTAAGATAATTGTTGATAAAATCATTTGAGCCTATTGTGATTGAATATAAACCATTTTTAAATAGGATTTTTGCTGCTTCATTGCCTATTTGTGAGATTATTGCCTCTCTTGTGTTTGCAAAATTGTCTAGCTGAGCATCCAAATTTATTCTCCCACCCTACGAAAAATATGTTTTCAAGAATATTTTTTAGATGCAAATATAAGGCCATATTTAGCAAATGATAAAAACTTATATGAGACGGTCGCATGCATGAGACGGAGTATAACATAGCACAAATTACATTCACCCCTTCCAAAGTATTAAAGCGTCAATGCCCAACTTATACCCCGTCTCAGTGTGAAACGGTCTCATGCAAGTGTGCTTCTCAGCAAAAATGAGGATTGCAAAATTATGAACCATGTTTTCAAGATATTTGAAGAAAAAATTGTTTACCATGTGACGAAATTTATGTTCGAATTCTATGATTTATTAACGTCCGACCATGTGTTGGGTGTCTAGGGACACAAAAAAGTGGGACGAGGCCCATTTTGTTTGATATTCTGTTGGAGATTATATAAAAAATTGTTCTGTAATTTCGATCATCTAAATTCAGTCTTGTATTTTAATATATTTTTTAATTTTGGTTCGAAAGGGCCAAAATTGATTTTTTTTTAAAAAGATCAAATTGTAAAAAGTAGAAATATACAATACTAAAATTGACCTCAAAGAATTATCAAAATTGAAAAAAGAAAAAAATGCATAATCAAAATAAATATTAAAAGGATCAAATTGACTCCAAAATTACAATTGAATGTTATGTTTTGAGTGTTATGAGAACGTGTAATTAAAGAAATTAAAAATATAATGTGTTACATAAAAAATAAAATATATATATATATATTTGATTAAATTGTTACATATAAAAGAGAAAAACTTACAAAAATATTTCCCGTTGTATTTAAAATGCCACCTCCACCAGAAGCATAATTTACACCTTGAAGAATTGTTGCTCCATTCGTACTTGGTTCTAAATATGGAGGAGTGAACCCACTAAGACCTATTTCTTGTCCTGTAATTACAACATTTAATTAAAAACATGTAATCAATAATTAAATACACTATAAGAATAATTGAGTACATAACTAAATTCAGTCATTATAACTTCTCATGATAGTCTTTAGTGATATAAAATGATTTTGTCATTAAAGATTGTTCTCTGTCAATTAAAACTTTTTATCTAAAGAAAGTATAATAACAGAAATTCTGTCATTATGGGTCAATTATCGAAAAAATTACTAATAGGTACAAACAAGATTGCATGTATAGCCAAATTTGCATTTGAAAATGCAAATGTATCTACACAAGTGCAATTATTTTGTACCTATTAATAAGTTGCAATCCTGAAATCTACTTATAAGTAACTCTTCCCTATTATTCTTGCAGTGATAAGTACTATAAAAGAGAGAAAATAATTGAAAAATGGGAATAATTAATTAAACTTGCCTATAATGTCAGCTATGGTTCTTCCATTGGTGTATCGACCTGTTGGCTTACCAAAATCAATCCCATTTGGGACAAAATCTGCTTTAGACAGAGAAACAATGTAGTTATTGTTTCCAACATCAACCAATGAATCTCCAAAAACAAAATTTGCTACATTTGTGTGTTTGGACCAACATAAATTAGCAAGAATAATAATAATCAAGAATTGGAACAATAAGTAGAATAAGTTGTGTAATGGATTTCCCATTAAAGGGGTCTTGAAATTATTATTTGAGGGAGATATATATGGGATGTTATAATGTAATGACCTTGAAGAAAAATAAAAACATCTATATCTATATATATATGTGTGTTTTATTGTGTGTTATGTATAGAAAGGAGCTTGTGAATGAGCATAGTCCTTTTATAGTGCATGAAATGAGGGAGTTGGGTTCAGAAATTAAGTTCATTCAGTGCTCAACAGATCAGCTATAAAAAATTACTCCCTCCGTCCCAATCTTTAAGGTTTTCTTTTCATTTTTTTTGTCCCAATCTTTAAGGTTTATTTTCTAAAATGGAAATATATTTTATCACTTTATCACATCACTTTATCACATAAAATAATAATAAACAACTCTTTCTACCCCTAACTACCCATCACTTTATCACTTTATCACATAAAATACTAATAAACAACTCTTTCTACCCCCAACACTTTATCACTTTATCACTATTCCCATAAATCCTTATGAACAGTCAGAAAATCCTAAAGAACGGGACGGAGGGAGTAAAAAATATGACATGCACTTATAAAATAGTACTGTAGACTAAAATTAACACGATACGAAATAAAAGAATGGTTGAATTATTTCAATACCATATACTGTACTCCCTGCTTCTCATGTTTATTTGAACATTATATTTGTTCAAAATATATGTTTCCTATTTAATTGAACATTTTCATAAATAATACTCTCTCTGTCATGCTCAATTTTTTGGGAACAGGTTTAAAAGAAAAAGAGTCACTTTCATGTGCACCTCATGCAATAATCCAAATTGATGCACTCTAAACTCTAACCCCTAAATCATATATGAACCATTCGGGCCGGGTGAACCATGAACCACTTGGGCTGAGTGAACCATGAACCACTCGGGCTGGGTTTGGGGTCGGGTCGGGTATTAAAAAAACCCATCTAAAACTGAAATTGAAAAAAGAAAAAAAAAGTTAAAACTAAAAAAAATTAGAAAAAGAGCTTTTAAAATTAAATTGCACCAATTTTATTGGTGCATGTGTGCACAGGAGAATTTGCCAAAAAAAAAAGTAGATAAAGTAAAGAGTATTATATGGTATTGTGAGGTCCATTTATAAATAAAGTGAATTTTATGGGTAAAATACAATGACAATATAAGTAATTAATTGATGGTTGGAGGGTGAGGATAAAGTGAGTGTGCGCATAAAAAGAATGAACACACTTTGATGGACAAACAAATAAGGAAAATCAACAAACTTTTGGTGGACGGAATAAGTAATAAAGCAAAATTATCTGTTATACAAAACTCCTTCAAACATTTCTAAGAGCAGCTTTACATCCTTTAATTTATACATGATACTATTTTACTTTCAACCCTCATAAAAAAAATAATTTTATTATTTTTAATAATAATAAATAACTACTGCTACATTAAAACACATATTGTAAGTGTGGGAGGGTGGGAGTACTTTCTTATTGAGGTTTTATAACTGTTATTTTACTCTTTTCTTGTTTTTTAGTACTAAAGTTTGATATATGTTCAGTGGTAATTTGTGTTGGTGACTTGTTTATGTCTATTAATTTGAGGGTGAGAATTCTAAAAACTTTCTTTTTTTTATGTTAACTTTTCATATATCTTTGTAACATGTTATTTCATCTTTAGTTTGTTATTTATTTATCAAAGAGGGCATTCAAAATGGGAGTATGACTACACTAATGTTCATGTGATTGCTATGCATGTCAATATATATTGTGTGGCAATTGATTAATCAGTTACATGCAAGATTCAAATCTACATTAACAATTAGTACATGAAAAATTAAATTAATCGATTATTTTTAATGACTATACATCATTTTCATAATTGAAAAAAGAAAAGAAAATAGAATTCAAATAAGTGTGTTGTGATATATATACTGAACTTTGTGCAAAAATGGTGAAATATGTGGTGGTGCCACAAGAAAAACACTCTAAACATTATTTAGTTGTGAAAATGTTTAATGTTTTCAACTGCCACAAGACCTAACTCCCTAAAATTACAGAGAAAATAGTATGACATTGTATGTTTGATTTCAATGCAGTCCAAACACAATGGTAATAATGTCATTTATGGAGATGGACCAACCACGAAAAAGGGGTATGGGCAATATTTACTGCAACAGAGGGTAAATTTTCTGTCATAATTTGATTTGATGTTCCAATTTTAAAATAGTTTTGTTATAAATTTATAATTATATTTTATTCAGACATTAATTTCGATCTAATAAGTATATCTACTTCGCTAGTATTATTTGCGACAGCTTCAATTATTGGCATTTGCAGGTGAAATTTGGAGGGAGTTGAGGATGAAAGTTGGATTTTAATCCTATTCTAAATGGCAAAGTATATATAGAGTGAACAAATTTCACACAAAAATATGTGAAATTGATTAAGAAGTGTGAATTATATTAATAAAGGGTATTAGTTGTGATAATTGAAGAGCGTGACTTTTTAATATAAAAAGTATTACTCATAATACTAAAGGGTGTGACTTATATTACAGCAGGGGTATTAGACTATTAGTAGTGACAACTGAATAACGTGACTTATATTACAAAAAAGACATTAATCGTGATAATTGAAGGGTCATGCCTGTAAAAAAAAAAAAATTCACGATGAATAAGTTTCACATCCTAAATATGTCTTTAGTGATGCTTTTCAATATATTTGTGAATTTGAAAGCTTATATGTATGTATTACTATTTTCATTTTACATAGAGAACTATATCATCTATATGATGAATATGTCATGTATACAATTTTGTGCACCATTGAATTATATTTAAAACCCTCTTGAAACACACACATATTATATGAACTATTGAAGTATCTCATCCGGTGAAGAAGATTAATTAGTTAAGTATTATTGGCCAATATTCAACCATCATAAAAAAAAAAAAAATCCATTTTTCCCCACCTCCTTTTTTAGTACTAGTTATTTTATTTGGACAAAAATTAACCTCACATGTAGTTCATGTCTCAATAAATTCCTAATTAAATTCAGAAAATTGCACAATAAACACCATAAATTGATGGAAAACCTCTCTTCAAGCCCCCCCACCCCCTCAAACTCCACATTTTTTCCCAGATAAATATTTTGAGCCAGGCATATATTTTATTCATCACCCCAAAAAAAAAAAAAAAAAATTAAAAAAAAAAAATGCATTCACCTAATTATGTTCTTATTACAATATATTTATTCATCTTCCTGGATATTTCTGTGCATGGGCACCTCCTGAAGAACAATGTGATTGACTCTTATCTCTTGACTCAAAAAATCAAAGCCCATCGGACGGTTGTCGTTGATCCAAATGGGCAAGGGGATTTCAAACGTGTTCAAGATGCAATTGATCATGTCCCAAATGGAAATTCTAAATGGATTATCATTCACATTACAAAGGGTGTTTACAGGTGATCTTAATTAATTTGAATATTTTCCTTATAGTTTATATTAATTTCTCCTAATTATGAAGAGATTAAACCACTTTAATTCTTGAATTTAGCCAATTTGATCAATAGGAACAATTTTATGTATTATTAACATGAAATTGAGAGAAAAAAAAAGATCTAAGATGAGAATATTGAAGAAATATTAAAAATAATCGAAAATTGTACTCTCAGATTAGATCAAATGAATTCGATTCACAAACTCTAACAATAGCCAAGATTCCGCAAATGGGCCCAAAAAATTTTAGATTTTCAATTTAGTCATAATATACCAATTGGCCCGATTTTTGTCCCTTTTTCACCGGAAAATTAGAAATAACGTCGTGTAATTTCACGTATTTGCACCAATGTTTCGGGCTTTCCGGTTTTGTTCCTAAGACCAATATGTCAATTAGGAGGCTGAATTGAAAATTCCTACTATTAATTTAGGACCTTTTGTAAAAAAGTTTAAAGTTATGGGACGAAATTAAATTTAAGTATCCAAGTTTTTTTTAATTTTGGTTCATACAATGTTTCTCTCACTTCAAATATTCTCCATCGCATTTCTAAATCAAACTATTCACGAAAAAAACGGTTTAATTTTAGGTACGTAAATTAGTATCTAGCAATTAATTTTTTATATTTTTTAATGTTATGTAGAGAAAAAGTTAGCATACCACATAACAAGCCTTACATATTCGTGAGAGGCGATGGAAAAGGGAAAACATCAATTGTGTGGTCCAAAAACTCAGCAAACGACGTCGAATCTGCCACCTTTAAAGTTGAAGCTACAAATTTTGTGGCATTTGGTATTAGCTTTAAGGTTCTTTTTCTCCCTTTCTTAATATGCACGTTTTTTTTCGGAAAACTCGTATTTATTCTTTGTTCTACAAGCTTTGTTTTTATCTATTGGTCGTTTTATTCAAAATATATGTCGTTTTAGATTAATATGCATATATTTTTAAGAAAAAAAATATTAATTAACATTGACTATCAAACAATATCTTTGAATTTAATATATCTGATATAGTGTGTATGATAACATCTAGTCATTGCAAGAAAGCAGTGCATTGCCTACGAAATTTTCCAGTATGCCTACGAAATTTTCAGCGAAAATAATTTCGTTCTTAAATAGCAAAGTTTGCCTACGACTTGCCTATAAAATTTTCTAATTATATAGACTATTTCTAAACTACAAATATAATTGCCTAGGAAATTATTTGTGTAGGTAAGTTTGCCTACAGAAATTACAAATGCGTAGGTAATTTGTTTGCCTACAGAATTATTTGTATAGGCAATTTTTTCATAGATTATTCTAAAAATTGATAGGCAAATTGCAGACAATTCTCACTTTTTAAGAACTAAATTATTTTTGTAGGAAAATTTGGTAGCCATTTGAACATTTTCATAGACAATCCTTCATTTTCTTGTAGCGACTGTACTAGGAATATCAATGAATCTGATTACTAATTGCAATAGCTAGGATGGAGATCGGCTGCTATTATGAACTTATAATCTGATGATCGAATTTTAGAATCGTACAACTTATCATACTGAAATATGCAACTTATTTACATTAACAGAATGGAGCTCCAACCAACATTGTTAAGACAACAAAGAATAAGTCAGTAGCAGCAATGGTGGGAGGAGACAAGGCTGCATTCTACAATTGTGCATTTTTCAGCAACCATAACACACTTTTTGACTCTAAGGGAAGACATTACTATAGTAATTGCTACATTCAGGGATCTGTGGACTTCATTTTTGGACATGGCCAATCCTTGTTTGATGTGAGCATTTCTCATTCTTATAATATTATTAAAAATAATATTTCCTCTATCCATCAATTTTATGTTTGATATAGTAGACACACATATTAAGAAAAAGGTAAATAAAATAAGGGTTTTATAGAGTATTGTGGTCCATTTATAAATAAAGTGATTGTTTATGATCGAAGTACAATGACATTTGAAGTAATTAAGTGATGGTTGGATGATAAAGATAAAGTAACTTTTTCCATAAAATGAGTGTGCATAAAATTGATGAACGAACGAATAAGACAAATGTGCATAAAATTGGTGAACGAACGAATAAGACAAATGTGCATAAAAATATTATGTCAATTTTTTCCTCCAATTTCTCACGCAGCTGTCTGTAACGGTGTAACCCCAAAACGTTAAACTCTGGACTATATTGTCCCTCATCTCTCAATAAATTTTATAAGAGAAGGTTTACTTTTTCTGTCTGAAATAAAAAATATGCATGATATTATAATTTTTAATATCTTCTACCCTTAAAAATAAAATTTTAGATCCGTCTTTATGCAGGATTGTGAATTATTCGTGATTCCTAATTGGAAACACGAAATACGAGGAGGATCTATTGCAGCAAGTCATAGGCAAGGGCACAATGAAAGCAGTGGACTTGTGTTTGTAAAAGGAAAGGTGTATGGGGTAGGAGATGTGTACTTAGGTAGACCAAAAGGAACACATTCAAGAGTCATTTTTGCTAACACCTATTTGTCAAAAAGTGTCATTTATCATGGATGGACCAACTGGAGCTATCGTGACACCACAGAGTAACACAATCTATCTCCTCTCAAATTCCCAAATGGGAATATTGATTTTTTTGTCCCCTAACTTTCACTCATTTTCATCATGGTCTCACTGACTTACACCTTTCGATCTTGGTCATGTAAACTTTCTGATAATTAGACTTTTTTTTCCGTCACCACTGCTAGTTACATGCGATGGCGAAAGGCGGTGGACTAAATTGTCAAATTTTGTAAAGTTACAGGACCAAGATCAAAATCCGTAATAATTTACGGATTTTGATTTTAATCCTAAAAAACTTAGAAAAACTCGACATTTAAGTCCCGTCACCTGCTACCGCAGGTAACCAGCAGGTAACAGGACGAAAAAAATCAAATTTTGTAAAGTTACAGGACCAAGATCGAAATGCATAAGTTAGAAGGACCACGATCGAAATGAGCGAAAATCACAGGGCAAAAAAGACAATTTTCCCAACCTAAATTCATTCACTTATATATACATATACATATACATAAAAATATTTTTTTATTTTCTAATGATGGTTGCGAATTTGAAACAGAAATTTAGACCTAGCAGAGTATAAATGTCATGGACCTGGATCGGTATCAAATAAAAGAGTGCATTGGTCGAAACAACTAAAGGATGAAGAGGCTGCTGTCTTAGCATCCATATATTTCATCAAGGGCAAAGAATGGCTACCTGCATGGCTATAAATTGCATTCATGCATTTTATTTGGAGTTAACATAAACTTGATGTCTCTAGTTTTGTTTTTAGAATAGCCTATTTTGTTCATTCTTTCTGTAAATAAAAATACCATCATACCCCATTTATTGAGAGTAGGTATTCCGTGAGTCCGTCTCACATTGAGGCGATGCTTTAAGACTTTGGAAAGAGTAGTTTATGAATCGTATCAGCATGAGACCGTTTCGCATTGACTTTTGCATTTTTTGTAAAATGTATATTACTGAATAGGTGGAGGGAAAGAAGATGCGGAGTAAAACGGCACTAGTAAATTAAGGTAATTTTTTTCTTGCGTTATTTGTACCTTGCATAGTAACTTTTTTAGAATAATTAATTTTATTTGTTTAAAAGAAAAATAGTGACTTTATTTATATATAGGCCGATGCTTGAAAAGTTTAGTGTTCTTTTTATTCCCCAAACACCGGAAAGCTTATATTATTGTGGTGTAGGAACATAAAGAAACGGGGAGTCCATCCACAAAATCTGGTGGATCAACCCAACAATGGGGGCTCTCATAAAAACAAAACCGCCTAGCAATAGTGTGTGTCGTAGCATTAGCACTCCTTTTGACAAAATTAACAGAGAATAAAGGAGAAGAATCAAGAATCAATCTGCTAGACTTTAAAAAATCACCAAATTGCATGTGTTTTGCCCAAGAGAGGGCTCTATATATCATTTACCACTTTCTTAGGAAACCGTACAAGCAATAATTAGATTAGGAGCATTTGTTAAGGAGTATTAAGTCAGTCCACAACTACTTTTCAGAATGATGTTAAAATTTAAAAGTACTTATTCGTAAATTAAGTGAGTGTTTGCAAAACTCAAGTGAAGGTTGCAGAATCATTTTTAGAGCTGCCCTCCACATACGATGTTAGACTTTGCAAACACCCCTAAAAGCAATGCAGAATCACTTCTCTCCCTAAAGAAAGTGATTGATTATAAGCAACCATAATGACTTGTAATGAAAAATCACAAATGTGCACGAGGGAAGTCCATTAAAGCTACAAAATATAGAAACTTCACTATTTTGCATTCTCAAAACTGTACAGCTAACCAATCAAAATCGTAAAATAAGAGAACGATTTACACTCACGGACCGCACACTCAAACCATAGATATATCGCAAATATCAATATACCCCGCAAACAATGATCTTCTACGCAATTGAAAAGACACCTACGGAGAGAGTCATCATGCATTCAAACATCGAGTTTCTATTATTAGCAACTAAAACTTTTAAGAGTGTTCTTGATCCAAAAATAACTTGCAACACTATATTTGAACTGGGACCTATATTTTATTTGTAAGCCTGAAATTCCACTTTTGTTTGAAATGAGGCCTGATTATGATTTGTAAAGCTCAAGTCTTTAAAATGAGGTCTGTGATTACCATTTCATTGAATTGCTCAATATATTTAGTACCATATACGGACCATATTTTGATCCAAATTGAAATACAAGGATTTAATTAACGAACCAACGTACAAGGACCAATTGAAACAATCAAGTATAAGGTCCCAACGTCTTCGAATGGGAAATTGACAGCAAAACATACCTATGCCAGCAGCTCTCTGTGATATGAACCACAGTGGATCAACATCCTTTTGTATCTCTAGGCGTTGGCTCATGAAGCCCACAGCTCCAATGACCTGCAATCTTAAGATGCTTATTTTATTTCTTATAGTAAAACAACATATTACAATTTCCAAACAATAAAAGCAACACATTATCAATGAAAAAATCGGACACCTGCATTGAATTGAGGTTTTTCCAAGGAGTCTTTAGGGTCACAAGTTCCCATAGTATGACTCCAAAGCTACATACATCGGCTCTGATCACCTCAAACAAGAAGCAGAATGTTAGGATAGATATGCCCATTTTTCTCTGCCAATAATCCAAGTCATTAAGGGGACTATTCACTTAGCCATACTTCTCATTTGCAGGCTCATTACGAAGAAATTCAGGAGCCACTGCATTCAGAATAAGCAGGTTAACTATTATATTACTTCCATTCCTAATAACCATTTCCAGAATTAGTAAATTTACTAACCTTGTCCAATTCGATCTTCAATGGTCAAGACTACGCAATCCAACGAATCAAAATCCATATCATCCTTTTTAATATTAGCAGAATCATCCGATCTGCCACATTCAGGATCCGAGTACCACTCTGCAGGCGTCATTTTTTACTTACCCTTGCTGCTTACTTTAGAATCCTAATTGAGATTATAATAAAGTTACCAAATACACAGAAATGATAGTTACACACACCATTAATAACAATACTAACCAAATCTGAAATTTTGGAAGTGATTGCTACCTGTTCTTCGTCTAAAGCACTTCTTCTTGTCCTGCTTCAAGTTGGATAATTTTCGAGACTTGGCATCGAATTACACGGTGATTTAAACGTCAAAACTTGTTCTGTAGAGAGTGTCAAATTTCAAAATCTGCAAATTCACGGGTGTGATACAGAGAGGGTTTTGTCTGAGGGTACTTTGGATTATTACACTATTAAACTATTATTATAATTGAATCAAAATTATTGATAATTAATTTGTTGATTTAAATTTATATATCAAAAGATATATACAAGTAAATTTACAGAAAGATATATACATTTATTGATATATACAAATATTTATGTGCATATATTTTGTATAACTAAGCTCGAATCCTGTCCAGTCTATTTCACTTTAAATTTAAGAAGTAGAAGAAGACCGACTCTCATATTTTCAATCGGGCCTATTAAATTGCAAAGTCTAACTGCTGTTTTTTTTTTTTTTTTTTGGTTTTTTTAAACTATTTTTTTTTTTTTCAAATAATTTTAATGGGGCAAGTATAGTTTTTTTTTTTTGGCTTTTGGCCAAATAAGCGACCAACTTAAGACTATAACAAAACAAATACTGGTTGAATTTAAGGTGGACATCCTTAAAACAGCATGCGAAAAGATCTCTTTCTCTAAAATAGACAACTAGAAATTCAAATTGCTTATAAATACAAAAAAAGCAAAAACTAGTATAAAAGGTTTCATACATGAGACGTATTACAAATTAATACAAATCAACATTCACCCTTTTTTTAAAGAGTTAAGGTGTCGTGTCCAAATTATATTCCGTCTCACTGAGACTGTCTCATGCAAGTGTGTCTCTACCAAAAAAACCTTGAACTCATCCAAAGTTATTTAAAAATTCTACGAGGTGAAAGAATATCTCAAGACACACATGCATCAAGCATCCAAGAAGCACTGGATATCCAAATAACTTCCCAAGTGTTTCTACAAGTAATGTTGTACAATTTATATTAACCTAAGCTCACTATACATCCAAAGCTTAGAGGAAGAGTATCCTACCCAGTATTGTGCTTACATTGTAAGGGATAATCTACGCCGTTGGAGAAACCAAACCTTAACCCTGAACTCGACAGTGAAAGGCTTGTTGATGGGGTAGTTGTAAACTGCAAGTAAGCTGATTTGTTATGAGTCTCAAAACAGTGTGCGAGAGGGCTATTGGGGAGTCGTCGTGCATCAAACATCCAATTTTCTAATCCAAGATGGCCTAAATTTGAGATAGAGGAAGCATTAATGGGGCTTGCACTATAAGAGAGGATCTCGTATCTGCCTTTCAGAAGTTTCAATCCGACACCACAAGCAATAGCAACGAGCTTGGGCTGGTCACCGTGTGGCAGCAATATACAGTCAAGTGTACTTCAATTGCATCTACAGTTCTTTTTGGGGGGCATCTCCTCCAACTGCACGCCCAGCTTGACATTGAATAGTGTACTGTCTCTGCAGGTTTTTCAGCTTTTCCACTAATTCGTAGAATGAAGGACGGCATTGTGGTTCGCTGTTCATCACAACACATCAAAACTTGAGTTTCTATTATTAGCAACTAAAACTTCTACCATCGTTCTTGATCCAAAACAAAACTTGCAACTCCTACTATAAGGTATGGTATTTATCAAGGGAAAAAGTACGTTTGGGTCCCTGAACTTTCTCACTCACACTCATATATATAATAATTATATATATGAATTCTTATTTAACTGAGCTTATACTTTTATACTTTATTTGTAAGCCTGAAATGTCACTTTTGTTTGAATTGAGGCCTATGATTTTCATGTTGAACTCAAGACTTTGTACTTCTAATTTTGATGTCAAAGAGTCCCTGTATTCATAATTTTGTCTGAATTGGTCCATGTATTTAGTAGCATATAAGGACCATAGATGCAAATGGAAATATAAGGATTCAATTTTTACATACTAATGTACAAGGACCAATTTAAATGATTGAATACAAGGATCCAATGTCTTCATATGGAAGTAAATGGAGGTCATTTAACTAAAGAGAATGAGTTTGAAAGAAAAGGATTTTGAGAAGGAATTTGAAAGTACTGGACGCACATGTACATTTATCATTAATCAACATAAATCTATATAGTCACACTCCAGTAGCTCAACTCAATTTGTAATATAATACTCAACATAACAATGAAATTAATAAAATATCAGGCAAAGTCAACTTATTAAGTGATGTAATAAGGCTCAAGTCTTCACCCTTTAGACAGAGAAAAGTAACATAGAAATTGACAGCAAAATGTACCTATGCCAGCAGCTCTCAATGATAGGAACCCACAGTGGATCAACATCCTTTGGTATCTCTAGGCGTTGGTTCATGAAGCCCACAGCTCCAATGACCTGCAATTTTAAGATGCTTATTTTATTTCTTGTAGTAAAACAACATAAGACAAATCATTTTGCTCAACTCAGGTAATTCCAAACAATAAAAAACAACACATCATCAATGAGAAGATTCAACACCTGCATTGAATTGAGGTTTTCCCAAGGAATCTTCAGGGTCGCAAGTTCCCACAGTATGACTCCATAGCTATATACATCGGCCCTGATCACATCAGACAAGAAGCAGAATGTTAGGATTGATGGGCCCAATTTTCTCTGCCAATAAACGAACTCTAAACCAGATATTAAGGGCACTAGACATACTTCTCATTTGCAGGCTCATTACAAAGAACTTCGGGAGCCATCCACTGAGGCTGCATTCAGAATAAGCAGGTTAACTATTATATTACTTCCATCATTAAGCACAAAAATAATTGGAAAACAGTGTATCCAAATAAGACAAAAGAAAAAGACAAGGTTGCCAGTTTAGTAGTTACACACCGTTCCTTTTTCTGTCTTTGTTGTTAAATAAGTCTCGTGTTTAAGGCGCGAGAGACCAAAGTCACCAACCTGTTATATTCGATTTCAAGTCAGTCAAAATACCACAAAAACAAGGGACATGGAATACAGGAAACTAGCTACTAACTAACCTTGACAGTCCAGTTCCTGTCAACGAGCAGATTAGAAGACTTCAGATCACGGTGGACAATAGGCGGACTACAATGGTGAAGATAATTCATACCGCGTGCCTGTAGACATATTGACAATTTACGAAAATGACAAATATTTTTCCCATCCAGAAAACATAAAACATTAAGAATACACTAGCAGCAAGCAAGAATGCAAAAGAATATACAGCAATCCCATCCCACTAGTGACTAGTCAAAATACTTGTGGTTGCACTGAAAGATTCATTGAACTTTGAAGAGAAACTTACTATATCCAGTGCCATGTGAATACGCCGTCTCCATTCTAATTTTGATGAGTTCTTCTGCAACAGCCGAAACAGACTTCCACTGCATCCAAATTTTAAAAGGAGAATTGTATATACATTAGTTTTTTTAAGCCATGTAATCAAATATTTCCAAAAAGGACACACATAATGCTCATACGAGATTGCCTTATGTATATTATGGAGGAACAAAGCGCGAATACCGTGGAAGAAACTCAGTCACAATGCAAAGGCGTTGAGGAGAAGTAACCGCACCCATGAATAAGAGAATATTTGGATGCCGAAGTCTTTTCATGAGTGAGACCTTCAAAATCAAAGGAAAACCATCAAGCTTACGCATATCAACCTCATACATATTGAGTTACTCAGGTTTACTTTTTTCTCTAGTGTTTCATTTTCTTATTTGCCACAAAAAATGAGTTTGAAACAGAAGTTTGTCTTTATCATGTTGAGTATCGTGAATCCATTATTTTAATTAAAACTGTATAAAAACCATAACCAGCAGGACATCAAGTTCTTATTCATCATTTATATCATGATTTGTACAATCCAACTTAGCAACGAACAAGTACATTGTCGGTCATAGTCAGCAGATATTACATGGCAAAGTATAACAAAAAAGTAAATTACGCAAGCCTAGTTTTGCTTCAAGAGCCATGGTATTATTAAGAAAAGATTTCCAGTTGAATCATAAAACGTACTGACCTCCTGTCTGAAGGAAGAGATCAGATCATCAGAATATTCTTGCTTGGAGAATACCTTAACCGCAACATCCTGCACAACATTATTCATAATTATTACAAAAGGGTGACTGAGAATTTGTACTTTACAGTGAAACTTTTAAAGGTAAATCAAGAAGCAATGCCCAGAAAAATGGGTTTGATGATGTGAGTGAACAGTTGGTTTCTAGTTCACGACTTTCAAGGCAATCTACGGTACACTTGAATCTACGGAAAAAGAGGCAGAGGTAAAGGCTCAAAGCCATAACCAGGAAGTAATGATTGTTAGAGCTGCATAGTTTCATCCGTATGCAGATGCAAATGTTGTTTAAAAGTAGTAAATTTCTAAAAGAAGAGCTAGAGAACACACCGATCCATACCACAGAGCATGATATACAGTCCCACAAGAACCTGCATAAATATATCAATAGAAGTTGTAAGATGTAGGAAAAAGGGGCAAAACAACGCAGCGACAGTCAAGAATTGTATTTCAACTACAAACACAAGGAAATGGCATAAATCTTGTTCATTACTTGCACACAATACAGGTGCTCATCATTAATATTCACGTAAGATTACTAACCTTGTCCAATTTGATCTCCGATTGTCAAGTCCTCCCATAAGATTACATAATCCAATGAATCGACCTCCTTATCAACTTTATTAATAACACTGCTGCTGGTACTGCCACAACTACTACTGCTGCTGGAGCTGTTAACATTAACCGAAGAGGACGAAGACCCTGAAGGCTCATTTTCATGAACCTGATTTTCTGATTTGAATGTGGCTGCACCACTCTGTTGCTGCCCCAATTCATCACGCTTGTTTCCCTTCCATGGCCATTTCAAACCCTTTTTCCCAATCCATGATTCTGCCTTTGAGCTAAGGATCTTAGAAATGACAGGTTTACCCTCACTCTCATCGCCAGAATCTCTGGATGGTTTACCAGGAGAATTGTCCTTGTGGCTTCCACCAGTGAACACTCCAACTGCAGCAGGAGGTAAATCTCCTCGTGGAGTACTAGCTCCACTAGAAGCTGCGTCCTCCCGATGTTCTGCATCCGAGTAAACAACATCACAATGATGACTGTCCCAGCTACCAACTTCTTGATCCGAGCAGCTCTCTGCAGGCCTCATTTTTGACTTAACCTTGTTGCTTACTTTAGAAGCCTAATTAAAATTTTATTAGTTAATAAATGCAACATTAATGATAGTTACACCATTAATATACAATACTAACCAAATCTGAAATTTTGGAGGCTATTGCTACTTGTAAAGGCTGCTGAGGATCAAGTCCAAGTTTGGCTGAAGAAATTCTTCTGGCCCTTCTTAAATTAGGATCATTTCCATAGTCCCTTCGTGCTGATAACATGGACTTGGCTTCTTGAAAATACTTTGCATCTGTCGATGTGCATATACCTCCAACTAAAGTCCCCTCATCATCAAATAAAGGGGTATTTGTTGCAACAATTGGAAACACGTCTCCTCTTTTGTTCTTAACTGGAAACAGCCCGGTCCAACTCTCACCCCTCACCACGCGCTGCAAGATTTCATTAGCCATAGCACCATCTCGAGGATCAACAAGTAGCTCAATCACATCCATCCCTAGAGCCTCCTCAGTTGAATATCCAAAGAGATTTTCCGCCATTCTATTCCTAATCCAAATAAGCATATGTTCATTTTGGAAGAGATTTATAATATATGTGAGATAATACAACTTCTTTAATCTAAAACAAAGCAAATTCGTAAGAAATCCACACGCCATTGATTTATAACGGCCTCTACAAACTCAACATCATCATCAAAAGAGAAAATATAGAACCCAAAACAGCCGAAACCACTCTATTCAGTCAATGGAATAATGAAAACAAGCAATCAACATCAATTTGAATTTGTGCATTAATGGAAACTATAATTCAGTTCACCCAACTAACCAGTAAATTACGCGATTATTGGGATCAATAATATGCACAGATTGCCCCATTGACTGCAATATATTCAGATACTGCTTCTCCGTGAATCTAATCGCCGGAGGCCCCACACCTCCGCCGCTGCAGCTCAATTCCCTATTACGACTCTCCCTCTGCAATGGCGACAAATGCCGAAACGACGAAGTGCCTCCGATGTTAGCTCTAGGCCGCCGAGCCCTTTGCGGAGAAATTGAATGCGACCTCTGCTTTTGATGACGATCAGTAATTGTAATTTGATGAGCTGTTGATGAATTTAAGAGCATAGACATCTCTTGCTTCAATTGAGCATGACCTAATTCCAGCTCCTCAATCTTCTTCAGGAGCTCCTCAGCCGCCAGCGCCGCCGCAGGAGGCGGTGCTGATTCAGCTGTATTATTACTCATACAAACAAAATTTCCTGAAACCCTTTCTACCTTTCGAAATAATTCAACCACAGCAAAACTAACACCCGTACAAAATTTCAGTAACAGAACCAAAATTACTTCAACATTTCTCCTTGTTCCAACTCTAACTAAGTATATTACCTCAATAATGGATCCACCACTAAGATCACTACTATTTCCCCCTTCTAACAATTTTTTTTCTATACCTCCTACTAAACTACGCAATCATCAGGATTATATCAGTCGAATTGTAATGTATTAATCTAAATAGATTAAGAATTGAGAATTCAAAGCATCACGCCAGGCCTTCTCCTCTTTTTTATCTCTCATCCAATTTTTTGCAGCTCTCTCTCTCTCTCTAAAAATGCCTGCGTGCTCTGAGCTCTTTCATGGAGGCGGTTCTAGAGTCAATTATCGCGTCGTAATATGAAGCGTGGAAACAGATATGGCGCGTGAAATCACGTGTCTTAATATCCTAACGTTTTTACTGTTTTAAAAATTAAAATCAGAGTCGCTTTTGTATTTTGAGAGCCACGATGCGCTTTCGCGCGTTGAGATCCATTCTTCACAATTCAAAAGTATTTTCTAAAAAGGCATGCATTAAATTGAGAACTAACTCCACTCCACAGTTTTCATTTCCACGCCTTTGTTAATTAATTGTTTATTTAATTACCTTACTTTCATTTTAGAAGATTTTTTTTCAGTCTTTTGTGGTAATAAGATAATTTAATTCTTCTATTCATATGTTAATATTGTTAAACCGAAACAATTAACGTTTAGAATATCATCATTATTTATGCAGTGAAGTTACGGACTTATAAATATATTGTTCAATAAAAAAAAATTGCTCAATTAAATTTTAATTGTTAACAAAAATAATTAATTGTATTGGACAATTGATGCACACAAATCCGCTTTTACAAAAATAAAGTTTTTGAGCTTTTATTAAGGTAAATCCTCCCTTGTTGAAAAATGTGAAATATGGAAGAAGATCCAATGGAGAAATTGGCATATAAATCCTTATGGGGCAGCTTTGCTTCCAGAAGGGTTCAAGTCATTGTTTGGAAGATGTTAAAATAGAGACTTCCAACAAAAAATAACTTGCCAAAAATAGCTATCATCACGTCAAATGAAGATAGACTTTGCCCGTTTTGTGGAGAAGAATATTAGAATGCAGTCCACTTATTTCTCAATTGCAAATTCTCATCAAGAATTTGGCATGAAATCCACAAGTGGGCAGGAGTTTTCATAGTTTCACACGAATCCTTTCACTCATTGTCTGCACATGGAGAGCTGCTCAAATCTTTTTCGAAGGGTAACAATTCCACAACTATCTGGTCAATTTGGAAAGCAAGGAACAAATTGATTTTCGAAAACATCATCCTTGAAGTGAACAAGATTGTAGGCGAATTAAACCAAAATTTTGATCAGGATCGTGGCAAAAAATCCATTAGCTACACACATTCCATTTTTGACTTGGAGAGCAACACCTAAGGGAGAGGGAGAGAGTACCTCTTGTGCTCTAATTTTTTTATAAGGGAGAGAGTACCTATTTTTTACTAAGGTGAATATCAATTTAGAGCAATATAGATAGAAATAAAAATTATTGTATGCATCGAATGCATCATGCAACTCAAATATATTTTTAAACAATAATTATTATTTTTATTAAATAATATCAACGTTAAACAATATTCGTTATGCATCTGTTACACGGTGCAATTGGTGTACAATTCTAATTAATATATTAAAACATCAACTTGAATTTGAAATCGAATCCTAAACTGATTTCCTAACAATTTTGAGATCTTCGATCATAATCCTTTCTCAACTTTACAGTTAGGGGTATTAATAACACTGACAGTCAAATTATAGTGAAGTAAACCATCTGTAACTGATTGATGTGTGGATTATACTCTTCAAACACATTATTTGAATCATCATCCATGTTCCTCAAGAAAAAGGAAAAAAAAAAACATCTTGGGGGAGTTACCAACACATCAAACATCAATTTTCCAATCCAAAATAGCCTAATTTCTTAAAATCTACAGGATTATATCAGTTGAATGTAATGCATTAAGCTAAAATCAATTATAAATTGTGACCTCTGGGGATTCAAAGCATCACATCGAAGCCTTCTCCTCTATTTTATCTCCAATCCAAGTTTTTGTAGCAATGTCTGAATATATGAAGAATCGCCCGCCAAAAGAAATGACTGATATTCGTTTATTTTATTTTATTTTTTATAAATTCAAAAACTCTGCGCTTTTTAGCACTCTTTTCCCTTTTCTTCTGAAAAAGGCGGGCATTAAATTGAGAATAACTAACTCCACTCCACAATTTTTATTTCCACGCCTTCATTAAATAATTGTTTGTTTATTTAGCTTACTTTATTTTTAGAAAGCATGAATAAGTTTTGTACTTTTCCATTGGAAATTGAGATGATACGTCAACCATTCATGTTGTATAGGACTGCCTCCGTCATATCGATTTTAGCATGATTGATTTTTTATTTTTATTTTTTGAAATGAAGTTTTGTATTAGTAATTAAAATGATAAAGTGACTTTTAAGGATGAGTATGATAGATAAAGGGTTCATCTATCATACTCCTTCTTAAAATTCGATTTGTCATTTCAATTACTAATATAAAATTCGCTCAAAAAACACGCCAAAAAAGCTTAACTAAAAAAACGATATTGACGAAAGAAGAATTAATATTCCCAGGATATACTCAAGATAAAACAGCTTGATAACATGCACTATGAAAAATATGGTGAGAGTTTTTATTAAAAAAAAATGCATAGTAAATGGTGAAACAAATTTCACACAAAAATATAATTTATATTATTAAAGGGTATTAATTATGATAATTGAAGAATGTGATTTATATTATAACAGAAATATTAATAGTGATAAATAAAAAGTGTAATTTGTATTATAAAATAATATTAATCGTAATAATTAAATGGTTATATCTAAAAAAAAATATATAAATTTTATAATTTAACATTTTCAAAGCACACCAACTAAAAAAAATAGAGTGGCATTTCATGTGGCGTAAATTCAGTGTCTTAATGATTAAGTTAGTTCTGAAATTTCGCCACGTCATATGATATCTACTACTACAAAGTTTTTGGCCATATAACATAAGCAATTTTGCCTTTTAGTGTACCAATTTTAAGAAGCTTACAAACTTTCCCCCAAATTGATGGAACAGCAGCAATATTGGACCTCGTCATGATACTTATGACGTAACATACTAATAATCTATTTCTTTATTTATTTTATTTTTTATTGCTAACAATTTAAGGTTGTTCTCATCACTCGTCACATTAGTTAGGGACACATAAAGTTATGTCTTTTGTTTATAATTAGATATCCGGTTGTTAATAATTTGGAAGGACACGTAAAGTTATGTCTTTTTTAAATTTAAAATTTAAGTTTATAATTCAATATCCGGTTGAGACATCGGGTTACATAAGGTTATGTCCTATATTATATGGTTAAGGTGAAATATTTATGAGTGGGTCTTTGGGAACCAGATCTTGAACTCATCTTTTACTAAATTAAAGCGTGCAATTATTCGTTCATTTAATAGATTTTGAATTTAAAATTTTTAAAAAAATATACTCTTAAATCAATATTCATTTGTAATTAGGATCATTTCAATGTTTAGTTTTAACATTGAATTATTCACATAGAATTGATTAATTACACTTACAATGGCATATGTTGTAAAAGAAAATTTTAAATTTTACATAGGGATTTTGTGAAATGTCCTATATTATATGTACCAATAAAATACCCCACATTATTAAATAAATCCTTAAATAAATCCTAATTTCTCTTTTTTCTTCTTCGGTGGTTCGGATTCTTTTTTTCTGCTTTTTTTTTTTTTTCTGGCCAGACTCCGGCCCTGCTTCCACGCGACGCCAAACTCCGATCACCGCCGCTTTATCCTCTCCACGCCCGCCGCGCGTTGCACTTCCGCACGCTGCCAACCGCAGCCCCACGCCACCTCACGCAGCACCTCCGCACGCCGCCAACCGCAGACCCACGCCGCCGCACGCAACATCGTATAGAATCTTTAGATCCTCCCCGCTAGGTAACACCCATTCTTTTTTTTTCTTTTATATTTATTGCCGATGCCAAAATTATTGCAACATCGTATTAAAATACGAAAATCTGTGAGATCCTATAATGGATGGTTGGGTGGCTCGTTCAGCGGCGGTGGGCGTGACCCTTAATTGCCAATGTTAATAAGGGTATAATTGGAAATTCAATAATTATGTGGGTGAATTTCCTAATATGGTGGGTACTAATAACCGGACCAAAAAAAATTTTAGCGGGTCCGGTTATTAACACCCCCAGTAGATACACCCTTAAATAGGTAAAAGGACAATGTTACCCTATAATAAAATCTAATTTTCCTCTTCCTCTCTTCCTCCCCACCAGGACCTCCACACAGTTTCTCTGGTGAAACAAACCACCAAACCAACAGGCAACATCAACCGCACCTCCAAACTTCACCGCCTCCACCCAGCGGCGCCGCCGACATCGACACCCCCCCTCCCAACTCCCAAACACAGCGCCGCCACTATTACCCCCACATCTGAACAAAAAAAAAAAGGAAGAAGCGTCATCGCCTCCGCCGCAGTACACACCCCCCAAACATTCCCCCGCTTCCGCCGTCCCCGTCCTCAATTTCCTTGAAGGTTGGTGTTTTGCGGCCATTTTTTTTCTCTTTGAGCAAGTGATGTATAAAACCTGTGAATTAGGGATTTGAATTTCTCGAATCTTAAGAAATTGGGGATAAAGTGGTGATTATGGTGGCATTGACAGTGATGGATTTGAAGGTGGTGATTATGGAGGATGGAGGAATGGCGGGGCTTGGGTGACGATGCGCAGTGCTGTGCAGGGTGTAGGAAGGAGACGATGCGCGGTGTTGGAGAAAGGACTCGGCGGCGAGACAACGGTGATGGCCGGAATTTTTGCGTTCATTTATTAGCTCGAGTCGCCGCACATAGCTCCGTCTAATTAGACCTCTTGAAGCGTAGACTTCATAGCATATATAGACGGTGTTTGCAAACACTACTCATAATTCAAAAGTATTTTTTAAAAGTAAAGTTTACAAACACGCTCAACTCGAGTTGCCCTCCATTTATAATTACTACGTGAGTTTTTTCTTTATTTATTTGTGGGATACATTCTCTTACGCAAATTCTCTTGTAGACTTTATTGGTGCAATTTAATTTTAAAAACTCTTTTTTTAATTTTTCTTAATTTTAACTTTTTTTTTTCTTTTTTTAATTTTGGTTTTCTTTTAATTTTAATTTTAATTTCAGTTTTAGTTTTTTTTAAATACCCGACCGAAACTTCGGCCGAAAGTGATTTATAAACCCGGCTTGAGTGATTTATGGTTCACTTCGAAATGATTTATAGTTCATTTCAATTCGATTCATAATTCACTCGGTCCGAATGGTTCATATATGATTTAGGGTTCATTGTTTAGGGGTTAGAGTTTAGAATACACCAATTTGAATTGATGCATGGGGTGCACAGGAGAGTGACTCTTTTCTTACTGGTGTAAATATCATCACTTATCATTTTATATGGATGCATGTTTAACTTGACTATGAATAGCTTCGTGATGTTTATACTTTTACATCTAGCAGAGTAACTAGTTGGCTGAGGTCAATTAGTTTGCAGCCCTTAACTAACATTAAAACTTTGGAAAAATAAAATAAAATTCTCCACTTGGCTTTTTAAAGATCTAAACCATGTCCATCCCCTGGGGCAATGGACATTGTATGAATGATAAAAATCTGGAAAAAAAATGCAGCAGTTTATGCAAATAAATACGCAACCACAGTCGAACCAAGATAACCAGCCGAAAAACAACATTCCTCCAAAACGACTCGTTTTGGAGCAAAATATACAAACTAATATTTTCAAGTGTACATACATACTGTTAGCTTCAGAGAAAGCCCACAAATTCATCTCTGTGTACAAAGTGTATAAACATGAGCATGCACTAACTTTTAATATCAGTATCAGTGCAGTTATTCAACATAGATTATAATTATACTGCTGGAAAAAGAATGCAGAAGAAATCATGACCTGGTAAAGCTGGCCGTGGAATGTCTTGTACTAGACTGATTCAATATTTGATGTGTGAGTTAGAACTTTTGTGAATATGGACGATCGTTGTTCTGTAAGATCAGCCGATATTCATCTGGGCCCCGGTGGAGATAGGTAGATCAAGAACGATAAGGAAGTAACATCTTTCTGATTCTCTGATATACTGAACTTCTCCATTCATAAGCTTCAGAAGCTTTCTGCACATGCTTAGTCCTAGGCCTTCGTGAGACGTCCATCGACTGTTTTGGAACATGTCTTGGACTAGTTCAGGAGGAAGACCTTCTCCTGGGCATGTAACCCTTCGAGGCAAAGTTAAAATATCATATACGAGAATTTTAACCAATTCACTCCAAAAAAAAAAAAAAGGATTTTATTTAGTCATATAAGTTTGCTTATTTTTGCTTTCTGGAGAATCAAGACACTCCACTATTCTGAATTAAAATTTCATTATGTTAACTTTCAAAACTCTACTTTTTTAGCCTTTTAACCAGCTACAGCGGATTAGTACCCGATTCTGAAAGTTAACAAGACGAAATTAAAGTAAAAAAAATGTCTCATCACAAAACTGCTGCTAACCCATTGTAGTCGGTCAAAGGACTAAAAATGTGAATTTTGAAAACATGACGAAATTCAGTTTGAAAAAGTGGAGTATTTCCTGAAACCGAAAATGGCCAAACTTACAATACAAAAAAAATATAAACTTTTCCCAAAGAAAATGACAAAAAAAGTTAGTAACCACTAAGTAATTAGGCAGATTAACACTTTTGAAATAAATGCAAATTGAAAGAGACATAGTCCAAATGCAGCAGGCAAAAGTTAGTCCAAAGGCAACTCCAACAGTTGACAGATTAAGTTCAGCGAAATCAGTTATTTTAGAAAGATTGTAATATAGTTTGCAACCAAGATGTAGTTTGTAATGCATAGAAACCTAAAAGTGGGAGTACAGCATATAGTTGGCTAGTGATGGTTATGACTGGATGTAATCATGAAGAGGGCAGTTTATAAATTTATAATCATGATATGATATCATACACCAATCACAATTATATGAACTTAGTCCTCCATTATTACCACAATTTCACTGTTTTCCTACATGAAATCATTTTTGCATTAGCCATAGATCTGAATCAGGACTAGGAGACTTAATTATACGACCCAATATGCCAAGAACCTTATTATATATAGTGGTTCAGTAATATAGTCCACATAACAAAACTTGTATGCACCAGGTGCATCGTTCAACTATAATGTATTTTGAAATGGTATTAGTCGTTTTCACTGAAAGGTATTAGTTGTTTCACCGAAATATATTAGTTATTTTCACTAAAAATTATTAATTGTGTACAGTTGCACCGTACAACTGGTGTACAAGAGTGTTACTCTAGTCCACATATGTTCTCTTTAAAATACATAGTCTTTTATCACAAACTATTTCAGGTCAATTCCAAATTGTATGGAACCAAGATTCTACTTACCTCAAATCAAACTATAAAGACAACCAGTCACAAACGTTGTAAAGCAAAGAAGACTATATTTTCTTATGAACCAGAACTTCATTAATGACTATTTTAAACTCATTCTGTATTATTCAACTTAATTGGTACCACGAGACTCAAATAGAAGAAACATAAAGGGTTATCAAGTGGACGAATTTCCAAAACATGATGAGAAACTCAAGATGCTTGATGTTTCAGATCACATATAAGCAACAAAAAGTATTTTTACCTGAACTCAATGTGTGCCATAATTGTTGCTTCAGAAATTTGCTTCAAGCTTGGACTGACTTGCATTTCTACCCAACCTGTTGGAGATGGTGCATAGCGTACCATGTTCAATAAGAAATCAGCTAAGATCTGTTGAATTCTAACTTGATCTCCACAAATTGACAGTGTCTTGACTTCCTCTGGTATATCGTGGATCAATTGCAGACCTCTTTCTCTAAGTAATATCATTGCTTGGCTAACGACAGCATCTATTACATTCCCAAGTATAAACTCTGCTTTTTCAAGCTCCAGTGAACTAACAGAAAATGAGCCAATGTTAGATCATCCTATTAGCATTTCAGAATACTAGTAGTTATTTAAGGTGAAACTATAACAAGCTACGTATAAGGAAAAGGAAATGACAAGTTGAACAGTAAGGCCATGCTTGACACCTTATACTTTCTAATTATCCAACAATATTTTTTTTATAAATTACAATTCTAAAACATAAAAGAAATATTAATATCATGTAAGTGGAAAAAATAAGAAAAGAAAGTAGAAATAAAAAATATAATTATATACATTATTAAACAAGGATATAAAATATAAGATCTCAAACATGGTCTTAATATTTAGGAGTCCTAAATTGGTAGCTTCTGTCTTTCAGGCCACACTTTGATAGTTTCCTATTTTTCAGGTCCTAAATCAATACTAAAAATCTTTCATATCCTAAATTGATAGTTTTAGTAACTTTCAGGCCCTATATTAACAATATTCCCAAAAATAAACATTTCTTAGCCTTTGATTAGCTTATTGAATCTTTCAGCCTACTACTGTTGAAATATATCCCACCAGTATAAGACAAAAACTAACACCTTCATGTAGAAATTTCCACTCTTAAACACGTAAACAAGACGTACCCGTCCTCAATGTTATTCAGATCAACATCCTTCATAATCTTCAACAACTGCTTCTCACAAGCAGCACTCGTCTCAAGAAACTGCTTTTGATCCTCTGTCAAATCAGTGGCTTCCAAAACCGAATTAGTAAACCGTATACCACTTAATGGATTTTTTATTTCCTGGCAAATGTAAGCCAGCTCTTTCATTTTCGACATGCTGTTCTTTTCCATTTGCCGCTGAGATCCCATAGCTTGCTGCAATTCAGGGCTTGCAATCTGCACAAAACAAAAGGTCCCAATAACTTGGCCTTCCATATTTACCCTCTTGTTAGCTGTCAACAGAGCTTGCACATATTTCCCACTTCGGTCAAAGAAATTAAACGGCATTTTGTCAGTATCTTGGCCTCCAAGTGCATTGTGTAAGGCAATCATGAATTTCGTCATTGCATCTGAGCCCTTGAGGTGACAAAAACTACCGAATATCTCCCCAACTAACATTTTTCCAATTATGTCCCCTCTACTCCACCCTGTGAGCTTTTCCATAGCAATGTTCCACTCAGAGCAAATGGTGTTCTCATCTGAAGCAAATATAGGTGGGATAAGAGGGTTGGGATTATGTATGATGGCCTTATAATCACCTTGAATGTGGATAAACTTGTCCATCATGATTTTCTGCCCAGTGACATCCTGACCAACAAAGCAAACACCAACTATGTTGTTTGTATAATCTTTGCTACAGCAAGCATTGACCACAAGAAAGACTGCATTCTTGTTGTTTTCCGTATCAAATGTCCTCAACCGTAATTCTACATTTTTGTCTTCCTCACCTGCATTACATATTCTATAAGAAACATTTATGAGGGAGATAACAAACATGCTAATTTAAGGCTTCGTTAACTCAAATGGCATTAATGCAAAACTACAGTATCTTCAGTCAAAAATAATATAGTATCTAGAGATAAGGGATATCCATGCTCCTCAATTATTGCCCCAAGTTTACGCACTTAATGTAATATTTGGTGCAAATAAACCCTTCGACTTTTAAATTTCACAAAGTAAGACCTTAACGTATTTTATTGGTGCAAATAAAATATATTTCGTCTTAAAATTAATAAGAATGCAGTTTTACTAATCCAAAATAAAGATACATTTTCTTATTTGTATACTACCAAATTTGGCATTAGTTCAAAAAAAATTATTTGTGTTCCTTATTTAATAATGAATGTGTTTCTTAAACATTTTTGTATGTTTTCGATAGAAAAATATAAAATTTGCATTTATATTTACATGCTTTTTTTTATGCTGGCATGATTTTTGAAATAATTTTTTAATTATATTTTTTCTTCTTAAAATTAGGGAATTCATCATTTAACCACAATAGTTGAAAAGCACATACATTTATTTTGTTTTACTGAAGTGTCTTTTTTGTTCAATTTTTTGAAAAAAAAGGACGGACTTATTTGCACCAAAAAAATACTTTAAGGGTTCACTTGAACCTGAAAATTACTTGAGGGGTTTAACTGTACCAAAAAAAGCTTTAAGCGCCTAATTAGACCTGGGTAGTATGTACCTTTTCCCTAGTATCTAATCCCAGATCATCCAAAAAAATAAAATTTGAAGAAGGCAGAGGATTTAGATTGAAGAGGACTACCTCTCAGAGCATTAAACAGAAGCTTGTCAGCAATTTCTTCTGATTCTTTGTGAACAAGATCATGAACCAAGGACTTCCCCATCGCTTCTTCAACAGATAGTCCAGTCAACTCAGCAACTTTTGCATTCCAACCATTTATGTGGCCTTCGACATCAACAGCAAATATAGGAGCTGTTGCAGTCTCTATCAACCTAACCATTTCTCTTGCTACAGAACTCAGTTCATCCATCCCTTGTAACTCCAAGTCCCCAACCTGGACCTGTACAATTGCCTTGGAATCATTTCCAGCATCACTTCTAAACGAATCTCTTAGAATCAGTTGCAAAGAGTGAATCGCATCCATTTCTGCATTTTCCCACGGTAGACTTCTGCTCTTTACCACTTCTAGAAAAGCATTGAATGAAGAACGAGGATGCATTCTTAGGCCATCATCTTTCTCATCTGGATGATGCTTTGCACCACCCCATTTGATCTCTTTCCCAGTGTGGGAACGAAACCAGAACAAAAAATCTTTAGCAGTAACGTAGGCGACAGCCATTCCACATACTGCATCACCTAAAACAGTTGCCTTAGGATATCCAGCATCAGCTAAACTATCGGTGCTCAATCCCGTTGAGTCCCCATGAGAAGCCAACAACCATTGCACAATATCCTTTATTTGGGCTTCAGTAGGTGTGACGCCCAGTGGGTAATACTTCCCTTGGTAGTATAGTGCAGCCCCATCACATCTCACAAGGTCCATAATGCTAGGGCTCTGTGTAATAATCCCAGTAGGTGAATCCCTTAGTAACATATCACACAACAAAGTCTGTGTTCTCAAAACATGTTTCTCAGACAATTGTGATGCCAACTGTAGTTCCATATTAAGCTGAAGACCGAATGCTTGCATTAGGAATTCACAGGCGTAACGAAGAGGGAACGGAACACATCGAGCTGAAGTGTGGTGGCCAACAACCAAGCCCCATAGCCTCATCGAGTTTCTTCCTCCACCACCATCTTCATCGTTTGCATTAATGATAACAGCAAGTGTTAAAGAAGCAACGGACCCCATGTTTGCCATGTACTGTGCATGACAGCCATGAGGAGCCCTAAGCGTAGAACCAACCAAACACAAAGGCTGCATTAATCCTTCATCCTGAAAAACCCTAACAGGGGAAGCGCTACAGTCCACAATCATTCTAACCCTATTCTGCTTAAACAAAAACCTCGAAGCCTGTGGAATATCCGTCGATGGATAATGCAAGCCAAGGTACGGATCCAAATCGGGCCTCTTGCTCTCCGCCACAACCTCACCATGCTCATCCTCATGAAATTTATACACCATGACTCGATCATACCCCGTCAATTCCCTCACACTCTGAACAACAGTATCACACAAAAGCTTAATATCTCCACCAGGGACTGACTGCAAATGAGAAATGGCCCTCACAGCAAGTTTCTGCGACTGCACGGCTCCAGCTATCGAAAGAGCTGGATCCTCTGTCCTAGCAGGTTCTAAATCTATAACTACTCCTACATCTATCCTATGCAAAATTCCATAAAACGGTTTCCCGGAATTCTTTGAATGAATCCAAACTGGATTCAACAAAGTAATCTCCCGAGCCCCAAATGTCCTCTCAAGCAAAACCGAGCTCGAGGGGGTAAATAGGGTTCTAACATCAGTACCAATTGTCAAATTCTCAGCCCTCTCAAGACTCGGAACTGCCTGAGGCGTTAAACCAAGCATCTCACGTGCATTCTCAGAGTAAGCTAATACTCGAAAATTCGACTCATCAACAGCTATCATACAACCAAACGGCTGAGTATGCCCACCACGTTGTATTCTCGACAAATAAGCAGTAATCTGATCCTCAGGAATAGATTGATTAGTAGTTCTAATACTTTGCGAATAGTCAAAGGATCTGCCAGAATCACCTGATTGCTCGAACACGGTGTGGAGCCTCGCGTCCACAGTGTACTGCGCTACAGCCTTGCTCAGAGAATTGCTGCCGCGATTCATGCTGGAATTGTTGTTAGCATTGCGATGTGGACGGCGTTCCTCCGCAGCCGAAGATTGAGCTCCGGAATTGTGATTAATCGCGTTCGCGTGCGTATCCCTGCTACCTGAAACAGACATTTCGTCGAACACCTTTACCCCCAATTGATTTCTCCTCAAATTCAACAGAAATTGAGCTCAAATCCTGGCGAACGGAGATTATATGCTGTGTTTATCTGCTTCGTAATCATTCTGTTTTGCTATATCTTTGTTCTTATCTCTTTACGCTCACATTTAGAGAAAATTCTGGTTGATAATTCGAAGAAAAAAGGGGAAAGGTATTTTCAGAGTTATCGTTTTCATGGATATGAAGTTTGTGGGGTTTCGTCTTCAATAGTGTCTTTTTTCTGCGTAGTCATTTTGTGCGCAGTTAAAACTGTCAGTCAGCTTTTATAGTGGGAATTCGCTGTTCCTTATAATTCAAATTTTATAAACGAATTATAACGGTAATTTTAGTTTTTTTTAGGGAACCTATTAATAAGGGTTAGGTCATTTATGCACCCGGGTGCACCGTATACTTCTAGTGCATTTTAGAAACGTACAACTTGTTATGTTGAAAAGTACGATTTATTTACACGAAAAAGTGCAACTGTTAATATGGTAATATAGTTGCATGTTTTTGTTTGAAATAGTTGCATATTTTTGTTTTGTATAGTTGCACACTTCTAAAATGCAATATAAGTGCATGGTGTACCCGGGTATACAGGAAACTAACTCATTAATAAAGTAGTTAATCCTCTTGATGACTTAAAGCATAAAAAAAAACATTAATAGAAAATACAGTAAAAAACTGACTGCTATTAGATATGGATCCAGGATCTGGTAGTGAAATGAAAGGGTATAAATTTTTGGGAAAAAAATATATATACCCACTTTTATTGAAACTTAAAGAAATTTATCTATTTCATATAAAAAAAATATCCACCCATTTTCTAACAAAAATACATATATGTCCTTATTAAAATAAAGATATATATTCACATAGTCCACACTCTTATTCTTAACACTTAAATAAATGGTAGACTATTTCCCTTTTGTTTAATTTTATTAGATATATCCATCTTTATTAATTTTTATTATATCTTAATTTTATAAATTAAATAAAAAAATATTAAATAATTTATTATAATAAATTTTAATATATTGCATCAATAGAATAAATAAATAAATAAATAATTATTTTATAGTAATAAATAAATTTAAGTATGTGGACCAATTATTATTTTTTATTATTTACAATTATAAATATCATTAATTTTACTTTTAAAAATTTAATAAATCTTTTCTAATAATAATTTTTACTACACCTAATAATTTAATTTTATTGACCTCATATCCTTAATTATAAACTTTGAATTTTAAAATTTTAACATGTATTTAAATATAATATTTGATTAACACATCTTTATAAATTTACTTAAATCCATATATATATATGGATAGAGTAGTGGTGAGTGAGAGTATTTTTGAATGAAAAGTATAAAATTAGTATATTTCTTTTTTTCTTATTAAGATGAGTATATATCTTTCTTTTTTTTGCTATAAGTTTTGGTATATTTGTCATTCTATACTAAATTTTTAGAGTTGAAATGCTGTGAAATTTTTTCACTGTGAAATTAATTTCTTTTTTACATGCATGATTCTTCAATTATCACGACTAATATCATTTTATAATATACATCACACTCTTCAATTATCGCTACTTATACTCTCTGTAATATAAGTCACATCATTTCAGTGTTATGAGTAATACTCCTTATAGTAAAAAATCATACTCTTCAGTTATCACAATTAATATTTTTTAGTAATATAAGTCGCACTTCTTAACCAGTTTCACAAATTCTTGTGTGAAATTTTTTCACCCAATGCTTTGCCAATTTTTTATATAACAATGGGAAAAAATAATAAAATTTTATAGGTATAAATATAAAAGAATTTATGTATATTCAAAATAAATTTGAATTATAAGGGGCAGATTGTCTCCAACGCCACTCCTAGATTTGTCCCTACTTCTATTTAAGTTTGATAAACCTGCCTATTTATAATGTGATCATCTAATGTTTGAAATAATAAAAAAATAAACTTACAGACCAACCTAACGTTGGACCTCTCATATTAATACTGGTATAAATATAATTTTTCTAAAAATGATTTTCCCTTAGAGAAAAATTAGTGGGCAAGAAATTTCATGTGGATGTGGACAATGGACAGAACTAAAAGCAAAGAAATTGATTGGCTCAACCCACGTGGGAAGTTTATAAATAAAAGGGGCACAATTAAAGGTAACTAATAAAGTTAATAAGAATAAGAAAAAGACATGCGACCCTTTTGTTTTTTTTGGTTAAATCAGTTCGATACATACTAAAATATTTTCGAAATCATTTGCTCCGTTTCGTATGCATGAAACTATGAATATTTAGACTTGGCAAAGCGTTTCATGAACTAAATTTTTCGTCCAATTTAAATGTATTTTTAAATAGTATTAATTATTTTTATTAACAGTATTAATTTACCGAGTAATATTATTCAATAAAGTAAAGTTGTAGGAAACACCGAATTCGTTTGAGACTTAACTCTTTAGACTAATGTGTTATTCGCATTATCTCATACTTGCTTACCCATTTTTTTAAACGATCCGTTTCATACTTGTTTATCCATTAAAAAAAATAACAAAGTAATTATACATTTTTTAACTATCCACTTTTAACATTTTAAAATTATATCTCATGTCATTACTTTTACCCATAAAAAGTCATCTATTTTAATAATAAAGTAAAAAAAATTACAATACCTTTAACCAAAAGTCACTTTATCATTTTATATAATAATAAATAACTCTCACATTAAACTCGGTCAAAAAGTAAAATGACAAATAAATATGGAACAGAGGGAGTATAAACTTTGATTATTGCAGCAAATATAATGGAATATGATAAATAATAATCTTGAATTGAACATCCAATATTATATTCGATGAGTAGGTCTAGTGTGAAAATTTTCATGTATGAAAATCTATAAAATTGTCTTAAATCAATCATCTACATCATAAACACTAAATAATGAACCTTAAATTATGATCTATTCGGACCGGGTGAAATATGAACCACTTGGACCGAGTGAATCATGAACCATCAATTTTGTCTTACCTTCATCAATTACAGAATTTGATTATAAATTAAAAAAAATTCATGTATGAAAATTTTTATAGTAGACTTTGTCTATATTGGAAGCTCTAAATCTGGAGACTAGAAGAAAGCCACGTTATATTCTCCACAACCTCATAAAGCAAATATAGTGTGTGGTTTTCCGATTCGCTTTTTCTTTTTCAATGTTTTTTTTTATCCCACGTAATTTGAGAAAAGAAAAGACGAGTTTTGCTAGTGGGAGAAAAATTACCGACAACGGTTATTTAATTGCAACTCTTACGTACTTAAGAAAGAGACAAATCAAATGATAATGAAAACAAAAACGACTTTGTACCATTGGACATGAATGATTTTCCCTTATAATATAAGTACATTAAATTGATAGAATTATTAATAAATATTTGTCGGGTTCCAGTAGGGAACATGGTCCCTGTTAGGAAAATAATCAAAGATTCTCCAATCCACTTGAAGTGGATTATTATTAAACCCCCGTCCTATTAGCATTCCTAATATTCTTGTTGCTTTTGAACACATGGAGGAGTAGCGTGTAATTTCTCCCACGTATGTAAGTATGTAAAAATATAAAAAATCATATGAGACACCATTGGCGGATCAAGATTCAAAACTTTTGGGGATACATTTAAATAGAATTTAAAATTTTGGGAAAACATTTGACTTTTTTTTTCCTAATTATACATAATATTCCCTCCGTTCCGAGATTACTGCAACACTTGTCTTATTTGGATGTCTAACATTACTGCAACACTCCCAAAATGGAAAAAAACATAATATTAATACATTCACAACACTCTTATTTTATTCCACTCAAACCCACTAAAATCCACTTTACTTAGTTTGCGTGCCATTTTCAGTGTTGCAATCATCTTGGGACGGAGGGAGTAAAATACAATTTTATTTTTTTAACACAAGGTATAAAGAGGGGTACATTTCATTTTGGGGGTACGATTGTACCCCCATGTACCCTCTCTCCGTCCACCACTGTGAGACACTCTCATACATGAGACGGAGTATAACTAGCACAAAGCAATACTCATCCCTTCTAAATTGTTAAACGTCATGCCCAAGTTATGCCCCGTCTAACACGATTACGCGAGTGTGCCTAATCTAAAAATATGCTTGAATCAAATCTATGTTATCCAGGAATATCAAATACTAACACTACCAAAAATATTCAAAGGCTGCCCTCCTGTTTTGTCCATTTGAGTGAGAGACCCAGGTTTGATTTCCTTTGGGAACGAATTTGGAATTATGAAAGTTATAAGGTAGATTGACGATTTCGTGGAGTATTTGAGTGTTTGGTGTACTAACTACTAACAACTATTCCCTCCGTCCCAACATTACTTGAATACTTGTCTTATTTGAACATTTCAACATTACCTGAACACTCTCAAAATGAAAACAAATATAATACTGTATTAATACATTCACGGTACCCTTATTTTATTCTACTAAAACCCACTTTTCTTAATTTGTGATCCAATTTTAATATTTAAGTTATCTTGGAACTAATGGGGAGTAATATTTAACTTTGTCAGATAAAAAAAAAAAAAAAAAAGCGACAAAATGATGGATCACTATCTACTTTTGTGATCTTATCTTAGGTCCATCACTTCTTTGCACATATTGAAATGAATTATCAGGGGCCCACCATTTTTGTCCTGCTTCAATTGTAAGGTTTTCCCTTTAATGTTCAAAATTCTTACATCTGGTAAAAATCACTGGAATGTAAGGATATACTACTGAATATCCATGGTAACAAAATTATGTTCAATTGTAATAATAATGGCAATGACACCAACTATATCAGCAGAGAAATGGAAGACATTATTCTTTTTCATCTTTCATTCCTGTATAACACTACAACATAAATCTTCATGAAGGCAATAAATTCTAGATTGGCACTTTCCGAAAGGAGTACTCAATTGACGACTTTTGGTCAGTACAAATACCGAATTAACTGAAAATTCACGGATTAAATTTGACAACAGAAAAACTTTGAAGAAGAATGCATATTGGATGAAAAGCAGAATTTAGCCTGTTTCTATTAGCGGCGAAAGTTTCACTTGGTGTAGAGAACATCTTCCCATGGGTGGCGGTAGAGTGGCTGCTTCAGTCTCTTCTGGTCGAATGTATGCCTGAGTTTTGAAAAGTATGTAATGATCAGACAAGGTTATTATTTTGTTGAGGCTGAAAGATTTAAATTCATGAAGATACATGAAAATTAGCAAAAATGAAATGAATGCCCTTGCTACCATGAAACACACTCCAGAAGCTTGACACAGATTGTCCCAAGCCCTTGAAGCTCGAGAAAGCTATTGTGTCTCAAGCTTCTGCTATCTAAAACGCTTTCATACCATCTAACTTTCACACATTATGAAGGGTTGTCTTGAGAGTCTTTTATGTGCCATTAGTGGCTGGAAAAATGTATCTGTAGTCCTTTAAGTTTGCTCATTTTTTGTTTCAGGAGAGACTACATTTCCTGTTAACTTTCAAAATTCAATTTTTTTGTAACCTTTTTCTCTTTCCTTTTGAAATAGGTGGCAATATCTCATTTTCAATAACTCAAAGGTCAGGAGTAAAAAAGAATGTTGATGTAACAATGTAAAAGACTGAACAGCAGGAAAATAACTAACCCGATGAGACCAATAGAACGAGCCAGCACAAAAAGACCATTCAGATAACCAATCCCAACAATCTCATCAATTTCTTGCTTCGTGAACATGCCACTACCAGCAAGAAGATCCAAGAACAGGGACCCAATGGCGCCATCAACATTGAGAACAAGGTTGTTAGCTTTAGAAAGGGTATAGGTTTCAACCTCAACAGCGTATTCCATGTACTTCACAGACGGAAAATTGGTCCGTGCAAAAGCCTGAAGTAATTCGACCCTCTTATCTCTGTTGTCACCCCTCTTGATCCTATGAGAGAGAGAGAGAAAGAAAGAGAAGTGTAGAGTTCAGACAAGTTTCTTGCTGATAATCGTCAAAGATCCAAGGCAATAGAGTTGGAATGAGATGAAAATAATAACTAATTTTGTGACAATCCTAGCAATTAAAAGAATAGGAATAGAAGTAAAGAAATCGAAGATTTTATTACCTGTGCCCAATACCAGGAACGCGAATGCCCTTCTTTTTCATGCTTTCCACGAATTCATAAGGAGTAAGATTCTGCGAAAATACAGCACGTAATGCCACTTAATACTGTAGAAAGGTAGATGAAGAGAAAGATATTACACTCACTCAAAATTGCAAAAGGCGGGAGAAGCTCAAATTTTAGGCTTGGCATTCATTTCAAATAAAAAATCATGGAAACTTACTCTATCATATGCATCCTTGAAGTATCGGGCAGCATCATCAATGGCCCCACCAAATCGGGGTCCAATTGTCAACAAACCTATTTTTAAAAGTAGGGCCTCATTACTCAATATCTAAAGAGAAAACCTCAAAAGTCCATTTTAGAGCAAATTCATATCACAGTTTCCCCCATTGTTAGAACAAGTGAACATTTAGATGTGCAACCTACCTGAAACAAGACTGGAGACCAGGTCTTTTCCAGCTCTGGCTGTTACGATGGTGTTGTGAGCACCAGATACACAGGGACCATGGTCCGCACACAACATGATGCAAATCTGGCAAGTTAACATAGAAGTATTGTGAAAAAACTCTGAGTCCACAGAGAAAATAAAAAGGGATATGAAAATTCTTTTAGGGTATGTTTGATTTGGGATTTAGTGGATTTTGAAATCTGGGAAGATATAGTAATGGAGTGTGTTAGTTTTAAGATTAAGGTAGGGTAGGATTTAACTTTATGTAAAATTGATGTGTAAGAATGTGTGGAGTTGTATTATTATATTATTGTTTATTGAGATTGTAATGATTGAATGATTGTGTAATGATTAGTGTGTTTTATTGGAAGTTGTAAAAATGAGAAAAAAATGTGTGAAAAAATATCAAATAAAAGAAGAGTGAGAATAAAATAATCATATTTGCATTAATGGGTCATTGGGGATAGTGTGACGGAGTCATGGAGAAAAAAAGTATTTGTAGGGTAAGATGTATTGGGTTTTAGAAACCAGATTCTAAAACCCCAGGAACCAGATTTAGAAATTGAAATCCCAAATCAAGTATACCCTTAAGTTGAATCAGAGCCAGACAAAAATGGAGGGGTTTATGAAGGGAAGAATAAGAATGAAACAAAAGGATAGGACAGATTACCTCAATAAAACGTGTGCAATAACGAGGAAGGCTGCGTTTGAACCACAATAAAGAAATAACATCACCAACGCCTAATCCCTGTTCAACAATGGACGACATTGGGACACCAGCATAGGTTGGCTCTTCACCTGCCAATGAATAAAACTCAAGTTTAAATACTTTAAAACAAAAAAAAGATAAATAATATTGCATGTTTGAAACACAGAGTATATATTCATACCCCTATCATCAGAGATTGTGGAAATAATGTGTGTTGGGGCCCGAACTTTTCCACTCTTGATGGCTATGTTAAGATCCTCTGGTATTTGAGGGGGTATCACCTCCTTCACTGGAGTAACATTACCTGCCTCAACCTAATAAAAGGAAACCAAGAAGTTAAGTCATATAGAAAAAATTGTTTTAGAGCTTCGAGTACACTGAACTTCGAATGTGTGTACCAATTTCTCAAATGTTTCTTTGATTGCGCCTTCAAAAGCCTCATAAGAAGTGGGAACAACAGCTCCAGCTTCTTTGAGTGCTTCATTCTTGGCCTGTGCGGATTCCATCTCTCCACCACTCTTGGCCCCCTGATAACGATTAACCAAACAAACCCTAAGATATAGCCAAAACATTATAGAATGCTTTAAAGAAGGGTAGATAAGCAATGAAACATAAAGGCATTATCTTACTGCATGACCAAATTGCACTTCGGACTTGAAGAGCCTAGCACAAGTTCCACTGACCCAGGCAACCACAGGCTTGTTGATTTTCCCCTGTTTAAGGGCCTCAACTAGGGAATATTCATCACGTCCACCAAGTTCCCCAAGAACAACCATCATTTTAATCTAGTTTATCAAGAAATAGGGATAAATCAAGTTGGAGGTTTTAGAAAGTCAAGTCATAAAAACAATTATCAGCTAGTCATCCAGGTTTCATATAGGAAAACCTGGCTTCAGTCAGATAACTAATTTTCAACAATTCAAGACATTTGAAGGATCAAAATTGAATACACACCAGACCATCAAAGGCTCTACTTTGATCAAATAAATGGCATTGGAAAATGATAGATCTTTCAACTTTTTAACCATTTCAATTTCCAAAAACGGACCAACTTATCCCAACTTCGTTCATCAAGTCTATGAAACAATTCTAACAAGCCAGCCAGCCTTACATGAGAAATAGACAACCATAACTACAAGAAAACAACAGCAGCAGAGTGTAAACTGATATACCTGAGGGATATTATTAAACCTTAACACGTGATCAGAAAGCGTTGAACCAGGAAACACATCTCCTCCAATTGCAATACCTATATACAAGCATAAACAAAGGAATTTAGTACGCCTACTCAAGAAATCAACTGATTGGGGTTAGACTATGGTCCAGAAATTAAATGTCCAACCTTCATAAATTCCATCCGTAACACGAGCAATTGAGTTGTATAATTCATTAGACATACCACCCTGTAATTCAGATAGAGAATTAGAAGCTGATTTAAATCCCATGAAACATGATTCAAAAGCCCATACTTAAGTTTGTCAACTGTGGCAGCACTTGGCTCGATGCAGCAGAAAAGTACGACTTATGAGATTCAAAATTCATTCCGCCAAATGGTCATAGTTGTATCTATAGGCTAAAAGACGGCTCCAGTCATTGAATTGAGCATTAAACTAGTTCATTGAAATGAGCATGACATATTTTTATACATAGCGGCTTTGTTTACTTGTAGGTAGAAAATTAATTGGAAAATGATAAAATGGGATGGGCATGGAATGAATAAAGTTGGTTTAACTGTCCCAAGGGTGGGCGGCGGATCATTTATCAGCCATATGATGAAACCTCTATACCGAGGTAACCTAGATACTCGAATGGATGCACGAATAAACTAGGAAAACAATTGATGAAACCTCAATACGAGGAAAACTAGCGACACCGAATGAATGCACGTAATAGCTAGGACGCAGCAATACGCTGTAAAAAGTTCTATATTTCTCTCATCATAATTCTGTAGTACAATCCTATGTTATTAAATAAGAGTAAGAAAACCTAAAGCCCATGGGCTTCTCTACTTGTGCAAAAAGAAATCAGATTTACTGATATCTACAAATCTAATCATATCAAATTAAATAAGCTAATAAAATAATATCCTAAATCTATAAGATCCCCTCCCTTTATTTTCTTCCTTTGATATATATTTTCTATATTTATCTTCATTAAATAATTCAGGCAAGTTCTCATCATCACCCCCGCCTTCGAAATGAACCTTGTCCTCAAGGTTAAGATCTGGAAGTCGCGCCCACAGCTCCTTAACCGATTCCCATGTCTCATCTTTTTGTTCCTGTTGACTTGTTCGAACCATCTCCATAACCGATTCCTACGTCTCATCTTTTTGTTCTTGTTCGCTTGCTCGAACCATCTCCACCACTGTCGCAACTCTCCCTCTAAATAATAGGAAGCGATTAGTACACAATCTTTCACTTGGATTTCTTGTAGATCAAAATCTTTGTTCGCGGTTATCCACCCACTCAAGTGGATCGTCTCCCACATTACCGTAAACTTCAATCCCGAGAGGTGCTAAATCTTTTCTTCGATGCATCTTCAAGAATATCTTTGGTCGATGGTAGCCAAACCGAAACTCTAGAAGCACTTCCGTCGGACCGATTTCACCAAAACCTTGATGATTACAACAAGTTTTATCAACCGAGAAAAAATATGTTTGATCATTGTTAACCTCAATTGGTTCATCTTCCCTGTTTTTGATACATCCGTCGTTGATGATCTCATCACGGATTCTCGTTCGGTCTACCACATTCAACTTTACCTTGTGTCATTGATTTATTGATCTCCAAACCGCTTCAAGAGGTATTTGTTCTCCTTACATGGCCCCCCGAGGTACTACATCGTAAACTCAGATCATCTCGAGAACACCAAGACACCATGGCATATGAATAAGCGACTCTATCTTTATCTTTATTCTTTGAAGAGCTATCTTGATCCAAAAGGTTGGGGATCGGCCCTCTCATCGAAATTCACTTTTATGAGGCATGGATTCTGCGATGTAGCTACTAAATGATTGATTTTGGGCAAATTTCTTCTCTGGAGATCCTCGATGTATTAACATTTGATTTACGCAAAAGCGGGGCCCAGATCCAACTCTTCTCGTTTTCCAAGCTACGTAAATCGATTTAAAGATGCTTAGGTATAAGAAAATTGTTTGAATCAACAAAGACCCGCTTCAACATCCGTGAGCTATTGGTATAATCTTACTTGATTGCAATTCTAATTCCAATTTCACCGATGATTGAAAACTATCTAGTTGATTAAACCCAATCTTGACCTCTCAGACTTATCTTGGTTAGTTGCTTTTCCGGTTCTTCATCGTGATGGGACCCTCACTAACCTGTTCGAACCACTCTGGTTCCTCGTTCGTCATATTAGGACCTTTGTCGTCCGACTCGCCAACGTCCCCTACCTTCTCCTTCCACTTCGACCGGCCCACGTGGAAATGGTCGAGGTACTTCACAAACAGATTTTCCCTCTCCCACGAATCATCCTCGCGGTTCACGATCGTGATATCGCCGCCTGCCTTGTCGCGATCAATGATATCCGGTGCACGTCATCTCTCTCCGACGCCCCTCTTGCTCAAAATACACCGACGCCTTTGTGGTGCCATCTGATCCTCCTTGAATCGTTGCCTCTCCTCCGATTCTCAGTGCCCGATCCATCGCAATGAAACCCTAATTTTCGCCGAAAGCATTTTTCGGTTCTTCCCTTATTTCGGGCGAACGCGACTCTTCCCTTTTCGTAGTTATGCTCGTTGGCATGTCGTCCACCTCCCGATTCGGCGGCCACTGATGGTATCGCGTGTTATTGCGGCCAAGAGATGATTCCCCGACTTCACGGAATTTTTTTTCCTTTCGCGCGTCCGAGAATCTGGATTAAATCATTCTTCTGCGACGTCGAAACCTTCTCAATCCCTCGTTCGATCGATGATTCCAGCCTCCAAGTGGTCCCTCAGTAACGTCTATCCCGACGTCCACCACCCGTCGGCGTTCCCCACGTTGCATTGTCAATGAAACGCACGTTCTTTCGATTCACCATGGAAGTTTCAGATTTTTGAACCGTTCCTTGTTAGTCACCATTGCTTGCGGAATAATGGTGTGATATAACAGGCCAAGACTCGAGGCCAATTGATGAAACCTCAATACGAGGAAAACTAAGCGGCCTTAGAATGAATGCCGCAATAATAGCTAGGATCTTGAAGAATGTTGTAAAAAGTTCTATATTTCTCTCATCATAATTATGTAGTACAATCCTCACGTTATTAAATAAGAGTAAGAAAAAAACCTAAAGCCCATGGGCTTCTACTTGTGCAAAAAAAGAAATCAGATTCTTCGATATCTACAAATCTAATCATATCAAATTAAATAAGCTAATAAAATAATATCCTAAATCTATAAGATCCCCTCCCTTTATTTTCTTCCTTTGATATATATTTTCTATATTTATCTTCATTAAATAATTCAGGCAAGTTCTCATCACCATAATACCCTCGTAATTCGTGCCTAAAAGCAGATGGGTGGTAAGGTTGGGTAATTTATCCTTATTCAACCTTATAAACAAAAGTAAACGAGGCCCTTAAGGTGGATAAAATACAGATAACAAACATAGGAGGATTAGCATCAATTACACACAGATTTGGAGACAAAACCGACAGATCCGGGCCTGTATAACTTGCTCTGTATAATATTATCAATTGTCCCAGCAGTATCACCAATCTTAAATGCTCCAGCTTGAATACCTCCAACAGTAGCTGGACCGATGACAACCTATATATGTTGATGTTTGTAATCAATACATCTTTCATGGTCCAACAATAAAACAAAGAAATATTTTACAATGGAATTGAAATGGTAACTTCAGATGACAAAGAAATAAATTACCTTGTTGTTTGCTTTTGCATAAGCAATCAATTGCTTGGTATCTGACTCGGGGACACCTTCAGCTATAATGGCTACAACTTTAACAGTTGGTTGCTTGAGAGCAGCCATAGATGAAGCTGCCGCACTGCAAGATGAGAAGTACAGTCATCAGGCAAGAAATAAGGAATCTGCATAAAATCTTCCCTTACATCTATTGCTGAATATCCCCATCCTATGTGGCAGAACCAGAATATTCCAATTTCTATCTGAGCCTACATGGCACTACCCAAGCCTTCTTTTTAATTTTCTAATATTCTAATTAATCCATCTTTTTTTAAATTCTGATAAAAAAATTAATTAACGCAATATCCACAATTTGGAAATACATAATATATAAAAACACATATTATTTATAATTTAGAAATAAGCTCGATAGAGATGTATTGCACATCTATAATATTAAAAATAAAAAACTTGACTATAATTTAGATAGAGATGTATTGCACATCTATAATATTAAAAATAAAAAACTTGACTATAATTTAATTGAATTAATCGAGTTAAATAAATATGGGACTATTAAATATAAAATGAACAATATAACTTTTTTCCTCAACCAGCATGATACATGGGGTTCATTAGCTAGTGATTCTATGTAAACAATACCAACCTTCTGAATGATGCAAAGTTAATGAAAACATCAGCTGTAGGATGTGCGGCACTCGCAGCTTCAATGCTGCAATGGAGGAGAAAACTCAACATCATTTACAATTTAATGATTGATGGTGAAAAATAAAAAAGTTGAGTCAAATACTTATCAAGCACACGATGAATATACAGTTATGTGGAATTTTATATTACCCAAAGACAAGAAGAGTATTTATATGCATGATATGAGAATGCTTGGTAAAACTCAAAACAAATATCTTAATGCCGGATTGTCAATGTAACGCCTCTTTCACATTAAAGTCTAGGAGAATAAGCAGAGAAACTAAATAAGAGAAGGTAAAACACACGTAGAATGAACTGGAATGGCTATTTCCTCTTGACCAAAGAATAGTTTCTGAAATCCCTCAGAACCAGGATTTATAATTCCAGCAACAGAAGGTGTTTCTCTGCCTGCGTTAGCCAAACGAGCAGAATATTTTAATAAAGTAAGAAACTGATATTAATCATCTGCATACCACATGACTAGAATATTTCAGATAATATATGCTTACCACAAAGGAAATCAAAATCAAGCATCCGCTGAATTGGCAGTTGCTTGTAATTATAAAAAAGTGCTTGAGTGGTTTTGGAGAAAAGTTGACCAGTCGCCATGGTGTTGACCAAACACCTCCTGCATGTAACTACAACATCAGAATACACTCTTAAACTACTCTCAATCCATTTGTCATTGATGCTTCAGAAAACGATTCCTCAAGAGAAAATAAAATAAAAAACCATTCATCCCCAAATAACATGATGCAAAACACATCATGATTAATGGCTTTCTATATCCTCCTAACCAATCATTTGAAAAACTATTTCATTAGTTCCTCCGAACTTATCAAGTGAGGGGACCATCTTCACAGTCTTATTCTATTTTGGTTAAGCATGCAATACTAAACATATCCAGCTGAAATAGTTGGAATAAAATCGGAAGTAAATATCACGTGCCTTGCATGTTTCCACATACTAATTTCAAGTAACAAGATAGAAAAAGAATTCAAACCAGAAAAGTTTGGAAGAGCAAGATCTGCAACTAAATTTCCAAGATCAGGACTAGCTTTCTACAACGATAACTTCTAATGATCGAAACAGAGATTTTCACAGATCACTGCTGACTACATAAGCCTTCTCTAATGGGAGAAACTCACATCCTAATACTTCCAAATGTTCTTGAATAACATGCTACCTAACAGCCTACTACATATTTACAAATCAAAAAAGCTTTGATCCTAGACCAAAAAGGCTATCAACTTGACTCAGATCATCACTCAAATTCAAATCAATTCTCAGCTTACAACAGCATAAATATTACAATAAAATCAATAGACTAATATAATGATGCATATGATCCATGCATTTAACCACCAATTACCCCACCCCCAATTGGATCTTATTGAAAAATCTCAAAAATCACACAATGCACGCACTAGGCTACCGAAGTTCGTCCTACCACAGCTCAAGTAAACCTAAAAGAAAACCTACATGCTCCTTCAGCTTCTCAGATGAAATCTAAACGTACAATAAAAATCAAATTAAGCTATAATTCCTCGTAAACATAAAGAAAAACAAAAAACAAACACAGATCCGATAATTCAAAACGCATTTCCCCATAAAATACACTTACACGAATTGCGGATCAACACTGAAACAACTAAAAACACAGCAGATCTAAAACCACCAAAAATTCACACAAAATCAAAATCGAGCCAAATTCAAAACCCCAAAAAACCCATAGAAATTGAGGAAAATGCAGCTACCTTTCAGGCGATTACAATTCCGAACCCGAAGCAAACGAATCAGTAGTATACAATCTGATTATGTTGTAGGAGAAGAGTAGGAATGGGGAGGTATTGAATATATATAGGAAGCAGCTGTGTTGGTTGTTAGATGTTAAAAGATGAATAGAAAAGAAAAATGAAAAAAAAAACTGAATATTAACTTTAAGGCTAATTCATGTATGTATCCATTTGTTCACCATGCACATATAGATTATTTTAGAATAATGAAACTTTTTATACTAACAAATCCAATTTGTTTATCTTGAATCATCTCTGATAAAAATAGTTGCGTGATTCAAGATAAATAAATCAGATATTTCAAAGATAAATGTTCGTTTTATTCTAAAATATAAAAAATACATAATAAGATTACGGTGCACTTAAATTCACACAAGCGTCATTCTAATTTTAATTTGATGTTTAAATCTGATATCCACGTGGCGTTTGGATTGGGCTTGTTTTTTACACACAGTGTCCGTGTTTGTGCGTGTTGTATACGTACAGCTATTTTGTATGTATCGGTGGGTAGCTAAGCTATTGGTGGTTTGGTTGGTGGGAATGACTTAAATCACTTTAGGCTTAGGGGTGTTTAATTTGGGATATTAGTAAATGAGGAAAATTGGATTGAAAAATAAAAAATTGATGAGGCTAATTGAGCTAATTGTAAATTTGTGTTAAATGTAGGGGGTTAGATGAAAATTATATCAAATCAAAATTTTGGTTAAGAAAAAAATATGGATGAGGCAAATTGAATTAATTGTAAATTTATTGGCAAAAAGTTATATGAGCCCGAGTTTATCGTTAACTCGATTTATATAGTATCACTGATATGTATAAACAATGAAAGTTTTTGTATGTAATAGCAATAATTTTTGCACATAACAGTGATAAAGTTCATATATAGATTTGATTCATAGTAATGTTACATTGTTACTCAACTTTGTATTGAATTGGTCGGGATTCATGAAATTTATATCAAAATTAATATTTGTTAATGCTTTTTATTATAATGAGGATAATAATTGAATTACTGTTCAATGATTATGTTATTGGTAACATAAAAATTAGAGTGAGTTACTTTCTGGTTCCATTAGACCAATTTTATTGCAAATAGGTTCCAACTTTTAAAAACATTACTACTAGGTTTCAAAAGTGGATAAATGGACATAAATGCCCTTAACTATCCTATTTTTTTGTCTTCTTGCTCCTAGTATCTATTTTCCTTTATTTATTTCTAATTTTTGGATATATTGTACAATTAGGGAATTGATGATAATTTTTGAATTTTTTTTATTTAAAATAGGATAATAATTTAAAATAGAATTATGTTATGTATACGCATTCAAAATTTCATATCTAAATCGACAAAATGCCAAATTTTACATATCTAAAATATAAGAAATTATATATTTTCATCGATATCCTGACCAAATTTACATATTTTTGTCTTTTTCGACATGAACATATGCATCCGTGTATGCACATATGCATGAAATACGTGCACATATGCACGAAATACATGCACATATGCATATAAATTAAATAAAAAACCAGAAATTTAGTATATCCATCTTCATCTTCTTCCTCCATCTTCAAAGATGCATCTTCAGCATCTTCAAATCTTCAAATAAGTCAACAATCAAGAAACTCAAGAACGAAGCACCATCAAATTTCTTCAATATGATCATCCATCATCTATAACCTTCTCATATAAGCACAAAAAATCCCAAAATAATTACAAAAAACTGGAAATACATACACAAAAAATTAACAAAATAAAAATCCAAATACAAAACACAAGCCTTCCAGCACACTAGCCATCTTCAAATCTGCATCTTCAGCATCTTATGCAAGTATTTAGGGGTGCCTACTTAATTTATACTCTACCTTTGACAGCTTAATTATTCTTGAATATTTATTATTAAAGGCAATTAATTAATTAAACAGGTTTTTCCCCACCTAAAGGATGAGTTGTTAGTTGAACAATAAATAAAGCACACCAAATTTGAAAATAGAAAGAAAACTGCAATAGATCAAATATAAAAAATAATTATTATATTTTCTGCAGTATTTTATTTTTCTAATCAGCCAAATAGAACTTATTTAGTTTGAATTTGTTATGAAATGGACAATGGAGTATATTTTATGAATTATTTTAATTTTTTATAAATTATTAATGAAGACAAGATATATTGGGTGAGTTGGGCCTAAATAGTGGGATCCATGTTGCAAGCCACCTTTACAGGCTTTCTCTCAAAAAGCCCATTAACTGCAATGTGGGCCCTCAATTTTTAAATGCCGTATAAAATGAGGTCATTTTATGATCTAACTTTAGAAAAATAAAAAAAATTCAATATTTTTGGTCAAGTAATTTTACTTTTTTTCACAAATCATTCCAAAATAATTAAAAAATTCACTTTATTCCCACAATTTTGTGAAGTTCCATTACTTTTTTCACAAATTGTTCCAATATAATTAAAAAAATCATTTTATTCCCATAATTTTGTGAAGTTCCATTTTAATTTCAAACGTCATCGTTTCCAACACATGACTTGAGACGATTTGCGAAAAGATAAAAATTACGAGACAAAAAATGATATTATTTGCAAAAAATTAAAAAGTAAGTTGAGCAATATATAAAGTTATGGGACTACATTGACTTTTTTAACTATTTAGGATGATGGGAGGAAAAATTATAAAATATGGAACTAAAAATAGTTTTAACCCCTACAAAACAATATATAGGTCCATATTGATGACAAAGTCCACAAAAGCTCAAGAAATAAAACAATTATGCATTTTTTCAATTTTTTGTATGCATGTCACATTGTCATGTGCTATTCTTCAAATTCAAACCTTCAATTTTCACTGAACAGGTTATTTTATTTTTATTGAATAATATTAATTGTACATTAGTTGCGAAGTGCATCTGATGCATACAAGTGTTACTCCTAATTCCTAAACAAACTCCCATCAAAGGGGCGTCTCGAATTTTGCTAACTAGATTTCGTTATAGCATTTTACGGTCCCAACTAAAGCAAGAGATGCGGTAAGCGCCTCGAGAAGATGATCAGGTTGACATTCAAGACGAGCATACCCATGCTCCGCCTGCAACGATCTCAACACCCTCCCGACTATCTGGAAGATCAGTTTCGAGAAGTTGAATTGATTAGACTAGTCGAGTTTAGTTAGAACACATTTTAAAAAGAATAAGGTTCTTATCCGAAAGCTACCTTTCGTGCATAGCCACCATAGGCTACGCCACCGATCAAAGCATGTGACGATTGAGACGAGTTCAGTGGCACCTTCTCATCATCTACATAATACTCAAATTAAGAAACAAAGCCTTTTCCATTTTGGCGGGTAATTTAAAAATTCCTCTTCGAGATTTGTCCAAATTACCAAGAGAATCGTGTGATTTTGCAAAATCATTTTCACCATTGTGATTTTCTCATAAATTCATCAATAGATAATTTTATGATTCTCAATATTCGTCAGTCAAACAATTTCTTTTATCTTTTTACAGTATTTATTAATTACCCAATTCACAAGAATATTTTGAGAATTTGGACAAAAGTCGATGAGAATTTTCGTAATTTACCCATATAAATAGTGGCTAAGCAATTCAGTACCAGAGAGGGTGGTGGTTTGAAATATCCTCTCCCGTTTTAAGCCCTCGACCGTGTGAGCATTAGTACCACCAGCTAATTGTAGAAAGCCTGTTAAAATAAACATAAGAAACTTGCATAATGATTCATTTAGTAGCTCAGGTAACTATTTTCACATATTTGCATAGATGTCAAAAAAATTTGGTCTTTTTGGGAAGGTAATTTGAACAAAACTTGAAGATTTTTCCTTTGTAATGTACTCTATCAGCTTTGACAAGAATATTTATAACACCAGTTAACATTAATATTTCAAGAAAAGATAGAAATTTAATACACAAAGTACAAACCTTTTGGCTTGTCTTTGAGTGAGGCTAAACGGAGAGCAAATTTGATCGCTTCTCTCGTTGTGCCTCGTCCAATATCTCCACTCATGGGACGGCCATCCAACTACACGCAAAGCTCGATCATGATTTGAAAAGAAAAAAAATTAAAGCAATAACACAAACAATTGCTGTTAAAAAATTTACACTTTCTGCACCTGCCATAAATTGAGGCAGTTTGAGTTGGCTTTTATTGTCGTGTACATAGAATTCATTGTAGGTATAGTTAACTCCCCAATATCAGACAAGCTAACCTGCATCATCAGAAAAGAGCAAACCTTTGTCTTCTAATTAATTACATTCTGTGATATATATTAACAATATTATATTTCACAAAACGGAGATTAATTAACTTACCGCTATAAGCCTCAGATTATGAACAGAATCTCCGAGACCATCCCAAAGTAGTTGGAATGATTCTTCCTGCCTATTAACGATTACTACATTAACTAACAGAATTCAGATTTCGTATTAGTATGAAGATACATATGGGAAAAGTTCCAACTGAAGTTCTAAAATCAGTAAGCAATATTTGAATGCTACGGTTTGGCATTTCAAGATACTATGGGGGTGTTTGCAAAAAATTATAAGTAATTATAGTCATCTAGAATTGTGTGCATAAGCAATTTGGAGTGTTGTATTTCTCTTTTATTAGATTAAATAAGTTCTTAAAAGCTATATACTAAAGTTGAAAGGGGGGTGCTTTTTGGAGCTTATGAGCATTTTTTAAGTATTAACTTTTTTTGCAAACACTATCAACTTTTCTTTGAATTTTTTTTACAAACACCATCAACTTCTACTATTAATCAATTTTCTCATAATCACTAATTTTAATCACTTCTTCAAAAGGATAATTTTTTGCAAACACCCCCTATGTAGATACTATCGTGCTTTTGCTTTTAAGCTTTCTTTTAGTAATATTGAAGTAATGCCACTTATGATATTAATATAGGTTCTCTTAAATCTTAAAAGGAACAAAGATGAACATATTAACAATAAACTAAAAAATGAGTAAGGACAATCTAATTATAAAAATTGACCAGTTTTGCACGAGGATAAACACCCAGGACATGCTTTCCCATCTATTTAGAACACTTTTCGGGCATATTCTATTTATTGCAATTTGCTATTTGAAATTTGATAACTTTAATTTTAAAAAACCAACACTCAAGCCATGTTTTAGTTCTTAAAGAATACGTCGACTCGTAACATAAGTCTAAGGAGTTTAAATTGAAACCATGAATAACAAACTTTATTAATTAAATGAGATACAAGCAACTACCTTCCAGCAGTGTGAATTTCGATAGCATCAATGTCGTTCTGCTTAAGTAGTTCAGCTGTAGCAGCAACATCTCTTATGTATGTAATTGCACCTGTATTAACAGAACATATATAACGATGGTTATGCATTTACGCCAACAAATATTTAGGAAATAACACAGGACAAATTAATAATACTCCCTTCAGTTTGCTATAAATGACATTTTACATTTTTTTAATGTAAAGTAATTACATTATTCCTAAATTACTCTTAAGGTTATTAAAATACTTTATACAAACGTGTTATTTTGACGAAAAATATAAGCATCTACTAAAGGTAAAATAGGAAGCTAATGATATTCTTGATATGTTTGCATTGATCCAAATGAACATATAGTTGAGTATCTTGAAAGCATGATGGTAAATCCGACGAAAATGATATGAAAAGGAGTTGTTCAAACTTCAAAGTGACGGCACTTACTTATTTTATCGTAAGGGCAGACAGGTAAGCAACGGCCACAGCCATAGCATCGTTCAGCTAAGACACCGCCCTGTTTATTGATGTTATATGAATGTGTCGAGAGAGAGAGAAAGAAGAGAGAGACAGTAGAACCTTGGATACACCAAATTTGGCAGAAAACGAGATTGCATCAGCTGGACAAACGGTGTCGCATGGCCTTGAGCAATCTGGTGGACAGTCATCTGGATCGAACTCTAACAAAAAATGCGATATGTACTAGTTAGTAAAATATTCCAAGTTTACTTTTTGATCGACTTCGTATTTGTGCAGTCAATACCTACAAACGTGGCGTAATAATCAACTTATAACACGTTCCCACAATATTGCTCTTCCATTCACCGAACTTTAAGTGAATCTTATATAAAACAGTTTTACCGTGCAATTGGTTCACAACTATCACTTGATAGCAAACAACTAATACTTTCTAATGGAACAGCTAGTGCTATCATCCTATAAAACTAATACTTTGTAATGATACTGTTTAGCATTGCACACAAAATACAAACCAGTTGCACGGTAAAACTGGTTTACATAAGACTTTTCACAGTAATTAATGTAGATTGTAGAATATCGAGATTAAGTACCAGCTTTACGAAAATGCAGGTCTTCGCTATCATTCACACTGATCATCACCCACGGCCGTCGAATGGGAAGAATATCTCTGGCTGCTTCAATTCCATCATGTACAGCATTCACAACCGATGCATCAGCCGCACAATCGATGCAATCAACTACGTTGAAGAACAAATTAAGGTAAATTTTCGAAATGTAATTATTTCAGTTTGATCTACCTCTTTCAAAAAATGAATTCACACTACACATTATGCCATTAGTCTCACTATATAGGCCTAAATTACTACAGAAATCTTAAATTTCTATCTCACTATTTATCATTCATATTTGCAAATATTTCTCACATTGACTCAACATATAAACTGGCCCCCAATTTAATATTTTCCCTTCTTCTCAAGCAATGGAAAAGTAAAATTTAATCCTGATATTTGATATTCAAGACATATATATACATACATACATACCCCTCAAAATGATATTCTTGAATTCAATTTTACACCCCATCTACTAATTACAACAGTGACAAATTAACCTAGATGAACATATCCATAATCTGCCCATTTAGAATTTTAGATACATGATAGCAATCCAGAAAACTTTACATAAATCACTTGATTCGATTGAACTAATTTACCTCCAGAAAGAGTGTACACAAGTGAGAGATTCCTGATGTCAATTACATCCTACATTAAAAAACAATCAATTTAAACACTTAAATTAATTAGTTCTGATTATAAATTAAAGAAACAGTGATATTGAAAATTACCTCAAAGCTGGCACCACAAATGAGCTTAACCCAATTCCCCTTTTGGAGGGATTCAAGAGGAGAAGTGATTGTTGAAGGAATCCCAGTTTTTTTAACAAGGCTTTTCACTTTTTCAATGCCCACACAATTGGTACTTCTAGAATGTAGCTTACCTGTGGATTAAAGGGGGAGATAAATTATAAGAAGTGGTTTTACTGTTTTACACACAGTTGCAGAAAGAGAGAGAGAGAGAGAGACTTGGAAGTTGTGAGGAAATAGAAGCACAGCAAGAGAAATTGATTGACATGGATGTAATGAGTGGATAGTTTTCTGCAAATGGAGTAAATTAAAGCTGAAAATCATGTGCGAGAAGAAGAAATAAATGGGAGAGTGTTATGAAATAAATCATATATTGAATGTCCTTTAGAAGTTACAAGCAAGACAAATGGAGTTACAAGCCAATTACAAGAAATTTTTTATTGTCCTATAATCCTATTAATTTACATTTATGTATTCATCCATGAGGTTCCTATAAATAGGTGGTATGTCACATTCATTTGTACACAACACACAACCAAGAAATAGTAATATTATTCTGACTTGGTATCGCCCCCAGACGTAGTCATTCTTGACGAACTGGGTAAACAAATTGTGTTCTTCATTTATTTTATAACACGTTATCAGCACGATTGTTCTACCGATTAGTTTCAGAATTTCGAAGTCTCCCTTTCGAATTTTTTCGCCTTAATCGGTAAGTTGTTATACTCACTATATTATATTATTTTTGTTTCTTATGAAATTCATGAGTACAAATTTATGGGGTTGATTGTTTAGATAATTTTTATTTGGAGTTTGATATTCTAATGTGTTTTTGTTTAAATTGTGAAAGTTTTAACTAAGTAGAAAAAATATATGATTTTTTGTAATATGTTGCTTAAAAGAAAATTCATTGACACGGTTTTGTAGATTCAAGTAAAATGAATTTCGATATATTGATATGGAGTGCGATTGATATGTTGAAAAACCTATTCAAGTTAAATGTGTATGCTAACTAGTTTCAATGATTCATGGATTATGGGCTTCAATGTAGATCCTTCTAAAATATTGTATGTTTTATTGGTGCTAAATTATTGATTTATTAGTCAGTCTCTATGAATTTGGATTTTATACATGTTTTGCATGTTTGGGCAATTTACGTTTTTATATGGATATCAATCATGCAATCATTGTGATTACTTACTTATTTATATGCATTTTTGTACTCATAATCTTTTAATCTTTAAGTATTAAACTCCTTATGTTTGAACGATATTCATATATGGATATGATACTTTATACTTTCTTGTTATACTAGTTTGGCCAAATTATGCGATTTGATGATAACCATTGATTTTTCACAATAGTACTTATGTGTTGGCAATTTTATTAAATTAGTCACGTACATTGGTGTTGCTTGACTATTCTTTTCCCGTTTCTGTTTGATGTTATGATAATTCTATGAGTTGGATTAATTTAGCGGATAATTATCAGTATTATTTTATTTTGCATTTCATTGGAAATATTGATTTTATATAAAGCCCATAAATGTTGTTATAAATTCGAAATATGCATCTGAACATCAAATATATTGAGATGATTATTTGAATTTACTCAAAGAACGTAAAGACTGAATTTTTATTCTGATGTCTTGGGTGATTATTTTGGTCTTGCAACTGTTGAAAAAAGTTTTTTATATATTATTAAGAACAATTTATCAAGGTTGTCATTATTGATAATAACTTTTGATTTGGGCTTTCGAAATTGAGATTCATCATGAAGTTATAGGTCTTGGAAATACTATTGTTGATAATAATATATTATTGAATCAAGACCGTGTTAAAATCAATATTTTCCTTTCTTATCATATGGATGAAAGATTAAAATTAAATATTTGAAAATGAAATATCAACTAAGTGTTGTGGATTGATTTAAAAGAAAGATACGACTACCTGAAGATGGTCGTCCTTCTAAAAGTCCGGTACAATTGATTCCACCCACGTCTACAAGATTTTAAAAAAAAATTTATAATGAAATATAATTCAATTGTGTTCATAACTACTTCTCAATTTTATGTAATTAAAACCCAAATTATGATGATATGCTTGAGAAGACATTCTCTACTCGAATATGCGCCTGTAGTAGCAATATCGAAAAAAAATTGAAGAAATATTATGAACTAATTGCTTGTCTAAAGTTTGGCCAAATAAAATAATGAATTATTATTGAATATTATGAGTCCCAACCCACTAGTTCTAGTCCATTCCTTGAAACGAATGCGACTCATCTCAAAATTATGGATGTGGTTGTAGGTGGATGCGATTGTGATAGATATACTCCACATAATTATATAAACCACAATCGTGATAAAAAATAGAGAAAATGGAGAAAATAAAAAGTATGTGGATAAATGTTACCGTTGTGGCATTGAAGGTCATTGATTCATTATCTATCAAATAACAAATCATCTTGTAAAATAGTGTCAAGCATCCTTGAAAATTAAAGATGAAAATGTAGAAACAAATTGATGAGAATAATGTTTATAATGGTGATGATGAAATTTCATTCTTCCTGAAGAAGCAATGAATATGAAATATATGAGATTAAATTATGATGGTGATGTTTGTCTAATTGATAATGCTATACACACTATACTTAATAATATAAGATATTTTTCTCATTTGGAAGAGGGGGAGACAAATAATATAATAAGTAACAGTGCGAATTTGATTGAAGACTCTAAAAGAGTCACTATATTTTCCCTGAAGGAACTAAACTCGTTGTAAATGCACTAATGTCTCTCCAATCTAGAAAAATCTATTGAGTTTTAAGGATATTTACATAAATGGGTATCATATTGAATGACTCTAAATGAAAAAAATATTGAATGTTTATTGATTAAAAAAAAATATCAATTCTCGAATGAAGTGTGTATTAGATAAATTGTATTCACTCTTCTTTCATCTATATTGTAGAAAAATACATACAATTGATATATATCACCTATTATACAAGAAGTCTACTAATCACAATGATTTTAATAACTTCGGAAAAATAAATGTAATATACCACTTTCATTCTGGGAAATAAATGTAATATACCCAGTCACGGACCCAGAAATTTTACCGAGGGGGGCCCAATTTATAACATAGTGTAGCTAAATGCACTTTAGAATTTTTATATATTTTTGAAAATTATTTGGACTAAACATCTTTATATTAACGAAATCGAATACATTTATATGTATATTGAAAATGTGAATTATACATATTCTTTTCTCTATTTTGTTACCCTTTTTCTCACCTAAAAATCAACATTTTATTTATAGAGTGTTGATTTTTACAAGATATTAATAATAGTGGTGTAAATGACATGATGCATATAATACTTTGTTTAAAGGAGATGCACATTCAGATGAGATAGTTTTATACATGATATAGGGTATAATCTATAACACAAATAATACTCATTCTTCCAAAATATTAGAGCGTTAATCTGTAATTTATCTTCATTTTACTTATGAGAGACTGTCTCATACAGGTGTGTCTTAATTATAAGTATATATATATAAGAAATTCAAGTGGGGTCGGGGGCAGTGACCCCCCTGGGGACAAGGTAGGTCCGTCCCTGAATATACCCTCTCCATACCAGACAGCATGCTGCTCTTACAGCAAGAATCGTATAACTAGGCTTTGTCTTTATCTACTACGTCAATTCAAGCTGTGATAAGAAAGGATGTAACTATGTCGGATTATATTCTTTCAGATTTAGTTGTCTCTTGCTCGTTTAAACTGTTTGTATGCATGGCAGGCATGTCTTCCTACGTCAACTCAAGATGTATAAATGGTTTTTCCTTTTTTATTCTTCAAATGCTTAGTTTTGTCCTCATTGAAACATTATTTGCTTCTATCTGCGATATATGCCTCTGACTTTGTACATTTTGCAGGCTGCGTTGGACAATTTATCCTCTTATGATAGCAGTTGATCGGAGGACTGCACTGATAAAACTCGAAGCAAGGTTTCTTCTGTTTGAGCAGACTGATTAGTAACAGTGTTTCCCCTTTTTTTCATATCTACTGAGAAGTGAAACTTCACTATAACCTTTTGTGTTTCGAAATACGACTGCAATTAGAATGTAAACAGCAATGTGTTTTAACTCATCCACACGCTCATGAAAAATGTATATAAGTGGATTCTTGTTCAATTTAGGTAAGTTTGATCTGGTCGAACAACTTTTTAAATTTGAGAATTGAAATATAACAAATTATACAGGGATGGCAAGACGGGACGAGTTTAAGGGGGTGTTTTCAACCTCTACACATGGGTGTAGATGTGCTTATTTTTTAAGTTGGTACACAAAGCTCTTTTAGGAAAGTGATTTATCTGTTTTACATCGAGAGAATATATAGTCAAATTAGTCTATGTACATTTTATGTGATTTATCTGTTTTTTTTTTTACATCGAGATTAGAATATTTATTAGTCAAAAGTTAAAGTCTATTGTACATTTTTTTATGTGATAAAGTATAAAGAAAGTATAAAGTATTTCCATTTTAGTTATTTTTATGTTAAAATGTTGTATATCGTCCCAAATACATTTCAACCCGTCCATTATCATTCCTCAACTTTCAATATTGACCACATAGAGATGTAGGGGGTGTTTGCAAAAACTTAGAAATGATTATAGTTATCTAGAATTGTGTGCAAAAATAATTTTGCATGTTTTATTTTTCTTTTGATAGTTTAAATAAGTTCTCATAAGCTATAAGCTAGAAAATTCAAAGAGGATGTTTTTAGTAGCTTATTAGTATTTTTTAAAAACTTTAAACTTTTTTTTCAAACACTATCAACTTTTCTTATAATTATTTTACAAATACTATCAATTTATACTATTAATCATTTTTTCTATAATTACTAATTTTAATTATTTTCAAACACCCCTGTAAGTGAGTCTCGTGCTCTACTGGTAAAAAGATCGAAATCGACTTGAGCATAATCGATTCGAGTCGAGTTCGAGCTACTCGAGTAGCTATTAAGTTCGAGTTCGAGCTCATAAATATTCAGCTCAAGAGGCTCGCGAGCCTAATCGAGCTTGCACATTAATTACTATTATGCCATTAATTTTACTAAATAAATATATATATATATATATATATATATATATTTATATTTCAATAATATAATTTATATTTATATTTCAATAATATAATTTATATTTAATTTTATAAAATTATACATGTAGTTGAGCTCGAGCCGAGTTTGAGTCTATTGAGTTTCTTGTCGAACCGAGCTCGAGTTTAAAAAATTGAGCTCGATCGAGTTTGAATCGAATTTCGAGTATTCTAATCGAGTCGAGTTCAACACTACTCGCCTCGTTTACAAATGACCACCGTACTGTTAAAAAGCATGCATGCACACCAATCAATTTAAGAATAAGAATAATCAGTAAGCTAATACATGCTTCTAAAATTTGATTAAACAAGTACTAATCAATTTAGACCCTGTCTTAATTAAATTAAAGAGTAGAAATTTCGTAGGTCCCCAATCTATGTATCACCTAACTTGTGTTGTTAAAATCAAGCTCACAACTCGAGAGTGAAAGTGAAGTGAGAGAAAGAAGTAGCACTTCTTTTCTGAGTTAATTCAATAAAAAATTTATGATTTATTAAATTTTCCACCAGAAAATTCAATCTCCATTAACAATTCTCTGCACAATCTATTAAGAAGGTAATTACTGCAGTGAGATGGACTGGTGCAATGGGAATGGTCCACTCTCATTTAAAGCTCCATTTTTATAAATGATAATATTTATTTAATATATATATATTAGGTTAAATTAATATTGGATGGGAATAAAAGGGATTTTGCATTGGCAAATTAAGTTGGAGCACATGCACTGCAGAATGATAACATTGATTTCCAGGCATACCCGTCTTGCACCATGCAAATTATAACTATATATACTATTATAATTTTATCTCATATTTAATTTAACTAGTTCACTTTAAGTGCGCTTTGCACGTATAAAATCATTGAAGTACTTAAGTCTAATTAATTGCAATAACTTTAAGCTATTTAACGTTCCAACATAGGTTCAGCTATGTATTTATTGTAGTATAATTACTAACTAATTTTAAAACCCTAATTTGGTAAGTACATTTAAATATAAGTTATTAATTATCGTTTCAACGTACTTAAGTTCAAAAACGTCTTTCTTGGATTGAAATGTAACCATTAAAAAAAAAAATGACGTTGCATATTAAAACTCATTAAATTAAGTTGGCCCTAGTATGACAAGGAGTCGCTAAATCAATTTAATTTCAAAAATTCAATAATGCAACTTATATATAAATAACAAACCCGTGTGCATGCATTGTGCGTATTAAAATTAAAGTCGTCATTAAAAGCTCAATTCATGTCATTGTATTAAAAAACGAATCATGAGGAAATATATAATCAGCTGTAGTGGAGAAATAATTAATATTGGAAGAGAAAATTAATACTTCAAAAATAATGAAATATGCATGAAATTTAAATCATAAGATTGAATTTGGCAGGAAAAGGGAAACCAACGTACATTGTAGTAAAATCCCTCACCTACAATCTTAACTCTACATACCCCACATGGAGTACAATATACAACAAATATACATTAACAAAATATGCTATTAAGAAAATAAAAGCAAAACTCAAAATTCTTTTTTTTATTCAATAAAATATCTTAGTAAATATTAAGAATCGTCTTTTAATTTAAATTGTTTCCAATTTTAGTCCGCTATATTTTACCTTTTTTCTCAATTTGATCCCTTTGGATGTAAAAACTAAACTGGACAAAAAAAAAGTTACAAAAAATGACACAAAAAAATCAAAACCGGAAAAAAAAATATCAAACATACAAGATCAAAATTGACACAAAAAGGACCAAATTTAAAATAAAAAATAAAAAATATACAGGATTAAAATTTGACACTAACCCAAATTTCAGGACGATTTTTTATATTATCTAAGATATCCCACCATACCAAAACCTTAGTTAATCTATAACCACTCTTTAATTTCCCTAAAAAAAATCAAATTAACCTATATATTACTCCTTCAGCAGAAAGTAGCAGACTTGAATTGAAGAGGGTACATGAAAGAATTAGAGTAAGTGAATCTGATAATTTGGCTAGTCTTCAAAGGCAATCCACCATTAACAAGACAATCATCATAGGACAATCTTTTGAATGTTCTAGGATTCACTATTCTTGCAGAAGCAAACCACCCACATCTCACATGAATGTTAGAAGGAGCACATCCCGAAACGCACGTGTTCACAATCTGGACTATGAATTGTGGGATTCCTGGTGTTGGATATCTGTTTTGTGATATACTTATGTCCCATTTTGAGCAAACTCCTGCAAAAATTCAAATATTAGCAACGAAATACAATTTTTTCGTAGCTAATTAATTAATTATTCAGATTATTAAGTATAGAATAAAATGATTTGTCGCTATTATAGCGATGAAATATTTGAATTTCGTTGCGAATGTTAGTTAAATCTTGGGATTTAGCAGAGAAATTTTGGTTTCGCTAATTAATCAGATTATTAGTTATAGAACAAAATGATTTGCTGCTATTATAGCGATGAAATATTTGAATTTCATTGCGAATTTTAATCAAATTTTGAAATTTAGCAGTAAATTATTTTAATTTGTCGAGAAATATTGATTTTAGAGATGAAATTAGTTTTTTGCCGTTTATTTTTATTGCTAATTTGTGAAGAGAGAGATAGAGAGAGAATGTGTACCATGTAACATGAGTTTCCTGTGAATGAGGTAAGCATCTTCTGGCTTCACAACTGAAGGTTTGCTTCTTCCATGATCTTTTGAAAGATTTTCTGACAGAAAAATCATTAACCAAATTCAGAAAGTATTATAAATAATATAGGAAGAATTAAATAATTAATTTATTTAATTATAGTAAATTACCTGAGAAATAGAAGCCAATGTTGCAGATTACAAAGATGATCACCAAGATGTAGAAGACAATATAAACACTGCTCATGATGATTCTTGATTTACATAAGAATTTTGATTTTCATGAATGATTTATATATATAACTTGAAGCCCAAAAAAAAATTTAAATTTTCAAAGTTGTGAGGTTTGATTTTGTAAGTGTTGAAGATTTTATAAATCCCAGGTGTCATTTATAAAAATATGGGGTGGGGGAGACAGAAAGGACCACTATAAGTAGTATTGGGTTAAATTGTTGATTTTAGGGCAGAAAAACGCTCTAATAGTTGAGATTTAACCCTAACCTAGAGGTTGAGAGAGGCCACCTAACGGGCTCGAAAAAATTAAAAAAAAGTTCAAACATTAACATTACATAATGACAAAAATTTTGATCCAGGTATCATCTTTAATAACAAATGTTCAAAATATAAAAATTAGTTCCCATCATCTTTAATAACATAATTGAAGAAAGTTCCTTGAAATTAGTTAATAATATAAAATTTGTATCATCACATTTATAAATTAATACCATAATATTAATTTATAATTATAATGATATCAGTTTCATATTATGAACAAATTTCATAATAGAATTTATAAAAATATTATATTATTATTTTATATTGGATTAATATTTTACTTATTTATTCAATTCAATAGAAATTCAAAAAAAAAATATTGAATTGGAGAGGATTATTATTAATTGATTAAATCAAATATAAATATTTAATTTGTAATTGATTGACCATAATTGATTTTTGCCTTATTTAAATTTGTGAAAAAACTTTTAAAAAAATTAATTAAAAAATTAGAAAATAAAAAAAAATAAAAAAAATTGAGTATATATAAATATAAACGGGCTAAACGGGTTGGCCCGATTAACCCGCGGGCTAGCCCGTTTAGCCCATGGCTTTTCGGGATTTTTAAACGGGCCTCCCATTGCTCGAATAACCCCTGGGCCGCCCGATTAACAATGCTAACTATAAGCTGTATATGCTACACAAAAAGATGGAAGAGAGACAAATTAATATTTAATGCAATATGGAAAAGGGGCACTTTTGATATGTGTTTTGTGTGTGATAAATTTCAACTGCACTTTTACAGCCATGCTTGTAAATGGTCTCTTTGTTCAAGGTGGCCTATGAAGAATTACATAATGCAGCTAATTTTCCACAATAAAGCTGCATTGGGATGTGAAATTAAGGTTAATTATTAATTAAGACATGATAATGTAGCCCTTATACTACTGCAACCCTATGATAATTGACTAATGAAGTTTTCTTTTTCTGGGATTAAGTTCCAAATCTTGGTGACAAAGTAACTTGACCATCTATGAGCAACGTGGATATATATTATAGTTTCCATATATATTTCAATTTTCGTACGTATTGTGGAAATATTGTGTATATATATTGTATATCCGTGCGGCTTTGACGTATAATCTGTAGGTGGGGTTTTTATGGAATCCAATATTAATATAAATTTGTTATTTGAGAAAGTTCGAAAGTCAAGATGACGAAAATCAAATTTGAAAAGTTAAAGGACGAAAAAAACTATTTTCTCTTTTGATGGCTGATATTATTAGTTTCATGACCTATTATTGTCGGTCTTACGACTACAAAAAATGTAAGTTAGATGACGAATTTCAAAATTTGTAGGTTAGAAGGACAAAATTAGAATTCGAGAAAGTTAAAAGACGAAAAAAACTATTTTCCTTTTCGACATCCGATATTTTCAGTACTATGACCTATACGATTGTCGATTTTAGGACTAAAAGTTCAAAGGTGTAAGTTAGATGACGAATTTCAAATTTTGAAAGTTAAGAGAATAAAAATCAAAATTTGAGAATGTTATAGGACTGAAAAAAAAAAAAAATTTCCCTTTTTTATATTTGTGTTTGCCTTCGTAAGAATCCCAAACTGAACTCGATCCATATATAATAACCCACTGCGTGTATATATATTTAATTTGATAATTACAACAAAAATAAAATTAGTTTCTATCAACTTCGAAGTCCATGAACCATGATCATGCAAACCCCAACTAGCCTTGATTGTGCAACATGATAATTATGTATTATAACACGAGATTGTGTTATACAATTATGAATTATGTAACACCGTACTTTATTAAGGACTTAATCGTTAAAGCAAAGAAATTAAGATTTAAAAATTGTATTTTATTTTATAGTACTCCATATTACTAACTAATATATTATATAGTGTGAACAAGAAATATGAATGCATTCTGAAAATCATTAATATCATTTCAAAAGGTGTTTAATGAGTTTCCCCCAACTACTCTATTACACGTATACAAATTAATTCACGATTTCGAAAGCCACAATTCAACTATCACTTGTCAATTATTGTTTCGTCCATTAATTGTTGCCACACGGTCTAGACATGAGTTTGCTTATTTAAAAGGGAATTTGGTCTTTTTTTACTTCATTTTTTTAATAGAAAAAATGAAACTGATGAACATTAATGTATACATTTATTTAGCACATCACTGTAATCGTGTGTTTACATTTATCTATAATTTTTTTAAATTATTGTGTGAGACCGTACTTATATGATTTAAGTAGTAGCTCAAGTGATGTTGCGAGACAGCGAGAGTCATCAAAAATACACATAGGGAAAATGATAAGATACGTTCTGTTAGGGAAACTAAATAAATAAATAAATTTTATACCTCTTTACAAATTCGAACTTTGAGATGAGACAAAATTCTTTTATGGTATTAGAGCCTCCAGGCTCACGTTATTCACTCGATGTGGCTCCTCCAAATGATAGAGTAAGATAATTAAATAAATAAATTGATTTATATATTAGGGAAACTAAATAAACAAATTAATTTTACACCTTCGGACTTTAAGATGAGATGAAATTATTTCATATCAGAGCCTTTTCAAGGCTCACGTTGTCCACTCGATGGGCCTCCTCCATATGATGGAGTAAGAGAATTCAGCCCACGAGTAAGGAGGAGTGTTAGGGAAACTAAATAAACTAATTAATTTCACATTTCTCTACAAGCCCCAAATGATGGAGTAAGAGAATTCAGCCCACGAGTAAGGGGACTAAATAAAAGATGTAATTTCACACCTCTCTATAAGTTCGGACTTTTAGATGAGATGAAATTCTTTAATATTCTATCAATTGTTTATCCTCTACTTCTTTCGCTTGTTTATTCTATGTTATTCCAGAGATAATCGAAACAACTTCTCAATTCGCCGTTGAGTAGAAATTTTATGCCAACGATATATTAGCATCGAGAACAAAGAACATATTTTGTTTTAAGAAAATTGTGTTGAACACGAGCCCTCGGTACCTATGTCTTAATTCTACATATGATTTGTGTGTGAATTTCAAATGAAAGAAAATACTCAATCGTGTATGTGAAAGTGTGGTGAAAAGTTAATACACGATTCACATTCTCGTGCAGACCCTCAATATGTGTCCTATAATAAATTAATAACTATCTAATATGGGTACCACGTACCAAAATGATGAAACAAGTTTGCAAATGCTAAATTTCAGTTGATTGGTAAGTTAGGAAAAAATAAACTGTAAACATTCATTGTTTGGTCGTTTACTTGTACTAGCTTTCAACCTTTTTCCACGTTAAGTAGAATAAATGAACATTAAATTGATGTTACATGATTGGAATTTGGTATGAACAATCCAACACATGATATTTGAAACCTACTAATTAACAATACTAAAATAGAAATTGATTTGAAATCAAATAACATAATTCACAATTTTGCATTGATATCTTGAATATTTTACCACTCCGCCACTAGGCCTGAAAATCAAACTAAACTATTCGATATTGGATTCGAGATCGTTGAGTAAAAGTTTGATTAAAGATATTAGGGTTGTTCACGGTACGGACCAAAATGGATATATAAAATTATCCGTGTCCGTACCAAAGTTTGGTTATTTTAAAATTAGAGTGTATGTGTCCGTACCAAAAACTTCGAACAAAAACGGGATGCAGATTTTTTATTTTTTCAAGATTTTTTTGCGGATTTTTTTCGGTTATAACGGAATTGGATCGGACCGGATCGATCGGACCAAAGAAACAGTTTTTTTAAACCTTTTTCTCCTTTTTTTCTATCACCCCTCATTTTTCTTTTTAATCACAAATTTCTTAAGAATATTGGTGCAATCTACACAAAATGCACATGAATTCAATACATCTTCAACCATATTCATGCATCTACCCTTCAAACTCAAACATATTACATGATAGGATAATAGTTAATTAAAAATAATAAAATAACTCAAGACATCATTAATGGTGTATTTAAACATGGCTAATAAAATACACATTCAAAAATTTATTGTGAATTTTCATCGTTTCAAATTGACGAGAGGTATAGACTACAGAGCGATGAGTTGGTGTGAGTGAGTAAGCATGCGTAATTACAAATTGAGAATTTTATAGGATTCTCGATAATTATAAATCACAAATAAGGAAGTAAATAGTCTAATATATCGCCATAATATTCATATGACATACTCAATATTAAATTACATGGATATCAATAATCTATAATACAATTTAATGAATACAAAATAAATTAATAACTAAATTTATTATATATTTAAATTGATTATTCGGTTCAGTTCGGTCCAGTACGGTTCTGTGCGGTTTCATTTGATTTTTCGGTATGGTTAATTCAGTAATATCCATGTCCATATAAAAAAAATAGTTCGGTTCGGTTCGGAAAAAGTCAAAAAATTAACAGTTATTTTTGGTTCGATTATTTTTCGGTTCAAATTTCAGTTCGGGTTCGGTAATATCCAAACTCCGTGAACAACCCTAATAGATATCAACCAACCTTTTAAATTCTGCTCATGGAAGTGGATATGTGTTCATTACCCGTTATCTTTTGTATACCCTTTTTTATATGTGGGATTCTCAACCTCTTGTGTGTATTCTGTTTAAGCTGTAAATTCACCCGACTATAGCTAGATTGAACTTGTATGGGATGGGTTTCAAGTACCCTTGTGCTCGCAATATAAAATTTCATCTTTATCTTTAAAAAAAAACCTTGAACATAAATTTAAGTTCGGGACAGTTTTAAGCTTGGCTCGAGCTCGATAAGTAAGAAAATATCAAACTACTTGAGCTTGACTCGTGTTCGGGCCGATAAAAGCTCTTTCAAGCTCATCTCGATTAATTATCAAACGTGCTCAAACCTGAATATCAAAACTCGATAACATTTCAAACAAACTTGAACAACACACTGTTCAGCTCAACTCGACTCATTTACGCCCTTATCTGCCCCTCTATACATATACATGTGAATGAATTTTTTTCAACAACCATTCACTATTTAAACGTGGTGTAATAGTAGGAGAAGTTTGTTGATCAAAGAACACTCGTAAGAACGAGAGGAATTTTTTTTTTTTTTAAAGAGAGGAAAAAACATGCTACGTGGATCAAATAAATCCACCCAAATTACAGGTTTATTATTTGGGCTTTGAAATTAACGTGGGTTGTACAATTAAGCTCATACTATTGGGCCCTACAATCATACTAAATTCATTGCAAAACGAGTATACATATATAATTTAGAGTGTGCATGATGTCATATTTCTAAAAAAAATAAAATTTGAAAGGACGTATTTCTCAATTTTTATTTTTATTTTTTGACAGGGACATATTTCTCAATATTGATATTTCTTTCTCATCTCATCTACTTACTCTATTGACTTTTAAAGATTCTGTCTGTTATGGTAATAGTTTGTATAATTAAGTCAATAAATTGAAAAAAAAAAAAATACTTGCATATTTCTTCCGTGGGCCTTATATTACAGCCCATGTCCACATAAAAATGACCTTAAAAGTTAAAACATTTCAATAAAAAATATTTAAATAATTGAATCATCGAGAAGTGGACTTGTTTGGATTCTCCATTACCTACTATGAAATTGTGTATTGCTTCACTAGAGCACAGATATATTATGTGTATAATATTAAGCTAGAGGGGTTGTGTTATGGGTGAAAAAACTTCATTTCATTTAAAGTTTGAATTTGTTAAGATCTGTGTAATTAATTAATTTGTATTATTTTTTAATACTGGTCTCCCTTACTCGTTGACTAGATTCTAAGACCATCGAATAAATAATTTAATATGAATGTATTTACTTTTGTCGAGACTCAAATGCAAAAATTAATTGTTGCAGTTATAATTTTAAGTTCTAAATTTAGTTCAACCATTTTAATATTTAAAATTGAGTTGTAATGTTTAATTAAAGTTCAATATATGAGCTAAACGAGTTAGCCCTATTATAGTAATGGATTAATTTGTCTAAGCCCAAAAATAAAGAAGTTCAATTTGAACAGCCTCTCAAATTAGGCCTAAACCTTATAACTTCTCTGTTTTAAACATAATGGTCCATCGGATTGCGGCCCATTAACGTATCCTAAATTGGACTCTTCTCCATAAATGCATATTAAATTCTTTTTTTTTTACGTATAGTTTTCACCTCCAAAATTTATAAAACATTTGAAGATGAACTTACACATATAGACATTGAGAGATATTATGTGCATCATGTTCACCGTACATCACTATCACTATTGTTTGTAAAGATTAACATTTTATTTATAAAGTATTAATTCTTATAAATAATGATAATAGTGGTATACGATGAACGTGATAATCATAATGCTTTGTCAGGGTTGTTCCTTGCATGAGTCAAACGAGGCGTTCGACTCAGCCTGAAAATTTTGGCTATTTTGGTTCGAACCCGAAGCTTGTTGTTATTTCCTTTTTTTTAACCTTCTCTTTTTCTAGCCGCCAGCAATTCGAAGATATGGGATTATCCTAATAATATTGCAACAATGGTTCTCCAACAAAATTCTTTCCAAATCGTTTATATGAATATTTTTTTCCCCAATCCTTCCGTATACCTTTTTAGCCGCACAAAAATCCTACATACATCTTCAAATATATTGCAATACTGATATAATTGATTATACAAATATTTTTACCACTAAAATTATAATGCGAGCTATATTTAAATAATTATTTTAAAAATTTCGTCACATTAATGAAACATAAAAATGTAAATTATTTCTTATAACATTTTAATCGTTACATATTTAAATATAAGAAAATACACATGTAATTTATATTATAAATATTACTAATACTTTTGCCATCAAAATCGTAAAACGAGTTCTATTTAAGTAATTATTTTGAAAATATTCATCATATTAATAAAGCATAAAAGTGTGTTTTTAATAATTATTTATAAAAAATATTATATTACGTTTGAGTTAATATAAGAAAAAATTATGAGGGGTCTCATTTAAAAACCGACCAAGGCTTTACAACTTATAGGATCGGCCCTATGCTTTGCCATTGACACATACATACACAAGAGCCTTAAAGAAGGCTAAATATAAACATTTCATTTTAAAACTAACAGTGGAAATAATTAATATGAACTCAATATATTATGAATTTAAATATAACATCTGAAATAATTAATATGAACCGAAGATATTTCATTATAACGTATCTTAGTAAAAATTAACATGGTCTTAATTAACTTAACTAAGAGATGCCTCTCATACCCTTAAAAAACCAAATTCAAAACTCATCTACTGAAGAGTCGCATTTCAAATTCACCCACTAGGAAATTTACAGGATTTATCTCAAATAAAACACACTCAACCTTAACTCAAAGATGCAATTATACTCCATAATAACAATTGCAAAATATCAAAATTCATTATTCAAATGTACCAAGAATCATGCAATAAAACTAATTTATGAAGTATATAACTAGATGAGCCCCTGAGACGATCCACCGCCTTTCACCGCACTCTATTCATAATTTGCAAAATATTAAATAGATTGGGGTGAGCAAAGAACTAGCTTAGTGAGGTTTCGTTTATCGCAATTAAATATCGCAGACAAATAAAGATATAAAATCATTAACTCAAATATTTAAACTGATTTTTCATAGGTTTATTGGCTATGCCAACCATATGCAACTCCAAGGAACTTTGTCCTCCAAGAGTGTAGTCCCCGCTAATAAACATAGGCATTGACGAATAACAAAGTGAAATCGTAGGCCGTAAGCAATAAAATTACCACATTAAAATTTTAAAAGTTTTCATTTCAAAAAGATCCTAATCTTATATCTTGATTATCCTTATGAGTGCTTAGAACGATTCGAGGTGCAAGTCCTTTTATCATCTAAAATATTAAAATATTGTGTGTTAGAATCTTCTTAATAGATTAGTAAATTTTATTAATTAATAAATAAACAGTAAGTACCTAATTTAATTAATGGTTTTTAAATTTCAATAAAAAAAACAAAGAATTAAATATTAAAAATATAAGTTATATCCCTTCAAAAAGGATTAACTCGGCTTGAACTCAATGTAGCTCATTAATTTTGAACTTGAGCTCAATTAGATAACTTACATATTATATATTTTTTATAATTAAAATATATTCATATAATAATTAACATAATTGGAGTAAAATTATGTGAGCTCGATTAAATTTGCAAATCAATCTATCCTATTATTGTTGATCCCGACTCGATCAAATTCGAATCGATTTCGAGTCTAGCACGACTCACTTGCACGGTTGCACCCTTGGCTAAGTGGCTATGCACAAAAGGATTTGAAATGACGGTTTGCCCAGAGTAATATTATCTCGTATAGAGCTGCTCATGTCACTTCACACTTTTCGACACCAGAATGCGTCAGCGCAGCACTATAGCTAGGGTTTAAGGATTTCCATTTATACGGATTTAGGGTTTAACAAAACCAGGTCGCAGTTATCTTCGCCTTCATTTTCGCGATGGAAGAATTCGACGATGATGATTGCAGCGACCTTTATGCTGACGTGGTGGTACAGGCAAGCTCCGCAATCAGCGCTATGCATCGATTGACGGAAATGCGCAATGTTGAAGATAAAATCTTCGACAATGCCACACGAAGAGAGAAGGAGGGCGGCGATGGCGTCTTGACGAATTTGCCCCTGGAGAATGGTGATATATCCGGGAGTGAGAATGAGGATGATTTGGATAGTGTTGGTGATGATGAATATAAGCGAAAAAAGGATGAAAACTGTGAAAGCGATAGATATGGTGATCGTGCGAGTGATGAGAGGAGGCGTGGAGGAATTGATGCAAAGGAGAAGAGTGTTAATGATGGGGATTGCAATTCACAGAGAAAGGTTGTGTGTTCTGTTAATTGTTTCAGTGTTTGTTCGTATTGTGGTTGATTTGCGAGTTTTGATGAGTGGATTTAGTTTTGGGATTGTTGCAGGATACTGAGAAATGATAATAATTGATTGCTTATTTGTTTGTTATCGTGTGATTTTTACTTGTTTCTGGTTGTTGGATTTTGTTACAATTGGAGGAGAAACGTGTTAGTTTAGTTATATAGTGTCTTTTTCAGTTGTTTCAGCTTGTTGAATTGATGAAGTGTATTGTCAACATTTGTACAGATCATATTGCCTTTTTCACGTTTTTTTAGTCCTATGCTCACAATAATTCCATGTAATTGCATCGCAGAGTTTGAAGAATGATTCCTTGAGTTCTAAGAAGAACAGAGTTGATGAAATGACTTGTGATGCGCTTAAATCATTCAAGGAAAGGGATGAAGAACTCTTTTCTAAGAGAGATATTATAGATAATCAATCAAGACCCAATAATGCATCTGGAAGGTTCTCTATCTAACCATTTTCACTATATATTCTGTTCTCTATCCAACCATGTTCACTAATTATTCTGTTGTATTAATTACTCTCGTTCTAATGCTTAAATATGCCCTTCCAAATAACATATTATGCTGAGAAGCATCAATCAGAACTAGTCTCCTGTATGTTTACTTTTGAGAATAATGTATCAATAGATGCTATAGGATGCTTTTGCTCATGCTTGTACAATCAAGGCATTTGTCACATTCAGAATCTAGTTTTCTTGATCTGGTTATTTTATCACCACTTCGTTATATGATGTGTAATGAGAACCATAAATGTGGGAGGGTACCACAGGGTTTAAAGATGGAAATATCCAGGGGATGAACCGGTTTATGCATTATTCTGATTAATTTTGGTACAAGGAGAACACTTGCTCATTCTGGCCTCATACATTTACTCTTAAAACATAGATAATATAATTTCTTCATTATGTTTGTTGACATCTGAAACACTCACAACTTCCCTGCCCCAATTGAGCTGCTGCAGGCCCGTGAGTTTAGATAAGCGTGGAAGTGTGCAGATATCTAACTCAGTGGAGGATAGCCATCATGATTTGTCTGACTATAGTTCTGATGGAATGACTACAGAAACTTCTGAGGAATCAAATAGAAGAAAACGAAGTATCACATTTAATAAAGTATCATCATCAGTGGAGCTGGAATCATCTGAGAGTGGTTGGAGTCAGCGTGGGGGTTTCTTCTTGTTCTCCAAGTCCTCATAGGGACAAATATGTTGGAAAGAGCCATAGGTATTCAAGGCACCCTTCGTCAAGCTTGAATCGTGAATTACAAGAGGAGATAACTCATGAGTATCACCCCTCCAAAGATTCTAAAGCCCGTGCGTATAAACGAGTTACACCGGATGGTAAATATTGTGATAAACAAAGAGATGCTACAATGAAGCACTCTCATCATCCGAGGAAATCTTGTGATGTGCCCTATTTGAAGAATCGTTCGATTGATGTTAGACGTCCCTACACTAGGAATGTAAAACATGGAAAACAGTGGGCAATGACTAGTTTTGAATCAAATAGAAATGATATGCCTTACCGCAGCCATTCAGAAAGATTTTTTACTCACTCAGCTGGATTTCTCCCTGATTATCGCTTGGAGCCGCCATATTTGAAAAACAATTATTCGAATATTCATCAAAGTTACAGATACAAACAAAGTTGGTCTGATGATCTAAATATGAGTCAGAGACAAATATTTTCTGAGAAAAATATTAATAAGATGGAGTATGAAGCTTCAGGAGATGATTGGCATCACAATCACAGGAGACATCTTGGTCAGGCCAATATCAAGGGATTGAGAAATTTAACACAAAGAGGTACTCAATTCAGTTATGGAGTAGACGACATGCAGTTCAGAAGGAGAGCAAAAGATGACTATTTGTCACCACTACATGAATCTGATAACAGATTTGTTGAAGGAAAGTATAGAAGAACGGGTCCCACTAGTGGCAGAGATAGAGATCATCTGGATTGTTTATATGGTCGAAATATAGCTAATCAGACCTCTGGAAGGGGCAAGAGAAGACATGATAGTTCTCTTAATAGTTTGGACAACCTATGGTATACCGAAGCTGATTTAAATGATAGGAGAAACATCAATGGTCGACCTTTTCCCTTTTATTCTTCTGAAGAACCTTATGCTCCCAGAAGGGGACAATACCCAGGATCTTCAGTACCAAAATTTGGTGTTCCTGAAAGGAGGAAAGAACAGCCCACAGAAAATGGTCGGTACGGTATTGATATTGCATCTTCTAACACCATAGAAAGCCTCAGGTATCGTTATTCCGAGGACCATCTTGTCAGAAGAAGACACTACCAACAATCTTCTGACACTTATGTCATGAATGAAAGCATCGAAGATGATTATGGTCAGGATAATTATTTTAGGAGAAGAAGCCATCAACGTTCTGAAGTATTGCGCTCAAGGGAAGAGTCCAGGCATCACGGTGATACAATATTCCACTCTGAGGAGCCATCTTATCATTTTGAAAGGATTTCGAGGAATAATAGGGCTGATGATAGACGTGTATTTGGTCATGTTGAGGGATATATCGATGAAAGAGAAGCGAATAGAGATAGAAGTAAAATGATAAGAGAACAAGATTCTAGTAGTCAGTTTGTTGGGTTTCATAAGTCTATCCAACTTCATAGTCATGCTCAGATGCATCCAAGATACCTGGATTCAATTGACCACTTGGTTGTTGTGGGCAGAAAGGTAAAATTGAGGAAATCGTGATCAGATTCCTGTACCAATTTTCTTAAGAATAGGCAAGTGCCTAACATTAGTTGGGCAAACATATTTTATTGAAAAGGTATCATCTTGGCAAGCATATTTTATTATAATGGTAAAATGCTGCAGCCTTTTCAAAGTCACTTGCAAGTACCTTTATTCTTTTTTATGATGCAATCCCTATATTGATGATTTATGGAAAGAAAAATATTCTGCAAGTACCTGTGGTCTTTTTTCTCATGTATTTTCTTGCTTTGATCTGAGTATCCAATCATCAATAGCATCTAACTGAGGTTTCCCTTTGTGAGTTTCTGGATCCATTTCATCCTGCATTGCATCATCTTTTGATATCTTAGCACCCTTTTGTTGCTGCGTTCTTTCTACAGAACTCGGGATATATAATTCCCCTCCTGCCAAATTGTTATAATTATGATGGAAGTTTGGATATATTTTCATGTGGTCATGCTGCCTAGTCCTTCCATCGACAAGCTTCTATGAATATACTGTGAAGTTTATCCAAAATTACAATCTCTCAATCCTTCTCTCTTGACTTTTAATGTTAATGTTTAGTTCTTTCAAATAGTTATATTTTTTGGGCATAATTATTATTTTAAGTCCGAGCACCTCTATAGTTTTGTCCTGTTTGTCATTCTCTAATGTTTGTACTATTTTCTCATTGCAATTAGTTCACGATGTTATTTCGCTGGTCTAACTTCACTTCTTATTTTTGCATAATTAATGCCCTCCTTTATATACACATTTGCTGCAATGGTGAGTACTGCTATTATACATAAATATTATTTGAACAACTTATTTTGATGGTGTTAGTTGCCTTCTTTGCTGTATACTTATTTTGACGAAATTTTCTTGTTGCATCATTGATGTTAGCTTATGAGGTTTCCCTCTGAAGCTAGCTCCGTTCACGATGAAATTGTATAGTTAGCTTGTTATCATCAAATATCTTCCCCACAATCTTCAATAACAATTATTTGTTTACCAAACACTTCTCTGAGATGGCCCTCCATTGCCTTCATTGAGGTTTTTAATAGTATTTGTTACAATCATTGAGCATTTCAAACTGGTTTTTGTTGCTGCACCTATAGTTCCCTTAATTTGTGGAGTAGCATTTGTGTTGCCTGATCTATATTCTTCGTTATGATGATTCTGTCATCATTCTTTATCAAGACTGTAGAACATTTGATTTTAATGTCCACTTGTTTCAGTGCACCATGAAGCCTTCTAGAAGAACCGCGGAAGCTGGAGATGATAAATATTATGATAGGCGTGGTCTCATTGGATGGAACGACAACCAGAAATCCAGAAATTTTGAAGACTCGGACAATTTTCATTCAAAGAATGCTGTTTTAACCAATGAAGAAAAGTTCGATATTAGCCATGGTGACAAAAGCCATCATGATGAGTCTCTGGATATCGAGGAAGGCCAGATAATTAGTGATGAAATTCAGGTCCGAATGAAACGTGTGCCTCAACGACCACTTGATGATGAGAAGATTCAGGAAATTATGGGGAAGATGGAAAGGCGAAAACTGCGGTTTAAGGAACCTGTGACCACTTGTAGCGATTCTTCTGTGAAGGCTTCTTATCCGTTGCCTGATTTGAATGTTGAAAGTGATACGACTAAACTCGAAAGACCTTCAAGGAAACGACGATGGTGTGGGACTTAATTCAGGGTGACTGCTAATAAATTTTATGCTTCAGTATCTTAAATATGGAGGTGATCATCTTTTTTTGTATTTTTTTTGTATTTGCTTTGAAAGAAGCTTATTGATACAGTTTAATTGTACTTCCTGAAACTCAGAATGAATGGATTTCAAAATCCACAGTTTGAAAAGGATTTCGACTGTGAATCTAAAATCCACACTTCTCTTATGTGACAATCTGTGGCAACAACATTTTGGTGTTTTTGTTTCCATATCTTTGGAAGAAATTCGTGTTTGTTAGGTTGGATTGTATGAATGAATTTTTCTTAATATGTGGATATAACTTTTTTGTGTTTCTGCTTTCATATCTTTGGAAGAAACTCTTGTTTGTTAGGTTGTATTTTATGAATGAATTTATTTCAAGTCAATTTGTAGCGACACAATCACTTATGAGACATTTCTTTGGTGATGGGGGTTTATTGTTGATGATTAGATTACTCAGAATTACCTTTTAGTAACTATATGATTTATTTAATAATTTGAACAAAACTGAGGAAGTTGAAATTTACCCATGTAAGACCGAACGAGTGTCGGATTTGGATCCTCTCCATTCATTTGTGTAAATTTCTTGTAAATTTCAAAGAGAGAAAGACACAATGTAGGGATCCCACACATTATATTTTTTTATGTTAATTTATTTAATAATTTTTTTTTTTTTTCAATTTTAGGAAGTTTTGAAACGAAAACATAAAGATGAAATGAGGGTCATAGTTCAAAAAATAGTGTAAAATGCCAGGTGGAAAGATCAGTGTCTATTTAGATCGTCCAACAGGAGGCTCCCACACAGAAAATCTACTTTTCAGATAGAAGCATGAGCCACCCAAAGTTTGGGCAAGCTGGCCAATTCCTAACCACTGGCCTCTTTCAGTGAAATTACGTTACTACCCTCTTGCACTGGGGCTTCCATTCAGGCACGTTCTTGCTTTGCTATTCAAGAAGAATTCAGGAATCCAGGATCACTAGTTATTCTCACAAATACTGAATTTTTTTCTACTACATTAATTTATTACACAAGTAACCGGTGATTCTCTTGAAAATCAATTAAGGATTGTTTGGTCATTCAACACATAATCTCCCCTATTTCTTACAGTTATAGTATCTGTTAAAACAGAGCTTTGAAAAAAAAAAAAAAAAGAAAAAAGAAAAAAGAAAGAAAGAAAGAAATGAACATCCTTTCTTCTTCTCCTTCATCAAGCTCCAAATTCACCATCTTTTCACAATCTCAAAACCCCAGTTCCTCAAAATTCCATTTCATAGCACCATTAAAACCTCCTCACTCCATTTCTCTCACTTCAAACCGTTTCTTACTTCCTGCACATTCCCATGACACGTCATCAACCCCAGCTCTTCATGAAAAGCCTCAAGATCCATCATCATCATCATCATCACAGGATGAAATGGACGGTGGAGATGATTTCAATGAAGAGATCATGAAAGCCAAGAAATCCCTAGAGGAGTTGCTGGTTGTTCGTAGGCCTGTTATGGAGTTTTCAGCTGAAGAAGAAGAAGAAAAAGGAGGAGATGGGAGTAGTAAAAAATTGGGTATCGATGAATGGCTGTCGAGATTTGCAAAGAAGATGCCGATTTTTGAGCCGAAGATGGTTGAATCTAGCTCCGGTGAGAAGCCCCTTTTGGTGAATTTGGATTTGGCTCTGTATAAAGCAAAGATTTTGGGTCGGAATTATCGGTATGAAGAAGCAGAGGAGATACTTAAGAAGGTAGATACTGAGGCAAATGCATAATATTTTCAAGATTTTGTGGGTTTAGCTATATATGGTGTGTAATTATGTGGCGTTTAAAGTATGACACTCTTGTTGTACCATTAATACTTTTCAGTAAAACAACTAATACCATTTAAAAGTTCACTTGAATTTGGCATCCCACCTGGTGTATACAAGTTTTTGTCTTAAAGTATATGTGTTAAGGGCTATAGTTAGGATTGTAAATGAATCGAATCAATCGGAACAAACCATTATTCATGCTTGTTTACTATTCGAGCTTAAACGAGGTTCAAATGTTGAACTATTCACATTTGTTTTACCATTCTTTGCTTAGCGAGTTCAAGCTCTCGTACAAGCTTTTAGTAGACCATCTTAAGTATGGATAATTTGGTTTGATTTTCCTCCCTAAATAGTATTATTGAATTGAATGTTGTCATTTATGGTCTCCATGTCAAAATAAATATTACTTCATCCAAGATTGTTGGATTCTTCATACTTCCTTGTCTATATAGTCTTTATTGCAGTTAACTAAAATTGATTGTTGAAGTAAAATGGATGTGCAACTTTACTTCATCATGGTTGAATGTTGAATGATCCTATTTGCAGCTTTATTCCGGTCAAGATTTAATAATTTTATTTTTTGTAATGTTTTCAAGTGTATAAACTATTGGCCAGAAGATGGGATGCCCTATGTGGCATTAGGGAAGGCTTTGAGCAAACAGTAGAAAATGAATGAAGCAAGAGCTGTATATGAAAAGGGATGCCAGGCTACACAAGGAGAAAATTCTTACATTTGGCAGGTTCGTTAACTATGATATCCCTCCGACCCATTTTAACTGTGTTTAAGAATGTTCCACACGAATTAAGAAAGTCAACAAAAACAATAAATATATGTGTAACATGACATTTTTACTCTTTTATTTATCTACACGTGATAAATTTACTTAGTTAATGGATAAGAAAGTAGGACACAATTGGAAAATGATGTTTAATTCTGTTAGATTAGTGTAAAATGACATTTATTTTTGAGTCTCAATTTTTTCTCTAGAAAGACAATTAAAACCGGGCCGGAGGGAGTACTATACACTACAAGAAAATAGTGCATTGCTTAAGAATTTTTTTAATATTTTTCCAACACGCCTATGTAATTTCCAATGAAAATAATTTCGTCGTTAAATAGTAACAAGGTTTGCCTACGACTTGCCTACAAAATTTTCTAATTTATATAGGCTATTTTTAAACTACAAATACAATTGCCTAAGAAATTACTCGTGTAGGTAAGTTTGCCTACTGAAATTACAAATGTGTAGTTAGATTGCTCGTAGGTAATTTGTTTGCCTAGGGAATTATTTTTGTAGGTATTTTTTCAAAGATTATTCTAAATTTTGATAGACAAATCGTAGGCAATCTTCACTTTTTATGGACCAAATTATTTTTGTAGGAAAATTTCGTAGCCATTTGAAAATTTTCTTATGTAATTCTTAGTGATATATTAAAAAAAAAAAGAGTTAGCAAAATTCCAAATCCATCACTGGATATGAATCTATGCTGAAGTTTGGTGTTTGTTAACAGTGTTGGGCTGTTCTTGAAAGTAAGATGGGAAATACAAGGAAAGCAAGAGAACTATTTGATGCAGCTACAGTTGCTGATAAACGGCACATTGCGGCTTGGCATGGATGGGCAGTGCTGGAAATGAAACAAGGCAATATTAAGAAAGCAAGGAATCTTCTTGGCAAGGGGCTCAAATTTTGCGGAGGAAACGAGTATATATACCAAACACTTTCCCTGCTCGAAGTTAAAGCAAAACGGTACGAACAAGCCCGATATTTGTTTAAGCAGGCGACGAAATGCAACCCAAAAAGCTGTGCTAGTTGGCTTGTAGTTTTCATTCAAGATTTGTTGCATTTATCATATGTATGATGATTGATGATTGAGAATTGCTGTTTTTTTGCTATAATATAACTCGGGACCCTGCTCGTTTTTTGTCATGAAAGGCGTGGGCGCAGCTTGAGGCGCAGCAGGAGAATAACCGAGCTGCTAAGAGACTCTTTGAGGTGATTTGTTTGTCTGGATGAGGATCGTTTATTTTTAAAAGTTACTCGTCGCAGCTTTTGAAGATAAATAATAATAAAAGCTGTTAATAGAGTTTGCAAACACGCCTTATATTCTTTCATTTGATCAATAATACATAGTAGGGGTGTTTGCACCTTCAAATCAAATGTTTCCACTTAGATTAGTTAACTAATATCTAAAAGTTGAGAAGTGTATACTTTAGTTGATTCTACTTTTCCTATAGTTCTGGTTCCCTCACAACTTTGGATTCTGAAAAGTGTTTTTAAATTGAGAGTATAGCAAACAACCCCTTTATCTTTTACCAGACACTAAAATACGGAGTATTTTTTCACAAAATTTACAAACACTTGCCACCTGTTCTATTAAACGATTTTTCTCACAGACAGTAAGTTAAATCACTTTCTCAAAAGCATAATTCTTCCGTCTATTGAACCAGAAAGTTGTTCAAGCCAGTCCGAAGAATAGATTCGCCTGGCACGTGTGGGGAGTCTTTGAGGCTAATCTTGGAAACGTCGATTTAGCAAGAAAGCTTATGAAGAGACCCCGTGCTCATACAGACGCTTGCATTGCTCGAATACAGATACTCGACTGCAAATTTAGCACGACTACTCTTCAGAAGAGCATCCGAACTCGATTCAAGACATCAACCTGTGTGGATTGTAAGTAATATTATCTAAATATAATGTAACATGATAGAGATATTTTTCATTACGAGTTTACACGTGCAAATGAAGGTTGATGGAAATCCAGATTTAACTATTCGGATTTCCATCAAGTTTTTCCTTCTGCAAGTGTAAACTCATAATATTTTTTCCTAAGTGAGACCCCAATTTTTTGTTGTAATTTTTTTTTTTTTTGTCGAATTGTACTACGAATTTAAATATTAAATAATATTTTATTAATCATTATTCGTATCTCCAAATTCATTATTTTTATATCTAGGCTTGGGGTTGGATGGAATGGAAAGAAGGGAACTTGGAGACAGCCAGAGAGCTATACCAAAAGGCACTATCAATATCTTCAACTAGTGAAAGTGCTGCTCGTTGTCTTCAGGTAATGAAATTACATGATTGCCCCTCACTATCCTCTATGTGCTCAATTTAAACTTGCTTAATTGTGTTGTAGGCATGGGGTGTTTTGGAACAAAGAGTTGGTAACTTATCAGCAGCAAGAAGACTATTCAGATCTTCACTCAACATAAATTCTCAAAGCTATGTAACATGGATGACCTGGGCTTCTCTGGAAGAAGATCAAGGAAATTCTCTACGCGCCGACGAGATTCGAAACCTTTACTTCCAACAGGTACTCGTCTTTAAACCCGACACATGACCCACCCGCTTTTTTAAAGATTCGAATTTGTTCGACACCTCGTTGCACATTATTGAGTTAATATCAAGAATCATCATGTAACTTAAGTCGTGTTCAATTTTCAGTCCTGTAATTTTATTTTTTTTTGTGTCATTTTTGGTCCAAAATGACCAAAATTGAAAAAAAATAAATATATATAGGATTAAAAAAAATTCCTTTTTTTTTTACCTTTTCAATTCTTGTCCTTTTTGTGTCCAATGTCAGTCCTACTTATGTGACCCTTTTCAATTCTGGTCCTTTTGGATCAAAATTGAAAAAAAAAAATATACATGATTAAAATTGGACACTATTTAAGTTATATGACGATTCTCAATATTATTAACTCCACATTGTTTGAACAATTCATAACAATTATTGATTCAGAATTTGTTGCATATTTATTTTACTTTTTCAATTCTTGTTCTTTTTTGTGTCCAATGTTAGTCCTACTTATGTTGATTTTTTCAATTCTGGTCCTTTTGGATTAAAATTGATGCCAAAGGGACCAAAATCGTTTTTTTTTTTTTAAATACAGGACTAAAATTGGACACGGTTTAAATTATATGACGATATTTGATATTAGGTCCACATTGTTTGAACAATTCATCACAATTATTGATTCAGAATTTGTTGCATATTATTTTAACTCAATTCGAACGTGATAAGATTCCAACAACAGATCCCCCTCATCCGATTCATGTTTTTTTTTAAAACAGCGTACTGAAATTGTGGACGATGCATCATGGATCATGGGATTTCTGGACATCATTGATCCAGCCATTGACAGCATAAAGAGACTTTTGAACTTGAACAAAGTTCAGGATTCCTCCCCTTCTTTCCAAGACAAACAATTTGAAAGAGTTTCCGGTGATTTTGGGAGTGTTTTCGATCTAGACGAGTTTATACGACAAAAATTGTCATTGGATCCATCTAAAATCGAAATTCAACTCACCTCATTAAAGAACACTACTGATGCAGCTAATGTGTGGAGATCAGAGAACAAGAATATCACTGCACCACCTAAGCTGTAATTGAATAATGTAAATTTTGTTCTATACTTGTGTAAGGTTTTTAACTTACAATTTGTAAAGAAAATTATTGTTGTTGTATCTAATGCAGTCATGCAGATTGAAGACATTAGGAACGTGGTATAAAAGACTTATACATGAACTAATTTTTGGTTCTTTAATCGTGTACAGAGATATTATGAGACTTATGTTTTTGCTATAACTTTTTTTTTTAGAAGAGCGAATTAAATTAATTAACTAATCGAGTATTTACTTTTGAAAAATACATAGGATTCATATACTCCATTTTCGAATAATTCACGGTTATGTCCACTGAATAAGTAACATACTAAATAAGTTATTTCTGATTATTTAACATATAAAACAATTTTTACCAATTTAAATGTGCAAATTTATTGTTTGAAATATAAAAATTCATGTGCTAATTTGTGGTTCGTGAGATGATAAATTTGCATGTTTATCACCAGAAAACATCTTAAGATTACATAACTTATTAAAATTTTTTGTATTATTATATTGGTCACATGAACACAACTTACCAATAATTTCGATTTAGAGAATATTAACAATTTATTTTTCTCTAAAAAAGATTGAATATTTATTTACTCTTCAGTATTTTTTGGTACAAGAAGTTATACTTATACCCTACTTGGGCCGGACGATTTATAATGGGCCCAATCACAGGAAAGGCCCATTTAAACAGTGCTTATATTCAGCCAAACCTTGCTTTCATTTTCAAAAGCAGCGAAAAATTTCCCGCGCTGAAACCCGCCATTTTGACTAGGGCTTGAAATTTTACTCGCTCTCCCCCATTTCTCTCTCTGCGATCTGAAAAAATGGATTCTCCGAATGATCAGGTGCTAGGCGACTTCATGACAGAGAATGAGGCCACTGAAATGGAGATTGAACAAGCAAATGTTGTCGAAGAAGAAATAGAAGAAGATGATCCATTTCTTATGTTCATAGACTACGCTAAGTCGATTCTGTGCGAGAATTCAGGCGAATCAGAAGAAGATTCGATGCGCTCTCCGAGTTGGAGCTGGATCGCGAATTGTATCCTCCGAACTTGTATCTCTTACTCGAGTGGTGTGACCCCTGCCATTCTTCTTTCGGAGCTCTCTCTGGTATTCGCAATTTGGTTTTTTTTTTTTTTCAGATTATTTTCTGTTTAGGAAAAATGTAGGTTTCACTTTAGAAAAAGTAAAGATGAAGTATTGTTGTATTACTACTTGTAGGTCGGAATATATATGTTAATCCGCAGTCATTATGTTAGTTATTATGTAGCTGCACATCGATCTGATTTAGTGTTTGGTGTTTCAGTTTTTTTTTTTTCTGTGTTTCCTTTTACTGTGATTTTGCTTCGTGGTATCTGTCATGTTTGTCTATATTTATATTGGAAATGCTGCAATTAAGCTACCTTCAAAGGCAGACATCTCCTAATATTCTTTGCAATATGATGCTATTAATGTAGAGATGATTGGCTTTCGTTGTTCTAGTGGTTTTCATTTTGTGAGTATGTGCCTTTAACGGGCTACATTCTGGCTCTTTCAAACTAAAGGAGTCATATTAGCTGAATCAATGTTCAGCTAATACCTTTTCATTAGTAAAAACTGGTTTCATGTACTCACAAACAAATATACTCCCATGAGCTATCTCTTGGTTGCGGATATATGATGCTTACATGTGTGGATGAATTTATACAGGCTTGGAGCGAGCAGAATAGAAGTGGAGCGCCAAAAAAGCAGTCAGATTTTATTGCCAGGTTGAAGAAGAAACACAAGAGGGCAAAGCTGCCTAACACCATTACAATAGATTCTATTTACGAGAAAAAATTCTTATCATTGAGCAGTGTAATTGAAGCGGTTATACTTGATGCTTTTATCCTTCCAGGTGTGCTGCTTGCATCGTTATTATTGTTATTTATTTTTTTTAATATAATTCTGTTTGAAATATTTCTTTGTGACTATTATCAACAAAAGATAAAGTTATAGGATGTATTTTATGAGATAGCTCCATTGCATTGGTTGTTTTAGTATAACAAGAAATACATGGATTGCTTTGCATTCACAAGCTTATTTGAACATACTATGGTTATTTGAACTATGGCTTTTAACTGATTTATGATAATGAAATATGGGTTGCTTCATTTTGATTTTATTGTAAATTTTGCAGGAACAAACATCTACATGCTTACTCTGGGGGATATTTGGAGCTCCAATACTATAGATCTATATCTTCACAGGAGGTAAAAATGAGATGAACTGTGGATCCAATCCTCTCTCTCTCTTTACAAATTTCGCAAACAACTTCATCAAGTTTATAAGAGCTCTCTTCAACGTCATGCATTAATGACCTGCTTTTGTTTTAAGATGCTGTTCCACAAGTCCACGTTATTCTCATAATATGTGTCACACATGTAATATGTTTAGGATCTTAATCCAAAATGTCATCTTAAGGGATTTTTAACTTATTTAGTATATTCTAGCTTTGTTAAGATAAAATGTATTCAAGAAGCTGTCTTTTCTTTAGTTGTGCTGCCCTATTAGGCTAATTGCTTTTGTGTTGCTCATTTTTATCTAAATCCCTCTGAGGTAGTTGGTGCCTGATGGACTGAAAACATAGGGTTTTAAGAAGGCTGAGATTTCACTATTCTGTACCAAATTCTCAAGACTAAACAAATTTAAAATCAAATAAAAATGTATACATAGTCGTGGATGTAGGTATTACTTATCTTCCTGTTGCTTTGCCTATGTGAATGATCTACATGAATTCAAGGCAGGTTTTACAATATTGCTGATCCCCAAAATGGGATTTTGAAGAAAGGCCGGGAAGTGCTCTTGACTGGGTGCTATCTTCGGGTCTCTGCTGGGAGTTCAGGATGTGCACGTCTTTTGCCAACTGAATACTTTGTTGTACTGTTGGATGAGGTAGCTTTTTCCTCCAGTTTTTTCTTTCTCAATGCTAATCTTGGTTACCCTACTAGATTTTTAGCGTTAGAAATATATTTTTAGGTACATGTCTGAAGTTATGATAACAAATTTTCTCATGTGCTTCTTTGTACGCATTACCATCGACACTGTTATAATGCAAACATCTTACCAGCTTCTATAATTTTTTACACAGGATGAAGATGATGATGCCATGCTTATTGGAGCACAATTTTTTTCTGATTCATTTTCTTCAATTTCTCTTGATGCAGTAAACGAAGGAGCATCCTATTCCTTGTTTGCAAGGTATTATGTCACCCGGTTCCTTTGTAAATTGCAAAATTTTCATTATTTTTTCAGATTTAACATGTATGCCACTTGTTCTCAACTGGTGGACAGAATTGAACATATAGGACCACTTGAAGTTCAGGGTACAAATGGCAATATAAAGAGGAAACAAATAACTCTTGTTGACAATGATGGCGTGACATTAAATTTTTTTCTTTGGGGAGAGCAGGCTTTGCTTGCCAATCTGTTCAGGTATGATAAATACAAGTTAATCCTTTGTTTTTTATTTTAATCTTATATTATTGTTTTTAACACTAATTTGAATTCTTACCCCTCCCCGATTGCACTACATGCTTGTTTCCCCTCACTTCATGCAGTGTTGGAAGTAAGCTTGCACTTGATCGACCATTTGTTGCAAGTGGTACAGATAGTTCTCTCGAAATAAGCAGTGAAATTTGCCTCGACTATGGTAGTGCAACCCAACTATATATGGTCCCTTATATTCCACACAATGAACAAGTATGAAAATGATCATCATAATTTATAAATGGCCTTTCTTAAAGATGATATCTTAATAATAACAGGTAAGAGCTTATGGCTTTATCAGGTATCCATACCATTGACACAGAACCATTATCAAGGATCAAAGCTGCTGACTGCATCAAATCCTAGTCAAAGACCAACAGTTTCTCAAGTAACGTTACCTTGTGATTCTCAAGGGTCCATTGACTTCAGCAATTACCCATTTCGAGTAAGTTTTCTCTCCATCTGATGAAAACATTAGTTAGCTATAGTCCAATCATTTATAAGAATTTCTTCATTCATGACTTGAACCTGGAATAGATTCAATTTATATCCACCTTATATTAGTTTTTATCCTCTATCTACTTCCATAGGTAGTGAATCGAGATTATTTTGCATAACCTAATACTATCTCCGTTTCACAATAAGTGTCTTTTTACAGTTTAAATTTTGTTCCTAATATATTACGACTTTACTCTTATAATATATTTATTAACCATATCCATTTTTGCAAGTCCTGCAGTCATATGTTATTGATATACATGACAAGATGACTGGCATCAGCCTCCATGGTACTGTAGCAGACATAAGAACATCACCCGACGGCAAGTTTTCTTTGAGGATTGAAGATACTACTGGATCAATATGGGCAAAGCTACATTTTGTTAAATCTTGGTAATACTAATTGGCAATTCACCTACTCAAGTTTTACATTTTCTTTTTGGTCAGTAAAGGAATTTCATTTTTCATGAGAACAGGGTATAAGAAATAACCCATCCCAATACCTTCAGTTACATAACAATTACAGATTCAAGATCCTCCTAGGTGAATTAAGCCAATCTGATAAAGAGAAATCACAACATATCAAATCCTTCGCCAATAACCAACTCCACGATCTAGCCTTACACTCATCTATTATCCTATCCACACCGCATTTAACCTTCTTAAAAATTACATCATTTCTCCGCTTCCAAAGGCACCACCAAACGATACAAACCCAAAGACACGTTGTGATTTGTTTACCTTTCTTGCCTACTCAAGTTTTATATAATCATGCCTCATTTACTTTAATGTAAGATAAGTTACTTTAATTCTTAATAAGTTTTAACAGTATATGTTGATTATAACTGATACCTCAAATCAAATGTCTTCTAGGTCACTGGGGAGATTAGGCATTGGCCATACTGTGTACCTTTCTGGTTTGAGCTCTTCACCGACTAGAGGAAAAGGGTAATCATTCACATATAAGCTTCCTTTTGAGACATTCTTCTCTGTCTTCTCATAATTTGTTTGAAAAATATCTCTTTCATTTGCTACATACCACACACATATATATTTTAAATTTCTTAAACATTATCTCCTCAAGAAAACGGCCATAACTGCATAATATGTTGTTGCAGTCTTGAATTATCATGGTACGAGAACGGCAGTGGATCATCATTTTTCAATTTGAGTTGCTTAGCAGCTTTCCTGAATACGTCTTGTCTTCACAAATTATCGTGCCTTTCTAATCTAACCATCCATACAAGAGGTGCTCAGGTATGTTTCCCAAATTTCCACGTCTAACTTTGTTTGAGCTTTTTGGCATACTTTAACTATTTTACAAGTATTACTATTATTGTTTTTTCTTCTTGGCCTGAAAAAATAATCTTACATTTTGCATTATTCTGTTATTATGGTCCGTTCTTAATATTTTTAATGATTTTGCTACGCCCGGTAAGATGAATTTATAGCATCTGTAGATAAAGAAACACATTCGTGTGTAAATGTATACTTGGTAGAGAATTCATATTAAATTTTACTTGAATGTAATTATGATCCTTAAGGATGTTAAATTAAAAAGAAAAAGTTAATCCATATCTTCCATATTACTCCCTCGGTTTTGCAATAAGTGTCCTTTAATTTTTTTTGGTGAAATTAAGGACATGTATTGACAAATTTGCCCTTATTTAATGATTTTTTTTAATCAACTTTCATGATTTTTGCTTACCACAATAAATTCTCTTTCACACATCTCTGTAATTAGGAGTATTTTTAAAATTTAAAATAAGGGCAAACTTGGGAGAAATAGTGCAAAAAAGTCTAAAAAGACGTTTAATATTAGACAAGTAAGAAAAGTTAAAAGGACACTTATTGCAAAATGGAGGATGTAATAAATACATTGGACTAATTTGCTGTGTTGACAAAAACTGGTTAAAATTGCATCTAGCCAAACCATACCTAAATTAAAATTGTTATCAATGAATTTGCTTGGATATTAAGTTACTCTTTCTTGTAATATTAAAGAATTTGAAATCCATCTAATTATTCAAAATCATTTCTTTATATTCTCTCGTTAAATAGTATCCTTCCATTAACAGTATTCTTCACATTCTCAAAATAATCAAATATATTATTTCAGGTATGTCGAGTATGGGTAGATCAAATGGAACATTGTAAAGTAAGACTAATGCACACCCCTTGTGGTCATCTTCTCAACGAGGCAGATCTCAAATGCGAATTCTGCCATACCGTTTGCAACGCGGAAGCAGAACGTACCTTCCTTTTACAAATTTATATAGCAGATGATAAGTCCAAGATTTTCGCTTGGTGCATCGGCCAGACGGCTGCTGAGTTGCTGCAAATATCTCCCGACGAATTCTATGGACTACCCGAGGTAACAACTCAGTCTTTAAACTTTTGCATGTATGAGGTTTTATTTTTGGTGGGCTGAGAAGCATAATTAATTAAGATTCACACTTGTGTGCACCAATTGCACAAGATGCAATTGGTGCAATTGGATTTAATTTTAATTGGATGAATAATTTACACCCTAAACATTAAATCATAAACCCTAAATCATGACCTATTCGAGCCGAGTTTGGCCCGGGCCGGGTTTGGGTCAGGCCCGTTAAAAAAAATTGAATTGAAATCCAATTGTACCAAATCAATTTGGTACAAATGGTGCACATGAGAATTTGCCATTAATTAATTATTTCGAAAAAGAATGTGAATTTAAATACTTTTCACAGAACTACACCAGGCTTAGATAATTTATTTACATGTATATATCATATGTGGTCATGCTTAACTGTATGTGATGAATATGGTCGAGAATTATAGATATATTAGAGCATGTTTATGTTTTTTCATTAATTGTCTGAGACTAACTTTGCTAACAGATCTTTTTGTTGTATTTGCCTCTTGAACTTTTATTTTTTCGAATTAGACCTTTATTTTACCTGGGTGAAATAAAAAAGAAATGGAATTTCAGATTATAAAAATAGGTACAAAAGTAATAAAAAATAAATTAAAGGATGCTAAACAGGCAACATTTAAAAAAATAATAATAAGATTTTCTTAGTAGCAATAAATTATTTTCCCCATTAATCTGTACGTTATATGCTTGAAAATTATGAAAAAAAAGGTTATCGCCAAATATGTAATTTGAGGTTTTCTGAAAATTGCTTGGTTGGAATAAATCAGGAAGATCAAGTGATTTATCCATCAGCGCAGGAGCATGAAAAGTTCATAGTGGGAATTGTGAAGTGCAGCAGAAGGAAGGAGGGGTGTGGAGAGCAACATAATAGCACCATTGATTGGGAAATCACTCGCGCAGTAAAGTACGAATCAACTTAGAATGAACCACACATGTATTTATAATGATACTACCTCGTCCCCTAAAAGTATGCTCAGAGGGTTTAAATATGTTTTACGAAAAGGTAGATTAAGTCCATTTATAAAAACATAATTAAATGTAAGTAAAATATAATGATAACTTGAGTAATTAAGTGTTTGTTGGACTATAAAGATTAAAAAAATTGTGTCCGTAGACTTGTTTAATTTACATTTCCGTAAAACATGTTTCAACCATCTGAGCATACTTTTTGGGGGATGGAGGGAGTATCACATTTTGTATATAACTTAACTTGCTTTTTTTTTTTTTTTTTTCACTCATGCATATTTATTTAGTATCTGGTATACGGGGTGAATTGATAAGAACGAAATAACTTGATGACAAACAAAACCTTACAAGAGGAATTGGAAAGAAACATTTTTAAGAAACAAAATTGTTCTCTTGTAAGAAACAGAAATGTTAGAAAATTAATAAACTCAAGATTTTGAAAATAGATCACCAAAATATAAATAGATAAACTCAGAATTGGAAAGAAACATTTATAACATGTTTGGTGTTTTCAAAAAAATAGATCAACATTTTTAGAATCTATTTTTTCAAAAGCGTGAGAGACAACTTTGAAAAAATTGATTCTAAAAGTGCAGTACAAAATACTTGTACATCATTTAATATAAATATATTAATCAAACAAAATATTGAAATATATCACACCAAAATATTTTTTCTCTTTCTCAAGCAAGACATAACTCAAAAATAAGATGAGGGTGAGATGCATTATCCAAGGGGAGTGATTAGAGAACAATTAGTGTCGAGTGTGAGATGAGGTCATTTTCCTCTACATTGTGTTCAGTTACAGTTCTAGACTCTTACCAAACGTCTAACTTGCCAGAATATACAGATGTAAAGCCAGGTTACGAAAGACAACTGGCATTACCCGTAAATCATTGAAAACCACCAAAGAATCGCACCTGAATCAGTTTTAGTCCGATATTTTAAGGTGTTTCTTTGAAGCATTGGGTTCAGAAAGTGTTTTCAGAACATCCACCAATGCCCGCAAACGGTCCCAGATGTTTAACCCATATAGAGCTTCCACGAGCGACTCCTGAAACTCGAACGCATTCTCTGATATAGGGTACTGTTTATTGGGCAAACAGATATATCAGTATACATGGAGATCAATCATTGATAGAGTTTTTTAAGGACTTGGGATTTAACCTGGATAGGCTTTGGTATCTTGGTTTTGATGAGGGGCCACCATCTATCCTCCACTACAGATTTAACGAGACAGCAAGCTCGTAACCCTTCTACACCAGCAAATCTTGCAAATCCACTGTCTTTTACACCACCAAACGGAAGGGACTGCAACACATAAAACACATCAATGTGAAATCAAGCATATTAAGGTGAGTAAATTGCAAAATTCATCTCATATTTATTGGGTTTCAGTCCATACGAATCAATTTTCTCAATTAAGTCCCATAACTTTTAAATCGATGCAATGTTAGTCCTACATTTGCAAATTTGTGTTTTAGGATGATAAGTAATTTGTGATTTTTCTGATTGGAATTAAAATGTTGGAGTCTCTTTATGCCACGTAAGCGATGCCAAGTCATTTGCTACATGGAATTCCGGCAGCTCACGTGAACGACACATGCAAAAATCCCTCAAACTTGTCAATGTAGGACTTGAATTACTTCTTTTAAAAGTTATGGGACTAAAAATGGGCAACCCCCAATAAATACGGGACTAATTTTGCAATTTACTCTATTAAGGTGGATTTATTCAACTTGAATGTTGCTGCTAAAATCTGGAAATAAATGAGGTAGGATTACCTGACACATGTAATTTGAAGCAAAATCATTGACTGCAGCAACTCCACAATGTATTTGAGAAGCTATATTTCTAGCTCGTCGCTGGCTGCCTGAAAATACAGCACACCCAAGTCCGTACTTTGAGTCGTTTGCAAGTTTGACTGCCTCTTCATCGCTACTAAATTTCATAATCGGCATAATTGGTCCAAAAGCCTGCATGTGGATCAAGAGTTTTAAAATGCATAAATAGATTTTCATTTCACCAAGGTGGAGCAACAACTACTGTGAGAATATATAATAAGTACCTCCTCTTGCATCAATTTCATTGTGTGGTTGACATTTACAATTACAGTAGGAGGGAAATATTGATCGACGGCACCTTCACCTATATTACCCACACTTCCTCGACCAGCAATCTCTGCTCCATTATCAAGGGCATCGTTCACCAGATTCTGAAGCTTTTCAGAATGCTCTTGCATGCATATGGCTCCCATATCATATTTTCCAACAAGTGGAGGACCCTGTGAAAAGGATACCATCAGCTGTAAAACTCGAATTGATTAATAACTTTAATTTTTCACAACCATATAATTATTTTGGCAGAGTACACAGTAAGATAATTGAAATATAATGCAACTCAAAATTAAGAATGAAAGTTGGGCACAAGAAGATTCCCTTAAGTTTCAAACGCTTGCACTTGGGTGGGAGTTAAAAAGTCTACTGTCAAATTTTGGTTCCAAAATAGTTAACTTTTTCGATTAAGTCACAATATTAAAAAAAAAATGTCTAATTTTCATCTCATTATAAGCTGAAATATTGAAAATGGTGTCGTTTTATGTCACACAAAAGCCACGTGAGGATTTAATTTGGGACCAAAAATTGGAGACTAAGTTTCCGGCGATTTTGGCCTAAAATTGGACAAATTTTCAAATATCGGGACTAAACTGAAAAAGTTTTTTTGGGACCAAAATTGGACAGTTGACAGGTTATGAGACCAAAAAAACTTTTTAACTCCACTTGTGTGGTGTTAAAATGCGCTCATTTCAGCACAAATTCACATGAGTGAAGTTTTTGGGGGTCTCACATATACTCGGGACCATAGAGTGTACATGTAGGACTTACAACAGTAACAGATTTTACGATTTTGACAACTTCAGCAACAAATGATGTGTAGACGTCTTTATGAACATAAAACCTCTCAGCTCCAACACAATTTTGTCCACTAGATTGCAGAGCACCCCTTGCAGCAATTTGAGCAACCTACAAAATTCACAATTCGTCAATTCATTGCGTTCAATTTATTTTTGGGCATTAAATAGTTAGATATAGGCTAGTGGTGACTGCTTTTCGTACATGAGGCACATCAACATCTTCGCAGACTATAAATGCATCTTTTCCACCAAGCTCAAGAGTAACAGGTATCAATGTGTCAGCAGCTTTTCTCATTATCTGAAATATCGAACATTTATAACAATATGCAAAATTATCTTTCTAAGAGAATAGAAGCAATTCTTCTCAAGGTTTCATTCAATGACTATTCTTTAAGCTCAAGAGAAATCACTCACCATTTTACCCACACCAGGTGATCCGACAAATATAATTTTGTCAACAGAAGAAACTAAGGCTTCTCCTGTCTCAGCAAACCTGACAAGAAATTGGAAATCATATCATGTACGATTCACCAAGATAAGCCTTTGTAGAAATTAAGGCATAAAAGGCATACCCTGTTATAACTTCAACCAGGTTTTCTGGAGCACCTACAGCAGAAAGGGCAGCTTGGATTATACGTAGATAAAAACATCCTGACCAACTTGCATGTTCTGAAACCTGCAGCAAAGAGAACCTTAAGAAAGACAATGATAACAAATTTTAATACCATCAATCTTGCAATTAGCTATGCCTAGTATTGAGCAGGTAATTAAAAAAGAAGTAGATTGAAATTCTGGTACCAGGAAGGTTGGGTGGTGGTTTAATTTAAAGCTAGACTAGATTATAAATTTAAACCAATTAATGAAGCATAAGAACAGAAAATAATGAAGACTCGTGAACCCAGCCTACACTCAGGGGTACGCTTTTGCATTTGAACTTCAATGGACAATGAAGAGATATGATTATCACAGTTAATCCCCGTAACCATTACCCAAGTTTCCCTAGATTTGGGATATCGGATACTATTCTTTGATTTTGTGAAGCATTAATAGTCAAGAAATGTTACACTTGGGACTGGAAAACAATGGTAATAGATTTTTGGATGATATTCAGAGTAATAATGCTTCAAAGGAGAACTCTGACCTTAATAAGAACAGGAGCATAACCATCAGAGAATATATCAGCACTTGACATGTAGAAAGTACGTGACATGAAGATATTTATAATCTAAAAAGTTATAGTACCTTAATCACAATGCCGTTGCCTGAGAACACTGCTGCCAACATTGGATTAAATATATTGTGAAATGGATAGTTCCATGAGACGATGGCTCCAATAACACCAAGGGGATGAAACTCCACCTTTGCTGACTTGTGAAGCATTGATCTTCCACATGACCTGCATTATAAGAAAACAATGATAAATGTAAATTGAGGTCTAGGCGAGCATTTAGTGGAATATGATGCAATCCAAAAGTCAAATCATACAGAGAAATTATTCACTAAATGACTTTTAGTCACATTTGGAAAATATGATAATAGAAACATTGATCTAACTACAAGCATGCAGCTTAAGCCAAGGGCAAAGGAGAAGAAGGTTTCAGCATTAAAAATACAAGTGCACTAGGGCCTTAATTTTAAATTCACTTCAAATCTGGTTCAGGATTAGTAGAACAGAATAACTGCCAAATCCATGCAAGCATCTGGAGATCGTTGCAGTAACAACATCAAGCAAGAAAAGGTGGTTGCCTTAAAGCAACAAAACGATCTATATGCGAAATACATCGTCATAAAAGAGAGTTAGAGATAAACCGTTTATGAAAAATAAAAGAAAAGTAAATAGAAGTACCTATACTCAGGTTTTAGCCACTTTTCACCCTCTGAAAGAAGCCAAGTGATTTTCTCACATGTGGTCATGATTTCTCCAAGAGAAGCATCAATCATGGTCTTTCCAGTATCACGTGAAGAAACTCTGGTTGAAGTGGCACATATTTAATTAATAAAATCCATAGTCAGAAAAGTACAAAATAAGGAGAGAAATGATAACATCAGAATTGTGACTTGCATGGGAGAACAAAATAGAAATACGGTTCAAGAAAAGTTACTTCGCACACCAAGGCCATCAAATTCCATCTTTTTAATTGATTCTTGATTACCTGAACAAGTTCCTTTTAAATGACAGGTTGGCAACCTCTTACTCAAGAGCACCCTCACTATTTAATTAAAACAATTTTCTGAGAAAACTTGGACCAAGAAGATTTGACAAGACTGTTACTTGTTTTTCACTGTAAAAATAAATGTAAAGGCTTCGAATGCAAGTAACAAGTAATATCCATACATGCTAACTTGTTGCAAGTACAATACAGGTTACTTTTGAACCCACGCTCTATTTCAGGTCATTGTGTGTCATTATAACCAAACATTGGCAGGAAAGAGTCCTTACTCGCATATAAGCGCCTGGTGTTCTACGATGTACTTCAGAAGTATCCGCAGAAACTGGCGCCTTTGCTTGAAGCTACTCTTTGCCCAAACCTTTTGAGCCTTTCTAGCTTGTGCTACACGGTCCTTGACCTATACATATCGAAACACATTCATTATACTCAATGAGTTTGCATAGTTTTATACATGTAACCAAGAATACAAATGTATCCAGCAAGCAGAGCAAACTTTACCACGCAAATAGTAGTTTCAAGCTATCAACTTAATTATCGCAAGTTGGTGAGAACTAATCTCAATAAAATGAAACAAAAAGAGTTGTTTGAGCTTATTAATAACACCATTCAAAGAAGTAGACCAAAGATCATAATTTATTTCAGCCAAAAGGTTTAGTTAGGGAGTTTTGCTAGCATGCACATCAAAATCCAGCACTTCAAATTAATCAATGAGGACCTAAGAAAATATCTGAACAGGAGGACTCTGGATTGTACATCAAAGTCTGCACAATCAATACTATCCAACAAAACTAACCTCATCAGGTTTCAATGCAGTGAAGTAGCCCAGATATTTCATTGTAGCAGGTTCATAGCATTGGACTTTATCTGTCTGCCTTCTGGAAGGTATCTGCAAGAAGTTCACAATTAAACACGTTTCATCTTCTGTGTGCCACCATTTTAACTAAGCTTTATTGGTGAGAGGCATTTTAGAACAATGCTTGATGTGGAGTTCAAATTTTCGAGCCACACATATATAATGCAATTGTGTGCCTTCAACTGCACAGGCTCCCTTTAAATAGTTTTAGCGGTGTTGCTTAATATATACTTGCAGCAACTTTTATATTTTATCTTAAATAACTTATATTCTGATATGCAAGGCTTAAAAATCTAACACATTTTCCTTCCTGCCCAAATATATCAGAACATAGTAAAATGCTCAATATACAGTTAACGCAAATTAGAAACGAATTTATTGTGGAGAGAGAGAGGGAGAAATGGAAACATGTAAATCTTACATAGATGAAGCTGTTTTCCTTCGTGTGATTCCCATCATCCAACACTGTCATCACAAATAAATCATGCATAATCAATTAACCAGAAACAAAACACTAACATCACATTACTATTCGCTACTAAATTGTTCAAAAACAGAGAATCTCCACAACTTCATACACCCTGATGCATCCATGCCTGGAGATTGAAACTAACTGAATGTTGTCTAACTTGAAAAGAACGCAAGGTCTAATTACCTATGGAAAATACTCCAAACCGAACTCGAATTGACCTGATTCAAGCTTCTAAACTCATCCAGTCAAGCTTCTAAAAAATTTAACATATGCGAACTGATTCAAGCAATTTCGCTACTACAGATAAACAACACTATTTGAATATATTAAAAACGAAGTCAAATCAAACAAGTGCACATAAATACACACCATCGGAGGCATCAACGTCGATCGACGGTACATTTGAGGGAATGAGCATGAGGAGGAATTTACAGATCGCGACCGCGAATGCGATAACTACCAGCGGCCACCAAAACGCCATCGTTTCAAGCTTCCAATCGATTCAGATTCCAAGGAGCTTTCGATTAAACCCTAGAACGGGGTGAATGCGAATGGATTCCGATTCAATTGAAGCGCATTTCTCGAGCAGAGAGAGAGAGAGGGAGAAATATTAGTTCTGAGCTTCAGAGTTCAGTTTTTAGTGCTCACTGCTCAGTGCCTACTTGGTACTGTACATATATACATACATGCAAACATATATATATATATACGCGATATGCTTAATATAGGTTTGTTTGATAACGGATAATTACAAATTACAATATGTTTTAGTTCCAATTAAAACTTGAGAAAGTCTTGTGTGAAGTATTGCACACTAGTGTTATCTGCAATATAATATAAATAAGGTAAAAGTTGTCTAAATTTCGGTAGGTCAAGGTCTTGGCTCATTGGCGGGCAGAGTGGGCAGGGCGGCAAAGTGGGTTCGGGTTTACATAACAACTCGATATGTTCTTACATGAACAAAAGAGTGTTACTTCTATACGAAAGAAAATAGTGTTACTACATAAACAAAAAAAATCAAGACAAACGCATAAACAAAATTAGAACAAACGGAAAAGAAATTCTCAAATTAAAATTACAGATTTACATAACAACTTGATGTGTTCTTACATGAACAAAAAAAAATATACCCTATGTTACCCTATGAGCAAAAGAGTGTTACTACATGAACAAAAATCAGTACAAACACATAAACAAAACCAGAACAAACGGAAAAGAAATTCTCAGTCCAAAATTACAGATTTACATAACTTGATATGTTACTACATGAACAAAAAAGTGTTACCCTATGAGCAAAAGAGTGTTACTACATGAACAAAACCAGTACAAACGTGAAAAAAATTATCAGTCTAAAATTACAGATATACAGAACCGCGTGAAAAGAGTGCAGAAGGATCTGAATTTCAGCACACACTTTGTGTTGAGGTGTAATCCAAACACCACACACATATTCTCTCTTCTTCTCGCAAAATCAATTCCAAAATTCAAATTGAACAACCCAATTTCATCCAATAATTGGAGCGAATTGAAAAAAATTAAATTGAACAAGAAATTAGGGCACGAACGAGGAAGAAGAACCCGTGAGATCCACCAACAATCTGAAGAGAAAATGAAGAAGAAGAAATTTGACAGATTTCGTGATGAGCGCCGCGAAGATGAAGAAAGTCAATCTGTCCTAACCCGCTTCTTATGACCCGCGTGAAAAAAAAAACATTTAATTGCACATAATACTAGTATGCAATATTGCATAGAAGTTTTTGTCCTAAAACTTCATATGTTTATAATTTATATAACTTGATTTTAGTTGCAGTCTACGGATCACAATATACACAATATTTACGTAACTTGTTTTTATTTTACGGAATTTTAAGTTAAATCAAAATATTTGATACTCAATTTAAGATCATTTTGATAACTCGAATTCGACAAGCAAAGTTGTTAAATAAGTGTAGAATAATACCCGAAAAATGTAGATATGAAGTTTGAAACTATTATTTTAAAATTTGAATTGCTTTATTAAAACTTTAGAAAAACATTAAAAAAATTCAGAAGCTGCAAAGATCTTCAAAAGCTTCTTTTAAAGCTGATTTATTATAAAATTCTGTTTAATGTAACTTATAAAACGAAAAGATAATTCGATAAATGAACTCATGTGTCCTGAAGAACTTATTAATTGCTAGTTTGCTACTATATGGACATATACCAATATCATAGTTCATCAAAGATAGGTTAGTTTCGAGTTTTTGCGAGGTTGAGCACATTTTATCTTTACATTTTTTTAATTTAAAATTTTGGATCAATAGCTAAAATGTAAGATTTTTGTAAAATTTTAAGATATAATTTGGCTCAATATATCAATCTTAATCTTGGAAAGGCGCTGTTAGAAAATATTACAGAGATGTTGTATATGTAGGAAAAGAAATAAAGTAGTAGCATTAATATAATGAAAATACAAAGACGGTAGGTAAGGGTGCACAAAAAATGATTGATTGATAATAAATAACAAATAACAAAATGAAAATCGAGTGACGTGTCAAACACGCTTTTCTTAAAATAATTATGTCATTCACTCTCGGTGCTAGTGAATCGCAGGACACTTGTCTCCCAGGATAAAATGATTGCAAAGCAACGATAATAACACTTTATCTTATTTGAGTCTGAATTCAGAACAAAACGAATGCACGAAAGTGTATAGCAATTGCTGGAAAATATATGTGATTCTCTTCAAACTTATGAGTACGATTGCTACTTATAGCCACCTGAAATGTTCTCAGGTTTTTAACTTCTGCATGGGGAACAACCACGTTTTATTTCAAGTTTAAAAACGTGCAAACAAACCGTTGCACGGTTTCAATGGAAAACGTTGCACGTTTTAGTTCAAAATTTTAAATAAAACGTGTACAAAATTGAGGCAAAAGTTCACTTGCACGTCCGCCACCAAACCGGTGCGACATTTGTGTACGCAAGTCGCGCTCGCACACAAGTTTGGGTTTCGAAGGCCAAATTTGAGCAAGATTTGCACCCCTGCACACCCGTGAAGAAGGTGGAGGAGAATTAACTCATACTATTTTACAAACAGCAAGTGGATAACTCTTTAAATACTCACTTCTTCTTTTCATATTTTCCTACGTGGAATAAAAGCTCTTTATTTTTCCCTTTTCCCTTTACTTTCCCATTTGTTGGTTACAATATTTATTGAGAATATAATTTCTATTCACCCCAAAATGGACTCCAATCTCCAACAAAGACCAAGATCCACGTACAATATGTCTGCCTATGGTCTTGCATATGCAAGTACTGATGGGGCCGAGGACAAGGCTCAAATATAAATTGAGAAGGCCCATTAGTTTTTTTAACACGGCCCATTGAGGTACTAAGCAGAAGATATTACATGGGCATATTAGAGTAATTTTCTAATAGGTATTGTTAAGTGAAGAGTTACTATTTGCATCATATTCATCTTACACTATTATTACTTTTTTTTTAAAATTAACATTTTATAAATAGAATATTAATTCTTACAAACAATAATAATAATAATGTACGATAAAAATTATGCATATAATAATTTGTCCTTGAAATTCAATATCCGAACTTGGAAATTTGGCAAAAAGAATTCGTAGAGGATGAGAACTGAGAAGTTTGAAATTTGAACCCTCTAACTAGCAAAAAAGATCGATGTGGTGTTTATTACAAAGTGGGCAAGATCATTTCCGTTAAAAAAATATTCCTCACCCTATTTGAAAACAATTTCGAAAATTGAGAATAGAATTTACAAACATGCCCTAATTATATGTTCCAGTTCTCAAGGAAGATAAAGTTGGAAACAACCATTGCTGTGAAATCTTGTTATAAAAAAAAAAAAAAATTAATAACAAACAAACAAGTGGAGCCTTTATCCCAAACAAAAATAATAATTTGCAATTTAAAAAGTTAAAAGTACTTGAATTAATTTTGGAGGTATGTGCTAGGAAGTAATCACTTTTGTGAAGCTAAAAAACCAAAGGAATATAAGGGCTCCTTCATAAACAATCATAGAACAATACTTTCTGTCATTAATTCCTTGATTATCACTAAAGCAAATCCTTTTCAACTTTGTAGTTATCCTCTGCTTGAAGCAACCTTTGATTCTCAAAACTATTTCCTCCTTTAAAATTGCCAAACTTCACAACTTCATGCAACTCACTTCAATGGAGTCAGATACATTGGTAAACCCTTATGAAAAATTGCATCAATTTTTTGCCTTTCTTTTTTTTAATCATCTTCATATACTAATGTCATTTTCTTCTGTTTTTTTATGTCTAATTTTCAGTTAAAAAAGGAGCATGTTTCAATTGAAATTGGGAATGAAGAAGATGTCCTTCTATCCACAATCAAATCAAAAATGGAATCAATTTCTCACTCACACATTATATGCAAAGTTCCAGAACAACGTCACAAAGGCTATGAAGAACATTTTTTTCCTTCATTAGTCTCAATTGGCCCCATCCACCATGGCAAGGCTTCTCTGAAGGTCACCCCAGATCAAAAATGGCGGTACCTCGACTCGCTACTGAGTCGAAAACCCGACTCGGAAGCCACCCTAGCCACCTGCATCAACTCACTAAGGCACTTAGAATCAAAAGCAAGAAAATTCTACCACACACCACTTGAAATGGGGAGTGATCACTTTATAGAGATGCTGCTCCTCGACGGCTGCTTCGTAATCGAGCTTTTGCTCGTTTACGCCATCCGGGATTTAAGGAGACGGGACGACCCGTACTTCGCGACGGATGACGATGTCATTCACCTCAGATGTGACTTGATCATGTTTGAGAACCAAATCCCATTCTTCATTCTTGATCATTTATTTCATATAGTACCTATTCCTACAACTTGCCATTTCTCTTTAACTGAACTTGCTACAATTTTTTTCAAGAAAATGATACCACATTGCCCTACAAAATCCCCAATATGCCCTCAAATACACCATTTACTAGACTTAATCAGGCAGCATTACCTCCCAACTTCTCCACAAGTTCTCGTCCATGCGTCTCTAGGACACACGTTCATAGAACGCGCATCCCATCTCTCTGAACTCGGGATAATCATCGAGAGGAAAACCTGCGAAAGCCCGTCTAACGTTACATTCTTCAATGGAAGACTCACTGTTCCATCTTTAGGAATCAATTACTACACTGAGGTCTTATTTAGGAACCTCATTGCAATGGAACAGTGCCAGCCTGGCTGTTCCAAGCATGTAACGTCGTACGTTTCGTTGATGAATGGGCTCGTTGCGTCCAAGAGGGACGTGAGGCTGCTTCAGGAGAAGGAGATTCTTATCAATGGGCATGAGACTGGAGGGGGGACTGATCTTCTTTTTAAGAGCTTGCATGTTGATGTTAGTGTGATGGAGTTTTATTATAGAGGGGTTTGTAAGGAAATTAGTGGGTATCAAGGAAGGAAGAGGGATGTTTGGTGGGTGAGATTGAGGAATTTGTATCATAGGAGTAATTTGGGGGTTGCTGGCTTCAGTTTGGTGGTTTTGGTGCTGGTTTTTCTGTTTACTGGGGCTTTTTTTACTGCTGTTTCTTTTCTGTTGCATCATTTTCAGTAGGGGTGTGCTCGTCATTTCAGCAGACGAGATCCTCTATTGCGAAAATAATGTTTGTTGGATTAGTTTTTGATTGTTTGATTGAACTTATTTTTGTGGTTTTTGTAACAACTTTTGGAGGTTCTTGATCATGAAATTTGATATATATTTTTCTATGGTGCTTATATATATGGACATTGGTTGCAAGAAACTGCCATGAGAAAATAATTTTTAACATTTGAAAGACAATGGTTGCTAATTGCAATTTTTATTGACATTATAGTATAGTAACTCTCGGACCCAAGCTCAATCGAATATATAACTAACCTAAAACATATTCGGGTGCTTAATTTAGCAAAATGTTAACACAAGATGAATCTCAGTTCTCAGATGTTGAACAACATTTTCAGATCAAATGCAAAGCTATTCTGAGAAAATTGTGTGAAATATTCAGTTCTGCTATTCAAAAGATTTTCTCAGACGATGAAGTTCTCCTTCTATTCAAAAGACAACAACAAAAGGGGCTACGTGGAACTTAAAACACGACTACTTCGAAAGACAGTAAAACTAGATTGAGAATGTTGCATAACTAGAATATCCCTGTAAGAAGATTTGCAGCAGCGGAAATAGCAGCCCCTGTTATAACACATTGGACCACCTGCTCATGCGAGTGGTTGCCCAACGTCAACGCCAGCGCTCCTCCAGTGATCGCCCCAGCCAAAGCACTGTTTTTCTGCACCGAGAAAAAACCCAAGCGAGTTCAACAACTACTAATAGTGGGACTAAATACGGGAGTAAATGCATATGACATGTACAACAACTCCTTATACTGTCCTTTCTAATTTTAATTAATCCACAATAAGTCAAGTGCACCGTGAACTCAAATGTATCTTTAACTCGTATTTGTTTTACTAAAAATTATTAGTTTGTCAAAATTAGCAGAGATGACACTAATTTGTATTCTTAACGAAATAATATAATATCACATACCCAGTCGTGAACTCCACGAGCCTCTTTCAATCCGTAAGTAAGACCTGAATAGACCCCAGCTGCCAAACCTGCATCATCATTATTACTAGGAAGGCCTAAACTTAAACTAGCAATACGTAGAGAAACAGCAATGAAAAGGTTGGCTTCATTTCTACAAGGTGGTCCCTAAATTTTACTCCCTCCGTCCCACTAAAGTCTGCCAACTTTATGGCACACATATTAAGACAAATGTGTAATCAGTAGAGTGTTGAGGGGTAATGTAGTAAACTTACATGTATAAAGTAAATGAATTAATTGGATTGAGTCTATATGTGGGCCCCAATAGTAATGACATTTGATGTAAATATGTGAATATTGTGAGGATGAAGTTTAGTGAGGGGTTTCCTTTTTTCAGGTGTGCAAACTTTTGTGGGACGGAGGGAGTACTTTTTTCCAGTTTGGGTCCCTTTCACTCACTATACAATAGACATAGCAAAAAGAGATGAAATATATGCCTTACCCCATTGCAATGACTCTTTCCCAGTGCTCTTCACCTACACCATGATGCAAATCTAACTATTACATTCAAAATCATTTTGGGGAAAAAACAGGGATAAACTTGACTACGTTTATGATGAAGGCTAGATTATGCACATAACTTATTGCCAGCAACAGACAAATTACACGAACCAGTTCATGAGAGTAGATTTGACTATACAATGTGCTATATACTTTCCAAGAACATAATAACGATATTAAAGAAACCTAAACATACCAAGGCCTCAACTGACTTTCTGTTGTTTTCACCTGCACATAATCAAGAAACACGATTGAATGTCATGATAATGGTTTTCACATCGAGTAAGAAGTGAAAATCCATGAATATAACAATGTGGTAACTAAAATCACTCAAATGGATGCACAAAAAATCACTCTATACGAGAACCACAAGCCACTCTCAAGGGGACGAACCCGAAACACTTGCCATTAATCGTCATAAAATATGCCGCAGAGCAAAATATGACAGTAAAAACAGGAAACGAATACGATGAGCAAAAGATAAAAATTAAACTAAATTAGCTATACAAACAAATGTATTCATACAAGAACTAACACAATGCTCGTATTTCTAGTTGACTATATCAAGCTGCACCTTAAAAATCGCTCTCTGAATGTGGAACTTGTAGCAAAATGAGTAATACAGAGTACACTAGATGATCTCCATCAACAATTAAAACAATCGGCTATATAGCTTTTGGTGCAATCGCAGCATTTGATCCCAAAATATCACTCCAATTAAATGCATCAAACATGTAAAAAATAAAAATAAAAACTTATTGTAGAATCACACCTCTTACGCCTGATAACCGTTGGGCCTTCTTGGGAACGGTGAGCTCCGGCGGAAGGCCGCTCGTGACGTCACCATTAACACCTAATTGACCAAATCATAAATAAAAAAAATTCACATTTCTTAGAAAATTCAGATTCATTCAATGTGCTAAAATTGGGGAAACAATGAGGATTTCGAAATCGCAGGATATCAATGGAAGAATTAACGAAGCTCACTTTCAACAGCAGAGAAATACGCTTCGCGTGATACAGCTTGAGCAGCCCCAATCTGGCATTAAAAAAATAACTCAGAATTAAGCCCTATCGATGGCACTTCAATATTATCATCGAATTCAAAAAAATTATTAAATAAAAAAGTGGAAAATCGATGCGGAAATTACCCCAGCGGCGGTGACAAAGGTCTCAGCAATGCGATTAAGCATCGGATGGCCGAGATCAAAGAAGAATTTCTTCTCGATGTTTTTCAATTCATCAAGCAACGATCGAGTTTCCAAATTACTCCCGGGCATTTTTTCTGAATCCTTTCTAAAATGGAAAAGAAAATGAAGAACAGAAGGAAAAATCTAAATGGTAATGTTGCAGTATGTATGTATGTATGTATGTATGTTTGGGAGCATATTTGTGAGGAGAGTGCCGAAGGGAGTGGAGTAGGACACGTGTCGGTTGGATGCGAACTCCGTGGCGCTCTTTTTGAATCCACTCTGGTTACGCGGCATTCCCTGGTGTTTCTTCAATTTTTAATCCAAGAATTCGAGGCAGTTAATTTAATTTTAAAAAAGAAAAAGATAAAAATATCATGAAAATATTTCAAGATCATCATGCACGTGGGCTGAGTAATGGGTCCGGGTCAAGATTAACGTCAAGTTTTTTTTTAAGAGAAGAATAACGTCAAGTTGATTACTGTATATACAATAATTATGGTTCCAATATTAACTATGAATCTACTAGTATGTTGTTTATTTAAATAAAATAATCAAATGGAAGATACATCTATCATTTGTTTTTGTACATGTTCATTTATATATGAGTGTGGAAAATATGTTACAAATTGGATATGAAACGGCTCTAATCTAAAATTGGATATAAGCCGGAATTTTGATAAGACAAAATTTTTTCCTTTTTTGTACTTCATCATGATTAGTGCACACCAAATTCTATGTATTCCCTTAAATTTTTTTTAAAGGATGGATATCATGTAAAAGATTATAGTATCCTTTGAACTCGCAAACCATAATACGAGTAATATTTATGACAGAAAAAAACTTCACTAAAGCCGTGTTCCCCAGCACCAATTCAAAATGACAGGAGTTAGCTCACAAAATTATATTCTTCATATGGAAAGGATCCAAATAAAGGTGTACGAATTTAAAGAGTAAGCAAAAAAAAATCCTAAAGAAAAGCATCAGGCGTCTTAGCTAGCATACGTTTCCTGAAAGTAGATTAATGTACATTTCATTTTTCAACTAGTAAGTTACAAATACGGTCCCTAACGTAACGATTCATCCTATAGTTACATAACAAGAGCGGTTAAATACGCAGACAGGAATGGATTTCTGCACTATCTCTATCACATATATAAGCACAGAGACTATAAATCATAAAACCCACAGCACAAAGAACCAACCAAAATGTAGTATTACCAAAAGACTCAAGTGGCAAGTCATACAAAAGTCGCTGGAAATACCTAGATAAGCAAGAACCTCTAAAAAGCCAAACCTTATGCATCCTTGCAAGCAGTACTGTACAGTATGCTGTCCCAGTATCCATGGGTCCCGCGTTTGAAAACGTCCCTTACGGAACGTCCACTTCTCAAAATTAGACCTCCACCACCCGCAAGTGGAGGCAAAGTACGTTGGATTGCAGAAATTCTCGTTTCCCAATATAATCAAGAACCATTCACAGCCATTTCCGTTGAGGACTTTGGCCTATTGTCATCATTTAACCCATCACCGCAGCTTCGAGTAGTTTCTTCTGCCTCACTGTTTTTCTTCGTTTCAGAATTCTCAGACGAGCCAATCTTCTCCTTGTCTTCAACGTTTGGTTCAACGCTCTGATGTTGGTTTATGTTCGCTGATGGGATGTTAAGTGCTGATGTGGCGAGTTTCTTCCCAGCTCCGGTTAGGGTAGAACAGAAGGAAGCTAAAACACCTTCTTTTGGTTTCAAGACTCTTGGAAGCCTTTGCGACCTTTTCCTCTCAATCTCATCTTTTGAAACTAGTTTGCGTTTCAATGGGAGTACTGTCAGTCCCACGTCTTCATCAGATGTAGTTGGTGTCTTTTTTGGAGGTGGCTTGTAATCCTCATCATCCTCGTCGTCATCATAATCAACAAGTCCACCAGACCTTCTATTATATATATGTTTATTTAATTAGCATATTAATTTCACAGTAAAAAGAATTGATTATTCAGACTGGTAATAGTATATACTTAGGAGATGGGCCATTTGGTGAAGACCCATTGGTTACAGGAGGTTGAGATTGGCTTTGTTTAGTGCTGGCTGAATTAGCAGATGCTGAATCTTCTTCGTCGCTGTAGAATCACTAGTCAGTTATCAACCATTGGATGAACAAAATACGATACTTAAATCGGTTTACACTGAACAAATAAATTCTCTAACAAAAAGAACCCAGAAGCAATCAGTAGTATTCCCTCCATTCTTAATTATTGTCTGATGTTATCCATTCACACAAACCAATTTTTCATTAATTAGGATATCAGAATACTATCAAGAAGGTTAGAATTTACTAGGTGTAAAAAACAAACCAACCGAGCCTTTAATCCCAAATGATTGGGGCAGGCTACATGAACCAATAGTAGAATCACGTTGGGTCACATGCAAGAATTAATCTTCTCCACATGCCTCTCTCTTTAAGTAGATCTTCATTAAGTTTGTAATTATTAGGGATATTAGTGGGAAAAAAAGGTAATTATTGTTGATATTAGAAAAGTGACTTGTAATTAGGAACACCATTTTTGATAGAATCAAACAGATAATTAGGAACAGAGGGAGTATTAGTTTATACAGCTCCAACATAAACTATGTGCAATTCATGAGATTAAATTGTATAACATAAGCGAAATAGACACCCACCTGCCCTCGTTAAAATAGTCCTCCTCTTCTTTCTCCAAAGCGCGCTCATCAGGTCGATTCCTTTGATCTTGCAAATCACCCGTACTCGTTGCACTCACAGTTTCCAGTGACTGTGAAATAGCGACGGTTACATACACAGAAAAACTAAACAACATGAATATGAAACATAAGAATGGATAATACCTGTTCGTATTTAACTTTTAGCGCCTGAATAGATGATAAAGTTTCAAATTTAGCCAACTGATCCCAAAAAGTATCAACCAGATACCGCAGCAATACTTTCAAGTTCTCCTGCAGAAGATAGGGAGAGAAGGATGCACAAACCTATTACATAGTGCACAGAAAGAATACCAACAAAAACATGAAATTAATAGACACCTTTCGGATATATTCGAAGACATCAAGAACCGCAGAATTCAGAAGATTATAACGATTCCCATTAGCAACAAAGGCATCTATGATTGGTTTGAAAAGATTGTGCTTTACTAGATGAGTCATCACGTGTTCATCCTGCAAAAAAAGAAAAAAGAGGTTTATAAAATACAAAAATCAGAAAAGGGTATTTCTACTTTTGGCTAGTAGGTTGCAGACATATATGAAATATATAACATATTCAAATTGAGATGCCAAACAGATTTTACCATGATATGTAATCTCATGGATTTTTCAATTAATGGATCAGTGTATTAGATGCAAGAGTGAGTAAACTGAAAGAACCTTTGTTTATAATATCACACATAACACTGTCACACACAGATGATTGAACTACTAAATCATTTATTCAATGTCCTTTATTTACATGTCTTGCAAATGCTGCAAGTCAACAGGCGATAAAAAGATCGACACAAGCTTATTTACATTGCTTAAAATGGTAATAGGATCAACTCACATTGCGAGAAACAAGTGCCTTCATAAATCTGACAGCAGCAACTACAAGATACTTCTCTCTTCTCCTTGTCAGATACAATACCTTATCAACCACGTTGTTAAGAAGAAAGTTGCATCTACAGGTAAGAATGAAGGATGAGTCAAATCTGAGTTGCAGTACATAAACAAATAAATTAGTCACAAAGAGTGAAGAGGTTACTTTATCCTGTAAGAATGTTGAACAACACAGAAGCTTAGGAGTTCACAAATATTCAATAGTATATCAGGCTTCACGGTGCTTTGACTCTTGGATTCTCCATCCGAGCTCATAGACTTGCTGCCAATTTGACCACTACTATGTGGCAGGCACGAAGATGTCAATACATCAATCAATTGATCCAAGTGCTTCTCGTAGAAAATTTCCACTAAATTTTCTCTCTGCAGAAAAATTGGACGATCAAGTACATGCCAGGAACCACTTATATTTAGAATCGACGACAGAAAAACTAGCTGCAACAATAAAAAGGCTCAAATACACACATAGAATGTATCGTATGCAGGACCCTCAATTCTACATACTACTGAAATGAATCTATCAATGCAAATGTTAATAGTCAAACGCAGGAAAAGTTAAAACATCAAAACCGAGAGGAAAAAGAATCACTTGAAATGCACTAGAATGCTGTTAGATGGATTCTTTCTCAGTTCAAGTTAAGCAATGCCCCAACATGCTTGCAGTAGCCAAATATCTATCCTAATTAATCAGTTGTATAAAAATTGAAAAGAAGATTCATGTATCACGAGAAGAGTAACATAAAATGGACGCCAAAGAATTATAAATCTATGCAGCCAAAGGAGTAATATACCTGTGTTTCTGTCGTAAGGGACTCTAAAAGACTACGAAGAATTTCAAAAAACTGACAACGCATGTTATTTCCAAAATCTGTCAGCATATTTTTCACCTACAAAAAGAAAAGGACAAAGTCACTTCAGCAGCGAGATAATTTCAATTTTAGTCCCGTAAGTTTGGACGATTCCATTTTTAGTCCTGTAACTTTTTACTTTTTCAATTTTAGTTATGAATGTGTCAATTTCAGTCTTTTTTTGTCGGAAATATTAAAATCTGGCCGGAATCTCGTCGGAATAAGCATATGCACCTCACTTGACACTTCAAAATTGATCCCTTTGTTTTGTTACATGATAATCCACCTGTGTATGTCGCCGAAAAATTAAAAAAATCTCAATTTTAAAGTGTCATGTGAAGTACACATGCTAATTCCGGCGAGATTCCGGCGAAATTTTAAAATTTCCGACCAAAAAGGACTTAAATTGATACATTTAGGACTAAAATTGAAAAAGTAAAAAGTTACAGGACTAAAAATGGAATCGTCCGAATTTACAGGACTAAAAATGATATTATCTCCTTCAGCAGCACAATAAATGATTCAGAAAGAAACTCTCTTAACAATAAAACTTCCATAGCAACCCACCCCAGGTTTGAACAGTAAAGATCGAAGAGGAAACAAACATAATATGCTTAATAATGTAGAGGAAATTAAACAAAAGTGCAGAAATTTCAATTTTCAGAGTCCATGTGGGCTCATTTATTAGAATGCTACTATAAGTTCAGGCTAAATTAGACATATCCCATTATCCTTGAGTTTAGCCATGATTAATGGAACTTTACTTCCCCTGTTACAATACATCATACCCCCCCACATCACCCAAAACCCACAAATAAAGAAGAAAGGAAAAGAAATACACTAAACTCACCAGAATTCCAAGGAGACCACCTTCCTGTCGACTGACATAAGTACGCAATATATTTGGATCCAAAATCTGAAAAAGAATAAGGATGTCTGTCCTGCACCCATTACAACAAACTATCATTAAGGACAGACCAGATATAAATTGAACCAGTACAGATAAAAAACACAAAATTCACACTCATGCACAACAGGCCCGTGTCATGTCATTACCCGATCAAAATAAGCTTATGATCTTCGCTCTGCAAGACATCTGCTATGATGTCAAATATTCCCTCACTCGCAAGATCCCTACAGCTTGAAAAATATCAGAAGACAGTGATAAATAGAACCACCAGATAAGTTGAGTGTGCAGCACATGTTAATCTCAATTTTGAACCAGAGGTGGAATGATATGGTAGATTATAAAGTGAATAAGAAAACAGTATATCTAGATAATATACCTGAAAAGCCGATGCTGATGCACCATCTGCAAGCTCTTACTTAGCGTGCAGAACTCATGTAAGAAGTGTACCTATTTTATTTGCGCAAAAGTGTTAGTTTATGAGTTACTATTGCTTTAAGTAAGAACATGTGGCACTCGTAAAGTTTTGTGAACATAAATATGGCAGCAGTAGCTTATATAACAAACAAAAAAACACACAGACTCTGCTGAAAATGAGAATTCAATGTTCATCAATTGTGTGGTTTCCACTAAAGTCAGTCGTGCAATAAATTCTACCAAGGCGTCAAAATCTTTAGAAAGATAATTATTTACCACAAATCATGTCTGACTGACTAATACTGCCCTAGCTCCATCATAAGATAATCTACTGACAATATCTCTTCCGTTATTAACTTAAAAGTCAGATGAATTCAAAAGAAGCTACCAAAGAACAAAATTCAAATGAGTAAATACATTAAATACCAGATACAATAAGATATTACTACCTCCATCCCAAACTCGATTGCCACATTATTGTGTGCTCGGGTTTTAAGAAAAAGTGATAAAGTGTTGGGGTAGAAAGAGTTGTTTATTAATATTTTATGTGATAAAGTGATAAAATGATGGATAGTTGGGGTTAAAAAGAGTTGTTTATTAGTATTTTATGTGATAAAGTGATAAAGTGGGTATTTCCATTTAAGGAAAGTGATAATCAAGTATGGGACGCCCGAAACGGAAATGTGGCAATCGAGTTTGGGACGGAGGGAGTATGATAAACAAAGGGAAGTCAGTTCTCAATATTAAAGAATACTGGGCATACATCATTTAATTATAGTTAAACTTAAAGAACATTGTAGATGGTGAATGATAATGCTGCTTACGGCCATGCATATAAAATATATGTGCTTCAATGCAAAGTAAATTGAGTCAGGTCTTATTGTACCAAATCTTCTTTAGATTCTCTGGACATGCTAGGCGACTTCACCCTAGCAAATAAATCCTTGATAAAGGTGTTATCATCCTTTAACAACGAAAGAACCTGCAACAGATATACTTACATTAGTTCAGAGCTTAAAGCAAGATAATGAGACTTGAACCAACTGGAAATAGATCTTACAACTGCATTATTTGAATGAATAATAGAATTTAAATTTCCAACTATGGCTTCATCCAGTGCTCTGGGCAAAACAACATCCTGGCATTAAGCAATACATTCAGAAATTTCATTTCTACATATAAGTGAACAAAGAAGAGGACTTGCAGCAAGAATTAAAAGCTGATACCTTCAAATAATTAATTCTGTAAGTTTGGTGTATCTTCGAAAGGACTACAGGATCTTTGGTAGGTACTACCTGAAACACCCCATCATAAGCAAAATTTGCTATAAAACTTCTAAAAAGCAATCACCACTCAGTGAGTCCTCAACAGCATCATCTTCACAACAGAAATCTTCATTGTCGCCATTTAAATAGCAGAATACTAGAATGAAATTTATATTAAAATGTGAAGGAAGTTTTACCTCCTTAAAAACTACGAGTTCTTTTTTAGAAACTTGCGATGCTGGGTTTGAGGTGACTCAGGATCATCTGCAAAACCAAATATTTTAAGAAGTTCCATCGCCAAGTACCAGCAAAGTTTATCAGATAGATACAAGCAAGTTAACTGTGCAAGTAATAGTCTATAAAATTTGGTCCTTGATTTCGATTCATAAATTGGATTCGAGAGAAGATTGTGTTCTTAGTTGATTATTATTAAAATTAATCAAATGGAATCAAGACCGACATAGTGAATATAAATACAGATGCCTACAGATAAAACATAACAGCGGTGAACTTAATCTTTTTAAAGGACTTGAAGAAAAGAAACTTTAATTCTTGGCTATGTCATGAAGAACAGGATATGTGAGAGTTGAGGAAAACAAACTACTAACAACAAATGGAGAAAGACTTACATTCCAGGCATCCCATTATATCCAAAATCAGCTCATCCCCAAATATCTTCTCAAATATCTGACCGCTGTTAAGCAGAACTGCAAGTAAAGACACATAAATCAAGTTCGAATCGATGCTAGAGAACAAACCCAATAACATGCCAAAGTGAATGGTAAGGCTACTCACTAATTCCCCTGACTATTTTGAAGATCAAGTGAAGGCCATCTAAATTTTCCAGATTTTCACATATCCTAAACAGATCAATCAGCTTACGGAAAAATTCTTGCTGCATCACAAACAAGCTTCAAGTAAATTAGCACAACTAATAACATGGCACAGAATCAAACGCAAAGAGAATGAGAAAGCAATTGTTAAAGTAGATTGTTTAAAGGAAAAAGTTAAGAAAAAGAACAACAAATGAACTTATGATAGCATAAGAACCACTGATCATTTGTCATAGGTATATTAAAACCTAGAGATTTTCAGATGCATGCCATTACCTATAAGACCCACATACTTCTAATAATAAGACTAACAAATAATATTATACTAGTAACTGAGGATCACTGGTATCAATAGACAGAAAAGGTTTCATGTTTTGCAAGAACAGAAACAAGCAAATGCATAATCTGTAGTGTGATCCTATATAGGAATAGCACATTGAGAGCACTTACATCATTTAATATAAGCTCAGTCACACGCAACTGATCCGCAATGCCACTTTCAACAATCTGCATATGTGGAGACAAAAATGAGAATCATCATGATTGATACATAATTATATAAAGAATGAAGAGTTAAAGAGTATTTATAATGTAGGAAAGAAACAATAAGATCACCATAGGTAAGAATGACAGAAAAATATAAGCAACTCCAGTGAAACGAGAAGGGGGAGACATGTGATGAACTGGTACCTTAAGTATCAAAGGGAGAGTAGACAGCTCAATTGGTGGCAACTCCCTCAACTCACTATTGACGCTGTTGAACGTGTCATCTGAAAAAATCATATTAATTAAATATCAACCACTGAAGTTTCATATCAGAATACGCTAAAATAACTATTCTGCATAGCTAGACCATTGCAAGATTTCCAGTGTACAAAATATGCTTTACCAATTAAGCATTTTTATTATCCATGGGTTAAGGAAAACTGAAAGAAAGGATGGAGAGGAAAAAACCACATTCAAAGCTTTCATTAGGTCCAAAAGCAAGCATGACAAAATAACTAGGCCGATAGAGATGGGGATTTGAAGTCACTACTCAGATTTTGCTAAGCAAGTAATAATAGCACCCCAATGAAAAAAAAAAAAAAAACTCACCAAACATCTATAATCTACTTTCTCTTTTTCTCTCTTTTTTGGGTTACAATGGCTACTTTCTTCACATGGTACAAGAATATCCTAAAATGGAAAGTACCCAAAGAAATACCGAGGCCTATGATTATGAAGTTCCAATGCCGAGGTCTCTGACATCATGACCTGGATATAGTGTGTGACCAGTTTCATTTTTCCTTTTTTACAGAGTTCTTTTTTCTAAGTACATTTCAGTGTACACACACATCGATGACAGGAAAAAATCAATCTAATATCTAGGTGTTGTGTAATATGATTCTCTAAACAAATGAACAAACTATGCATGATAGCTGCAAGGAAATCTCGTTATGCTGAAAATCCACCTACAGGCTGATGTTCGTGTACCTCTTTAGTGACTTTCAAGAAAAGACAGTACTGATTTTTCTGAAACATCTTGAGAAAAGCAAGGAAAATGTAGTCAATTCCTGGAAAACGTAATGATGCCATTATGTGCCAAGAACAATACACTCTTACAGATAGTTATTAAAGCCATTTGTATATTAACATCATTTACTAATATAACGATCATTGATATAAATGCTATTATACGAAATTGGAAACATGAAAAAAAAAAAACCAGTCTCCTTTCGTTAAATCTTCAACTCAAATCTCATTTGTTCCCCATCTATGTTACATGCTTCTCTGAAGAGACTCAAGAAACATAACTAAAATGGAGACTGCAGTTTGTAAATAAAATTTTAAAGATTATGGATCTGATATCACTTACAAGTAAATGCATAATAATAAATGCAGAAACTAGAATTTTTCTTAATAACTTACTGGCTAGTGAGCTGAAGTGCATATTCCTTTGCAGGCTGCATATATGATCCCTGCTTGGATCAAAAATAAAATGCAAACAATTAAATTGGCAGTACAATTAAAATAGTTAAGCAAAAAGAAGTTACTTTCATGAAATAACAGAAGAAGTGGATACTAGCCATATATAAGAGCAACCGGTTGTCTCTTGGAAGCTAAGGGCCAACTCAGTCGAAAATTCAGGATCCCTCCAAGATATAATTGTATCTGAAGATGTATCAAAAATTGAACATAAGAAACGTAAAAAATTGATACAAGTAGAAGTTTATGAAAGTGATGAAGGAGAAAGTAACAAATTACAATCAATTACCTTCTTGTTTACGATATATATCATCTGAACTTATGCGATGTGACAGTAGAGTCTCATTATCTTCCTCATCAATAACAAACAGTCCCAGGTCTTCTGACCTCTGCATCACAAGTCACAATGTTTTCATCTCATGCTACAAATATAGAACACTAGGCAATTATCTTATCTTTAGTATATTGAAGAAGATGAAACCTCAGAATAATCAACAGTGACATGCCCAGTGCCTTGATCATCCCATTTTCCATTCTCATTCAAGCGGTACACTTTAACACGCTGAAAGGACCAAAACTCGTGAAAAAACTATAAAACAATAATTTCCACTATAAAAATGAAAGAGCATACTCAAGCTACTCAGGCATTTTTAGGTATGTAAGAAGTACATTCAATAATTAAAAATACAAAAACAAAATAAACATAATTTAATCATTCCCAGTACTGATGTTCTGATTTTCTATGATTTCAGATGGTCCCAAATGGATCAGTTTGGCCTATACCTGCTTACTAAGAGTGTATGTGTCAAGATATTAATGGGTTTTACCATTTACCCTTCTTCTAATATATTAACATCTTTTCTTCCCTTTTCTCTCAAAAAAATTAGCTTTAGCGCATGACTAGCAGAGATTACCAAAAAAAAAATGCAGTAAGTACCAAACGGAACAGATTTAAACCAGCTGAATACTCTGTTCGTAAATTTGTTTTACTACAATTATCATATCATTATCTGTCATATATTACTCATTTATTATTTATCTGTTCCAACCTTGCTCTCTCCTCAAACTCTGACAGACCATCCCAAGGCTGTTGGTGCAATATCTAGTCAATTTTCTTTGTACAGTTAAGAACTTATAGAATCTTTTAACTTTAAAACTGATGTATTATTGGCAACAAGGACCAGCTTCTCAAGAAAATTCCAACATTACAATCTCTTCAAAACAAAGTGCATATCCAAGTACCCAAGGAAGGTAGATAAATCTAAAAAAACCTTGTGCTACTTACATATACTCTTCCTTATCCTATTCTTTTTATATTTAAGAATGCCATTGTCATTACTACGGTTTTAAAAACTCAATCATTTTTTTATATATAAACAGTTAAAACACACCATTAGCTTATTTGAGATCTATCATCTTACAAGTTGTAAAGTATTATGATGTATGAGCTGATAATATCTTTTACAAACTAAGAAATTACCTTTACTTTTCACACAGTCAAGCAAAAGAGTAAACCCACTACTGTCAATTTCACCAAAGGCATGGAATTCTGAGACTTTGGCAAAGTGTTGTCAATTCCTTGAATATAAAAACGAAGCACAAAATGCGTACATGACCAACAAACAATACTTGCATGCAGAAACTAATAATTTAATTGTTCAAGAAGACTAACTAGAAAGATTCTGCTACAAACTCACAGATAATCATATTGCTTTGTTTTAAGAACTAAAACAAATGTCTGTGATTACCATAGACACTGTATTTTAAAAATAATTAATGCATTTATCTAAAAATGTTGCAAGTCGCAGACTCGCATTCTGCAGCAACACACCAACCCACAAATCCCCTAATGGGGAGGGAGGGGGTGAAGAAGAAAATTGCAAAATATTTGGGACTAAGACTTCTATTTGATTATTTTGGACTCCAGGGATTTCTTCTACAATTGACCAATAATGTGAATCAACTTAAAAAATATCTAGTAAGTACCATTGCACACCAAATCAAATTTTAAGTGGAAACCAATTACTGACAGTCGGAACATCTCATGTAACTATATCGACATAACCCGCTGCCATTCTACCAGCTTAGCCATATAATCATGTACAAAATTGTCTTACAGAACCACAAGAATAGCACAATCATAATGATGGAAAACTTGTTTACCATCAGCAATTCACTTTGAAAGTCGCTATGCATTAAGACAACCACAAGAATCAAGCACAATCATAATGATGGAAAGCTAGTTTACTATCAGCAATTAACTCTGAAAGTCACTGTGTGTTGCCATTAACCTGCGGCAAGCATTAGTTAAATCAACCTTCGCAACAATAATGCCAATTAGCAAACCACTTTCGTGGAATTAACATCAACGTGCAGTGAAATCAAACTCTAATCCATTTAAGCACTTACCTAAAGCAGTAAACTTAAAAATACCAATGATCTTCTACACTGGTTTGAGTCTTGACCACATTATCTTAATGATTTTTTATTAGACAGATACAACTATTAGATTACAGTGTAATGAACCTTCCAGATTAAAAAAAAAAAACGAAAGCGCTTATGACATAGCCAAAATCAAAATTATACAAAGAAACCAATTCAAGTCCAAGAACCACAGAAATGTTCAATAAATGATTGAATGCTATAATTAACAATTAAATCACAAAAGAAAAAAAAAAAAAAAAACATGATGAAGCTTCAAAAGATACTTTACTCTGAACTGAAAAGTAAAAAACGAATCGAATTGAACCCTGAGCCTAAGACATAAAGACTTTCTTTCTAATTTCTGGAACATTTTCCTCACTGACCTGCATGGGATTGCTGGAGTTGGGTGATTTATCTTGCGAGCCCATTGAAACAGCCAAGGTGGTGAACTCCGCCGCCAAGTTCACGAAATTTACTGCACCAACAGCGCGGATGGGGAATTCTTGAACTCAAATCACCGAAGGAGCGAATGCAAAATTAGGGTTTATAAAAAAAAAAGAGCCAGAGAGATGAGTTTTCCCGAAAAGAAAAGGCGAAATCAGGAGCCTATGCGGGTCGGCCTACTGTATTCGAAATCAGTAGAAAAACCCTAACCGCCATTGACAGAGTGAACTCCCCCCCTCTCCCTCGTTTCCCCCTCTCTCTCTCTCTCTCTCCTATCTGTCGCTGGTTTCTTTTTTCTTCTTCCTTTTTCTATGAAGTGTTTTTTTTAATTTATTTTTTCCCGACCTTTGGACGCAGAGTAAGAGCGCGGAAGTAAATGACGGAATTGCCCAATTTATAGAGCGGAAATTACCGGATTTGCATTCCCACCATTTTCCTTGAATCTTTTTGTGGCTACTTTACGCGCTTTCATTTTGGTCAAAATTCAGTCGCTTTTATCCCCTCGTTTAAATTTGTTTCCCTTTTTATTCTAATTCAAAAAATACGCACATTCCCTTCAAAAAAAAAAAAATACTATATATATATATATATATATATATATATATATATATATATATATATATATATATATATCAGGGCGGAAAACACGTAATCGGACGTTTGTTGGTAATACCTAAATGTTAGGCCGCCTAGAAAAATCTGATTTTTTTTTTCAAATTTGAATTTCAGATTTATCATTTATATTTAAATTTCAAATTTATCATTTATTGACCCCTTCCTTCTCTTTGAATTGGTCATCCTCAACACCATTTTGTTTTATTCTTATCCCAACTCCTCTAAAACTCCCCACAATCTCTTCAATATTTCTCACTCATCAGTCATCTCTCTATCTCTCCCTCTTATCTCTCTTGCTAAACATATAAAGTAAATTGCTATAGTGGTATACATACCAGTTACCACATGGCGGCGGGATCGGATGGCGGTGCTGATGTGAGGCTTGACAAAGGAGGAGGGAGGAGGGTGGGGCTCGGCGGCTAGGAGTAGGGTTTTATTTTTATTTCTCTCTTACATTCGATGATTCGCGTAATATATACATATAAGGTGGGTTTTTATTTTTTTTAATTATAAATAAAAAAAATTGAAATCTGCCTAGGCGTCGGGCAGACTTGGCCGCCTAGACGGCGCCTAGGCAGCCTAGGAGGCGCCTGGAGAGGGCAACGCTTTTCTGGACCGATTTGGCAGAAATCGGGTCAGCCACCTAGGCCGCCTTCTGCAACACTTATATATATATACACACATTATTTTATAAGCATTTTAAAGTGTTTTTTTGTCTTGGAAAATATAATTTATAAATGTAAATCCAAGCTTGAGTCTAAGATGTAAGTAGTTTATTTTTATGTTTGGGAAGTTGTATAAATTGGGAAGTTATGTTTGATGCATCATGTTTGATTTATGATTTATCAAATGAAAACAAATGTTGTATGTTTCTTTTATTAGAAAATTGGGAAGTCATGTGTTGATATTGTGATATTTTAAGAGTTTTTTAAATTCAAATTTAAAAAGTATCATAGAAATATCTTTTTATGCCTAAAAATTACATGTCGCTTGTATTTCGTATAATAATAATAATTAGTAATTAACATAAAAAAATATTTAATACTAATAAGATTATGTTATTTTTGTAAATCTATATACTCCCTTCTCCGTTCACGAAAAAAAGTAGATAAAGTTGATAAACTAAGGGTATTGTGGGTCATATTTATAAATAAAGTGATTGTTTTTTAGTAAGTATAATGACAACTAAAGTAATTAAATGATTGTTAGGGGATAAAGTGTATATTAAATATGAGAATATATTATGTGGACGAACAAATAAGACAAATAGAAATATATTTGGTGGATAGAGAAAGTATATAATAGCAGAAACTGATCCAAATTTAGAAATCATTGAAATGTTACCATTGTAGAATTTTCAACAATCTATGTTACTATGACTTTTAAAATAATTTTGCAACCATGTTAATATTTTTCTCAAAAATTCATTTTCTTAATTTGACAATAATTTTAAACGGAAAAATTCAATGATTTCTAAATATGAGCTGATTTATGCTATTATATACAGATTCGGCATTACATGTTCGAGATAGTCATGTATATAAACTTTGTTTAAAAATATTTCGTCATGAGATTTTATTCTTCATACATCTATCTATATATAAAGTACTAATTAATGTTTCTTTCGTTCCACTATAAGTTTCTCACTTTCATTTTATATCCGTCTCACTATAAGTTTCCCCTTTCTATAAATGGAAAAAAAAATTACTATCCATAATTTTTATGTTCATTTTTCATATAATATTACAAAAAATGTAACTCTCTACTCTACGCATTACTACACATATTCTTTTCCACTTTTCAAACTCTCAAAACTACTCTTCATTTTTATTATTTTATTATTATTCTTTAATTAAAACACCAAGGCTATGTTTGTTTTGGGATTCACACGAATGGACTTAGGACTTTGCTCTCCACTTCTCATACGAGTTTGAGATTTAGAATTTGGTTTTCAAATCTTACATTCAATCCACACCTATAAATACCTATAAAATATATTACTACTCTTCTCAATATATCACACTTTATACACTATATTACTCTTCTCAATATAATATAATAATATAACATCAGTCGCTATTAAACATTGATTTGACATAAAATTAAATCTCATCATACTCAAATTCCAAAACAAACACATACATTTACTATTCATCAAGGATTCTAAATCTCTAAATTCTAAAATCTTGACTTGTTCGCACACTTTAAGTCCAAAACAAACGCAGCCGAAAAGAAAGGGGTGGGAGTAAAAAAAATTGACGTATATTGTGTTATGACCTGAGGAGGTTGATATTTGTGAAATGATTACCGGTAAGTAGTGATTAACGGTAAGTATAATAAGTGTATAAGTACAAACATTGAAATAAGCTTTGTGAAATAATGAATTATTTGAATTTAATTTAATTTAATAAAAAGAATCAAAATTGAGAGCGTTTTCAACTGTCAACAGACCAGTTTCAACGTCTTGGTTTATATCCACATGCCACGTCAGCCTGAGCGGGGTTTATCCCCAACAGAAAACCCTCACCTCCATAACCATATTCTTCTCTCTCACACACTCATCACTCTCTCTCACCAATAATCTCGCTGCCAAAATCCGAAATGCAGGCTTCAGTTTCGCCTCTCTCGGCACCTCATTCTCCACACTGCATTCTCCGATCAAATTCGAATTTCCGGCTCTGCGGCCTCCGGAAAGAGGCGTTGGGATTTCAATCAATCTCTCAATTTCAAAACTGCGAGATTCGGATTTCGTCTAAGCCGCGTGCGCGGAGGCAGGCGATCGTTTCGGCTGCGGCTGCAGCCATTGACAATGGGAGCCGCGCTCCGACGTCGTTTGACTACGATCTCGTTATTATTGGAGCTGGTGTTGGAGGTCATGGAGCTGCATTACATGCCGTTGAGAAGGTAGTTTTGGTTTAATTGGTGTTTGATGAGTGGTCGATATGGTGTCGTGAGAAATTTTGAACTAAATATTCTGCAATGTAAAGTGAAACTTGGGATTTTTAGCTTTATTATTAATGGTATATGGGATATTTTGATTTTGGGGGCATTTGGTTTCCACATTCGCACATTATGATTCATGATGACTGGATAAGTTCCGATGCTGAGACCTTGAGCTGAATCATGGACACACACACACACACACACACGTATATGTGTGTTAGACACTCAACTTATTTTGTTTACTTAGTATTCTTGTTCATTAGCTAAAGTTGCCTTCTGAACCATTAAGGTTGCATTGAAGTTCATAGTTACTGGATTACCTGTTTTTCCTCCGATCGAAGAGTTGAGGCGAACTTTTAATTATATTAATGAGTTTTGTGGTCTCGGGCTTTAGGTAAATTATGTGAAATTTGCGATCTTTGAGGTATATTATTCATGAATTAAGTTCTGAGGTTGAGGCTTTGAGCTCAGTGTTTGTTCATGATTAACTGGTTTTGTTGAGAAACTATATTATTTCATTGGCTTCAGGTGTTTGGAATGATGTGAAATTATAATATTAACTCTTCTTTATCATTAACCTGATGAAATACGTGGTAGATATTATTAGCAGCTATGTATCAACATTCAAATATTTCCTACTCACTTTCAGGGTCTTAAAACAGCTATCATTGAGGGCGATGTTATGGGTGGAACCTGTGTGAAGAGGGGATGTATTCCTTCAAAAGCTCTACTTGCAGTAAGTGGTAGGATGCGTGAACTTCAGGATGACCATCACTTGAAAGCTTTGGGTTTGCAGGTGCGTAATCTGTTCTGCCTTAATCAGATCCTAAAAATATATGAATTGTATATATTTTATCCCATAAGTTGTTATTGAGCTTGACATGCTATTTCGATGTAATCCTTGGACTTTCCTTGATGGCCACTATTGCTCCAGCTGATTGTCTATGCATAAGATTATTTACCCACAAAAGTTCCTATGGTTATTGCCTTTCATGGGTAGTCTAAATGCATGTCATACTTCTGCTTGAACCTGTTTGTCCATTCAAGATTTTAATTCATCTCTCTCATCCCCAAGATAAGGATATAGACTAAAATAACTACAATAACTTTTAGCTATTAATATTGGTCGAATTTCTCTGTTTTGTCATTATAGCTGCTAATCACATGCCTTGACACTTCTTTTGTTCCTTGAGAATGTTATCTAACCTGGTATTTTGTATTCTACCACCGATGATAGGTTGCAGCTGCTGGTTATGACCGGCAGGCAGTGGCTGACCATGCTAGTAATCTTGCCTCAAAAATTCGTGGTAATCTAACTAATTCATTGAAGGCACTAGGGGTGGACATTTTAACAGGGTTTGGCACCATAGTGGTATGTCTCGAATCATAACCAAAAGTTTAAATGGAGACAGCTAAACTCATTATCGCATCCTAGACTTATTGGAGAATCTCGTAATCAATGTTGACTACCTTTTATGATAGAATTCTATGCTATAATGGGTCTCGAATTTTATATATTTTCACCGTTGCAGCCTAATATTTTCAGGGCCCTCAAAAAGGTAAAATATGGAAAGGTTGGTTCATCTGAGAACGTGGTTACTGCAAAGGACATAATTATTGCAACAGGTTCAGTTCCTTTTGTTCCCAAAGGGATTGAAGTTGATGGTAAGTATTTTCTACTTTGAATTACTATTATTATAGTTAGACGTACTTACAGGACTCTACCACACTAAATATATACAGAGTGAAAAAGGTTGCAACAGTGAGTGTTCAACAATAAATATATACCGATCCTGTATATTTTGTTACTAAGACCGTATTTGCCGCACCTTCCTTTGGTTTGTAGCATATTCTGATGTATCCTGTTATCTCCAACTTGCACAGGGAAGACTGTAATCACCAGCGATCATGCACTTAAATTGGAATTCGTTCCAGATTGGATTGCCATAGTTGGAAGTGGTTATATTCGACTTGAGTTTAGTGATGTATATACTGCCCTTGGTAGTGAGGTAATTTGACAACGTTTTTCCATTTTTTCCATTATATTTTATTTTATCCTGATTCCAAATCTGGTATCTCTCACTTTGCTAGTTTGCCCAGCTGAAGACTTGATATCTTATCAGATACTCCCTCCGTCCCAATCTTAATTGGACATACACTGTGTGCTCGGAGTTAATTCTTTAGATTGGGATGGAATATGTCCAATTATGATTGGGACGGAATATGTCCAATTAAGATTGGGACGGAGGGAGTAATTCTTTAGCTAAACAACTAATTTGCACTATTATTGTATAGGTTACATTCATTGAAGCTTTGGATCAACTAATGCCTGGGTTTGACCTTGAGATAGGCAAATTAGCACAAAGAGTTCTGATAAATCCACGGAAAATTGATCATTATACTGGAGTATTTGCAACAAAGGTATTAAATTATGCCCGATGACTCATTATGTATATACCCTGCTTCATACTATTCTGTTTTTTGCATGATGTGAAAGATAACTCCTGCAAAAGATGGGAAGCCAGTGACTATTGAGCTTACTGATGCCAAGACAAAAAAACCGAAAGATACATTGGAGGTAATTGCTCTTTCCCATTCTTGACTGCCTAACATAACTAATGTTCAGCCCCATTCCCCGATTACTCCACCCAAAAAAAATAGAAAAAGACAACAATTAAATTGCCTAACTCAAGTTTATCAAGTAACTGACCGAACAAAAGAAACTAAAATATTGAAGACAGGAGTCTTGCTTATGACCAATGATCTTCAGAGTAGGTAATGTACGCAGTGGTTCATGCACCTCCTTTGCATGAAGATATGGGGAGAGAGTATACTTAGGGTGGCTAATGTATTGCCCAAAAAATTATGTTAACTTTTGCCATTTTAGCTTTAGCTTTAGTCAGGACATCAGGTTGGGGCAGAGTGTGAGATAACTAATACATAATTAACCATAATCTGATTTCATCCAAATTTCTCTGGCACCACGACTCCTGCAGCCAATAACTCATTGTGATCATTTAATTTCATTCAGTGGTCAGCAATTTATCGCTCTGTTCATTGTAGGTTGATGCAGCATTAATTACGACTGGAAGGGCTCCATTTACAAAAGGTCTAGGACTAGAAAATGTAAGTGTTGTAGTAGATTTATTATGTTGAATAATAAAATATGAATATAATCTTCTAAATGCAAGATGAATTCAGTCCTTATATTTGCAAATAATGGTCCTTATATTCTGTCACTTCCACATGCATTATGATTAAACAGTAAATTACAAAACTGACCTCTTGTTCATTTTATTACAGATTAAAGTGGAGACACAGCGTGGTTTCATTCCCGTTGATGAATGCATGAGAGTAATTGATGCAGATGGAAAACTGGTTTGTTAGCCGTGCCTTCCTCATTCAAACTGCTTATAACAATTTCTTATTGTGCTTGACATGAGACTTCTATCATTAGATTCCACACTTATATTGCATTGGTGATGCAAATGGTAAGCTGATGCTCGCCCATGCAGCAAGCGCACAAGGAATTTCTGGTAGGTGATTATAGCTAATAAAATCAGTATGTTGATTCTACTTAAATTTAACTGTTCCTATGTATTTTATCTTGCAGTTATCGAACAACTTACTGGGAACGATCACGTGCTCAACCATTTAAGCATTCCAGCAGCATGTTTCACTCATCCTGAAATCAGTATGGTCGGGTTGACTGAGGTAAACTTAAAAAGAAAAGGAAAAAAAATGCAAGTCTCTTTGCCCACATGTCCTTAATTTCTGTATATTAGTATGTATGACTTAATTCTTGGTGATTTTAATTTCCAGCCACAAGCAAAGGAGAAGGCTGAAAAGGAGGGATTTGAGATAAGTATTGCCAAGACGAGCTTCAAGGCTAACACCAAGGCCCTGGCTGAAAATGAAGGGGAAGGACTTGCAAAGGTTATATCTTCTTGCTTTTTGCTTACACAAGAAAATCATTTGAATTAAGTAAATAATTTTCCGAAGTGTTTTCATCACTAAAATCCAAGACACGACATATCCACTTTCTATGTTCAATTAGTCTTCTTGATTCTTTTCTCAGTTCTTAAGTCCATGCTTTACTGCTTTACTGCTTTACTATTCTGTTGCATGAATGGCAAAGCATAGTAAAATTTCTCAATTCCGAGACTTTGTTATTTGCAGTTGATATACAGACCCGACAATGGCGAAATACTCAGAGTTCACATCTTTGGATTGCACGCTGCAGACCTCATTCACGAAGCATCTAATGCTATGGCGTTAGGCACACGTATTCAGGCAAGTGAGCACTCATCATCAATGAAGAAGTAAAGACGAGAGTGTTATTGATACATGACATTGTTCTAAGTATCAGTTTCACTTTTATTTGTACCGTGATACCTCACAGGACATAAAGTTTGCTGTTCATGCGCATCCAACATTGTCTGAAGTTCTCGATGAGCTATACAAATCGGCAAAGGTAAGCCTTTCAAGTTATTAAATATCGAAAGGTAAGCCTTTCAAGTCATTAAATATCGAAAGGTAAGCCTTTCAAGTTATTAAAAATCGACACAACCAAATTTGCACAATACCAGTAGGATATGAATCTTCATTTCCCTTGTGTTAATTTATAGAGAAATAAAAATGAGAAATTGGGCGAGTTCTTTTTTTCTTTACAAAAAAGTTAAGGATGGAGAATTGAGAGATTCAAATCCAACCTATTAGTAAATATGTACAAATTACAACTATCGAATTACTGGTGCATGTGAACTCCCACATTACGAAGCCAGTTAGTGAACCAGCCACTGTATAGGAGGGTATTCAGTATAGCTTATTTTTGGGCAATCTAATCGTAAGCTTTTGACGATTATAAAATGTACGATAACGAGACACAATTTTGGCAGAATTGCACAGAATTAGGTTTGTTCAAAACTCATTTATTAAAATTTGAGTGATCATTATTGTATATGCTCAATTTATTATTTGCTAAAACAATTTTTTTGCTTTACTGATACGTCAGAATCCCTTGCCATCATACATTATACAAATTACTTGGGATGTCAAACTAATTGACAGAACAATATGCACACCGACATAATCATCAAAATGAGCAATTCATGGATAAACGATTATTTCACTTGCACATAATAACTCAGAGAAGAGCAAATGCATAAATCAACAAATTTATGGAAGATTTCTCATGAACAAAGGAGCATATTTACACACGAGTGAAATGCAAACCAACCGACAGGGGTGTTTAAGATGCAAAATCTAAACAATATTTAGAGGTATTTAACCATTATACTCATCTTAATTTCTAATAATAAAATCTAAAATCACAACCATATTCAAGACCATATAAAGCTGAATCTAAGATGCCCATGTGGGATGTGAAATAACAATGTATTCGCAAACAATATTCAAGAACATAAACATTTTACACAAACAATTAAACAAAATCTCCAACGATTAACATTGATAATTTCAGCTCAAAAACTGTCAAATGATATTATAATCCAACACAAAGCAAATCAAAAACCTAAAACGCCACATTAAAAACGATTATGAAAAAACCCCAATTCCCAACCTCATTACAAACAAAAAAAAATCACTTCACTCATGTTCAGAAGATTGGATTGGGTAAATTCGTAATTTCAGAATCTACTCCTCTTCGCTGGTGCCCTCACCGCTCTTGTTGTTGTGCTTCCTTGCATACCTCTGGTTCCTCAAAAACTTGGGGTCCATCTAAATATTTAGAGAGAAAGAGAGAAATCCTGTAAATACCCAAAATACATATAGATAAAATTCAGAATCAAATCACACATACCCCTTTGGTGGAGCTGTTGCGATGGCGCTTAGGCTTCTTGATGCCGTTCTTGTGGGCCTTGTGCGATTGGTTGTGGGCGGTGTGATTCTTCGACTTCGCCATTTCTCTCTTCGCTTCTCACTTCTGATTCACACAAACAAATTGAGACAAATTAATAAACAACTCGAATAAAAAAGATCGAAATTAGCATCTGCTCTCATAAATCAACACGCTCAAATCCAGATTTTGGGGCGTTCTTTACCTAGGGGTAGGGGAACGACGATGGCTGCAGAAGGAGAATGATGGGTTTAGACTTTTAGCTTTGTTTTATGAAGTTTCGAAACCCTAGCGTATGTGTGGGTTGAAATTACGAGAATGCCCCTGGAAAAGTGGCCTATTGGGCTTATTAGTTGGGCGGGCTTTTTATTTCTAACTTAATTAGTTATGGACTAAGCCTTGATACATGAAGCCTAAATTGAAAGCCCATTAGTATTTCATGCACAATCTGAATATGAGGAAAAATGTATTTTTAGCCCAAATCACTCACCCAAACCCCCCAACCCCCAACCCCAACATCTCTCTTTCTCCACTCATGAGCGCCTCACTTTTTCTGGCGGAGACGCCGTCTCCCCTCCCCCGCCCCCCACCATGGCGCCGGCGGAAGACCCGTCGATCTACGATTTTCCCGTGAGTGGTGATAAAAAATCGACCGCAATCTACCACTCACGCCGCCGGTTTCGTTCGCTACAGACGCGGCGGATGACGGCGGTAAGTCCTAGTTCCTCTATGTTTGTGGTGTTCTTTGATTCTGTACTGAACATATTACTATTGTGGCGGTGACGAATTTTTTGATTTGTTGCAAATTATTTTAGGGTTGATGAGACGGCTGATGACGAAGAGGCTTCGCGCTCTACGGTTGCGCAGTGGTGTGATTGGTGGTGGATCGACGTTTGTGGCGACGGATCTGGGTAGATCTGTACAGATCCGCCGCCGATTGAATAAAATCGTGGCTGGCGGCGCCTCCGCGGCATGAACTAAAAAAGAAGAGAGGATCCGTCGCCCGCGATGCTCCTGTGCGGTGCGCTCGCCATGCCGCTGTGCTCGAAGGGTTGTCGGTTGTGTGCGCCGCCGTTGAATCTAGAAGAAGGGCGAGGAAGGTGGTCGTGCGGCGGATCTGTTTTTAATTTTGTCGTGATGGGATTCTTCGGGTTTTCGTGAAATTGATTTTCATTCCCATCAACAATATCATCGTCGGCGCTTCTTAATATCTTCTGGGTATTAAGTTAATTAGTCACCCCGGTTTTTTAATTTTGTTCGAGAGTATCTAAAGTTGTGGGCATTGGTGTTACATTACTTTGGTGATTATTAGCATCTTGGCGTTTGGCTTTATAGAAGCTTAATCTAGACTGTTGAATGGCCAAGTGTTCATGCAATTTTGTGTGGTCCTTTATTTTCCTGGTTTTATTATCTTTTGAGTACTGTTTGTATTTATTTTTAACAATGGTGGCATTTGGCCAAGTCGCAGCAGTATTCCTACCATTGTTAAAAATAAAGGACCACACCATTTTTGCACACCCCTCAATGACAAATGATTAAAAAATTATTGGGGTGTGCAAAAATTTTTATGAGTGTGCAATTTTTTTTATGGGGGAATTATTGGGGTGTGCAAAAATTTTTATGAGTGTGCAATTTTTTTTATGGTGGGTGCAAAATGATTAAGAATATACAATTTAATATATATATATATATATATATATGAATATATAATTTTTTTGGGTTAATATTTTATTATTAAAAAAATTAATTAAATAAATAAAAGGATAAATGGTTTAAAAAATTAGAGTTTGCAGAATTTTTACAGGTGTGCAGAATAATTTTTAATATGTAATATTTTTGGGCTGAATTTTTATTATCGAAAAAAAATAATTAATTAAATAAAATGATAGATAATTAAAAATAGATAATTGAAAAAAAAAATTGGGTAAAAAAAATTAATTAGATAAAAGAATATACAATTAAAAAAGTTTGGTAAATTTAAATTTTAAAATTTTTATAATACAAAATTACTAAAAATATGGAGTGCAGAAAAGTGTCATATTTAAAAATTGCACATGAATATAAATTGGTGGTTGGAGAAATTAAGGGCATTTAAGTATTTTCTACCTAATTTTTGGACTTAAGAGTAAGAGTTAAAAAATTGATCTTAAGAAAGTAAAACACTTTCTATAAATAATACCCAATCAGATTGCTTCCTTTTTCAATTTGATAAAAAAAATATATTAATTATTATTTTTGACAAATGTAGATAATTTTCTGAGGGCCTAAATTTACTAAAAATAAAATTTATTGCCCTACATTTGTATTAAAAAAATATATATTAAGGGTCCGCTTGGTATGACTCGGAAATGGTAATGGTAATGAGTATCATTGAGGGTCAATCACTAAGGGTTATTGATTGCATTGTTATTGTTTGGTTATAACATCAACAATGAGTATCATGTGAGGTGAGATGAGTGAATGAGGGTAATCAATGTATTAAAATTACCAAGCAACATCAATAAAAGTGATTTTCATTTTCCACTTCTATTATCCTAAACCAAGTGGACCGTAATAATCTACTTTTGTCAATATGAAAATATATTATCCTTATATCACAACTTGGTCATAGTTACCACATAAAATATATTTTTGAATTTGGATTCATAATTTTTCATACTTTGGGGAGGGTTTTTCTTTTAATTATCAACTCAACACTTTAAAAAAAAAAGTAAAAATATATATTCCTAGAAGACTCTGTGTTTTGATTTGGGGTCAAGTTTCTGATGAGTAAATAAAAGCTACTCACCCAGTTCAATACTTGATTTTTTATTTTTTCATACTTATTTTCCCCTTTAACAAATGAGAATGGAGTACTATTGAAGAATAACTATATGCTATCAACATCTAAAAAAATATATCTCATGTTATTACTTTATACACATTAAAAATCATTATATTCTCTCATTTTCTAATTTTGTCTATGCTGCCCAGCACTTCTTTTTAACCACACACACATGTGAGGAGTTACCATTTTTTCTTACACTTGCATTTTTTTTATTCTAATACAACCAATAATACTAAGATACATATGCATTTGATATTACACTATTGTGTAATATAGAGGGGAGTAGTAGAAAACGGGATGGGAATGAGGAGTAATATTGAAGAATAAATATATGCTATCAACATCTAAAAAAATATATCTCATGTTATTACTTTATACACATTAAAAATCATTATATTATCTCATTTTCTAATTTTGTATATGCTGCTCAGCACCTCTTTTTAATCATATACACATGTGAGTAGTCACCATTTTTTCTTACACTTGCATTTTTTTTTTCTTCTAATACAATAATAATAAAGATACATATGTATTTGATATTACACTATTGTGTAATATAGAGGGGAGTAGTAGAAAATGGGGCGGGGAATGAGGGGAAGTGGTTTTGGGAGAATTTAGAATTACGTTTAGGAGACGGGAGAGAGTCAAAGTTTTGGTATAGCTTGTGGTCGGGGGATAGACCTTTAAAAAATTGTTTTCCGAGGCTTTTCAATATTTGTGTTAATAGAGAGTGTAAGGTGAGGGAGAAGGGGGAATGGGTTGAGGGTGTTTGGAGGTGGGAGTGGAGTTGGAGGAGGGAACTATTTGAGTATGAGAAGGTGCAGCTTAACAATCTTATTTCTTTGATCGATAGGTACATTCCAAAAGAAAGAGTTGAAGATTGTTGGAATTGGAAGGCTACATCAAGCTGACGTTTCCAGACGAAGCGAGCATATGAGCTGCTCACAGCAGCTAACGAAGACAGTCTTCTGTTCGGCCTCAATTGTTCCGACTTCACCTCCGTGTGGAACAAGATTGCTCCGGTGAAAGCAGCTTCTATGGCTTGGAGATTGTTGTGGGATAGATTACCAACCTTGGTGAATGTTGTTCGAAGGAATATCATTCAAATAGGTACATCATCAAATTGTTCAATCTGTAACCTTGATTCCGAATCAGCAAACCATTTGTTTCTTACTTGCCCATACTCGGCAAAAATATGGAGTCTTTGAGCTGGGAGTCCCGATACCACTTCACAACCAGATTCAACCTCATTACCAGATGCACTCAGGCATCTTTCTGGGAAAACGAGGTAACATGATTGCAATTGATATTTGGATATGTGTGGTTTGGGTGCTGTGGAATTGGAGAAATAAAAAGATTTTCGAAAATTCGCAATTCAAGATTGACAAGATAGTTGAGGAGATCAAAGGTAGACTTTGGAGTTGGTATTGGGCAAAATTTTATGTTTCAGGTTATACTTCGTTTAAAGATTGGTTGTTGAATCTCAGGGCTATCCTGGATCTGTAATTATGTTGTATAATACTGTTGAGTGGGAAGTTCTTCTCCCAGCTTCAATAATAAAACTTTTATTGAGCAAAAAAAAAAAGACAAAACTCATTTCTTTACTAATAAAGTAGTAAGTATTGTAACCCTTAACTAAAAACCATTTAATTAACTCAAATATTTTTATATTAAATACCGCTCAAATGGTAAATATCAATCAAGTGCGGGACGGGACGGAGGAAGCACAGTTCCTTCCAATTTTTTAACAATGATATTTTGTACTATATTTTTTTACAATGTGGTACTTCATATATTAAAAAAAAATTAAAAAGAAAATTCAAACATGGTCTAATATTAATAAGGACTTTGCTCAAGGATAAAAGATTTTAGCATGAGCATCGCGTGCACAACATTAGGGATAACTCAATCCAACATGTATCAACCAATAGCCAATTAACACGTTGACTTTTATACGTTTGACCGAAAAAAGAAATCCTCGAAGCACCACTTTTCGATACACCGGCTGCACCCGATTACTCCCTCATAAATGACAAATTTTCCCGTACCTATGACGCGCCTCACCCAATCAGGCCCCTCCACGTCATCCGCCCACAGTTCTCCACCGGTTCAGCCGGTTCTCAGTCGCTGTCTATAAATAAATCTCGAAACACAAACAGGTATCTCATAGTCTTCGCGGTCAGGATCTCCTGTTACACAATGATATTATATCTCTTTGTTACATTCTTTAGATTTACGCTATGTGTCAATTTCAGTATATCTACAAATATATGAATAACATCCTAACATAACCATTTTTCTATTTAGGAAATTATATTTATTTTTAGCAAAAAATTAATTACTTTCAAATCTCATTCCAAAAAATCTTATCAACATATTTATAATTAATTAGTTTAAACTGTATATATATAAATTAACAAATAATTAATTTTTTAATTATGTAATTAAAGTGAGTATACTATAATCTTAATCTATCATATAAATTTAAAATACAATAAAAAAATGGAAACTTTTTAGAAGAAAAACACTGACAACATATGTAATAAAAAATAAAATTTTAATATTTCAAAGTATTATAAATTTTTTAAAAGCAAACTCAAAAATTAATATATATATAAAATTTCTACGTATTAATATAAAATTTATATGTACTTATAAATAAGTTGATGTAATTAATATAATATTTATATGTAAATAATAACGGTTGTTTTTTGTCAAAGAGTATGGTGGGAGGTTAAATTTTTAAAAGACTTAAATCTCAAGCAATTTTTAATATAATTTTTATAACTTGGAGAAAAAAAAATAATAAAATGACATCAATCACGACAATCACATTTGTAGTACATACATTTAATAAAATATTTATATGTAACTAATAATCGTAAAAAATTATTAAAATTTTATAAAATTTATAAAAATATAATATTTTATATGTTGTATAACTTTTAACAATTATTAATTATATATAAATATTATATTAATTACATTAAATTTTTTTATAAGTACATACAAATTCTATATTCATACGTAGAAATTTTACATGTATTAATTATTGAGTTTGCTTGTAAAGTTTTATAGTATTTTTAAATATTGAAATTTCATTTTATTATAACATATGTTGTCAGTTTTTTCTTCTAATAAGTTACCATTTTTTTATTGAATTTTAAATTTATATGATAAATTAAGATTATAATATACGCACTTCAATTAAACAATTAAAAATTTAATTATTGGTTAATCTATATATATAACTTAAACTAATTAATTATAAATATGTTTATAAAATTTTTTAGAATACAATTTGGAAGAAATTATTTTTTTGCTAAAAATAAATATAATTTCCTAAATAAAAAAGGAATTATGTTAGGATGTTATTCTTATATTTGTAGAAATTATGAGATTGACACATGACACAAATCTAAATGATGTAACAGGAGATCCTGACCGCAGTCTTTGCGTTTGATATTAGTATATTCTGCGGTTTGTTTCTTCTTGTTTCGGTTTTATAGCTAAATAAACTCCGTTGAATTTTGAAACTGGGTGATTTATAAATTCGGTGGGAAAAAATGTTTCTTTTGGATTGGTTTTATGGGATATTAGCTTCTCTGGAATTGTATCAAAAGGAGGCAAAGATTTTGTTTTTGGGTCTTGATAATGCTGGGAAAACCACCTTGCTTCACATGTTGAAAGATGAGGTTAGATTTTTTTTTTCTTTATGTATATAAATTTTAGTTTATGTTTGTGTTTAGTGATTAGTCTTTAGAATTGTTATTTTTGATTGGGTTTGATGAGAATTGAGCAGCATGAACTAATCAAGGTTTTGGTGTGATTTAATGCTACTGTTGCCTGCTGTTTGTAGTTTATTTTACTGTAATTTCAAGATTTTTGTTTGTTTTAGTTGGATTATGATGCATTTATGGTAATGATTCTGGAGAAATCATTGCTCTTTGGTTTTTTGACTATTTGCATCAACTGCACAACTAATACTTATCCGTGAAAACAACTAATACCTTTTAGTAAAACTACTAGTACCATTTAAAAATGTACTTAAATTGCACGATGAAATTGATGCATATAAGTATATATATATGCCTTTGTTTTAGTTGAATTATGCATCTTAAAGAGAGTTTTTGAGTTTTCTGAATTTCATGGCCTTTAGTGTGTGTTATGTGGTGTGCTCTGTGAGCAATCTTTGCCAGGAAGTTGCATTGTTTAGCTTAAAAAAGTTCTAATAGGTACATACATATATACATACATATATATATATATTTATATAGATATAGTCTTTAATCTTGATGACTGATACAATGATTTGAATTTGGATGCAGAGGTTGGTGCAGCATCAACCAACACAGCATCCAACATCAGAGGAACTGAGTATTGGGAAAATTAAATTCAAAGCTTTCGATTTGGGCGGTCATCAGATTGCTCGAAGAGTGTGGAGGGACTATTATGCAAAGGTTAATGATTCTCATGCTTTTAAATTAAAATTCTAGCTGCAGCTCCATTATGTCGAGCTTCTGTTAAATGTGTTCGATAACTACTAACTATAATTGTCACGACTGCTCCAATTGTGAATTGTCCATAGGCCTACACTAGTATTTTTAATATGACCAAGATTGCCCTGCATATGTTAAATGTGTATTCTCGTGTTAATTGAGCTTGTCCGTTTTCCTTGTCTTCATATTCACGGCACTTAGTTCTACATAGTTGAATTTCTTTGTCTGTCAATTTGAATTCATCTTTAGGGCTATGTTGTTTTACTGATTTTCTTTTAACTGTAAAAGGAAGGAAAAAGAAAATACTGTCTCCAGCTTGTTTTACCTGTCGTTTAAGGATATTTCGCACGAATTAAGAAAGTCGCTAAGTAGCAAAAAATATATGTGTAAGTGACATTTTACCCTTTTGTTTACCTACAGACTACATGAAGTACATTTGCTTAGTTGATGCATACCATCACATAAATTTGCTTAGTTGATGCATACCATCACAAAACAAGTAGAAGGGCAAAATTGGAATATGAAATTTAATTCTCTTAGATTAGTGCAAAATGACAATTATCTTGGGTACAAAATTCCTCTCTTGAAAGACTGTTAAAATTGGTTGAAGGCAGTATATTCTAAAAATTTCTTGATCTTGAGGATGATAATATTATCTCATATGACTCTATATATTTGATTTAGGTTGATGCTGTGGTTTATCTGGTTGATGCTTATGACAAAGAACGGTTTGCTGAATCGAAGAAGGAACTCGATGCACTCCTATCAGACGAGTCATTAACAAACGTCCCGTTTCTCATCCTTGGAAACAAGATTGATCTACCGTATGCTGCTTCAGAAGACGAGCTTCACTATTACCTGGGCCTGACCGGCCTCACAACGGGCAAAGGTAAGGCTAACCTTGCTGACATTAATGTCCGAGCAGTCGAAATTTTCATGTGCAGCATTGTTCGCAAAATGGGTTATGGTGAAGGCTTCAGATGGATGTCTCAGTACATCAAGTGAGTGTGGAAAGACATTGTTATAGATATACTTCATGTAGTATGTATTTTCTGCGTGTGTTTTTTTAAGCAATGTTTTTTAGTCCAAAATAGGGAATGCAAGCATCTTGAATGATGTTGGTAGTGAATACCTTTTCTCTTGCAGTTCTTGGAAAAAAATCAGAATAAAAGTAAAATCAAGTTTAAGATTAACTCTAAATTTAAGTTTTTTCAAATTGATGCTCAATATTCTTCTTGCCACATTTTTATTTTTTTTATAACTCGATATCCTGTTCGAGACCGAAATATAATCCGGACTGACTAACCTCCATCATTCACTAGCGGAGGTCTCACTTCATACTAGAGCTTAGCTCTGTATGGACGAACTATCCCACTGTCCACTAGCGGAGGTCTCACTTCATACTAGAGCTTAGCTCTGTATAGAAGAACTATCTCAAGAATTTAATCGCACCTTAGAAAATTCAAACCCAAGACCTAATGAGAAGAAAAAAGCATATTTTCATTTATCTTCGATTATTCTAAAATTTATTAATCGATAATTCATTTTTTTGTCCACGCTTATTTTAAAATTAGAGCAAAGCACTTAACTATATAACCATCATTCTCATTATAATTCACTGTTCAATAATCCTCATCATCATTCCTATAGAAGAATTTAAACCGAATTCCCTAAATATGTATTGTCAATTTAAAAAACTGGATTTAAGGTAAAGAATAAAAACTGAGCCTTACACAATTTCATGCAACAAGACCAAAATTAGTAGCAAGGGGCACAAGATTCTGATAGTAGTAACTAATGAGATGCTAATAACCTATTCATACATCAATTCTACTTTTCATCACTCATTTTCTGAATAAGAAGCCATTAACAAACAAGATGGTCATCAGTAGAGAATAGTAGATAACAGAATACCTAAAAGCTAGCAGGATTTGCACATGGAGTGGGGAAACTGATGACCCTACTTAGGTATCAGAATTTACAAATGTACACAACCAAGTCAGAAACACAAAGTTGCAATCCAAACACATCCCGAAAGCACTGTAGAGAAACGGTAGCATTGTAAAAATCGTTTGTCCTTGGACGTCGATTTTTCATCGCATCTGATCAGGATGGAGAAGTTCTTCGTATTCAAGCTGCACAGGACGAAAACAGTGACTACGGGACTAAAAAGTTGAAGAAATACGATGAGGATAGTAGAAGAAGTATCTAATACCTTTGCTAGATCACATTCTAGTTTCATCCTTCTGTATTCTTCTTGTGCTCGCTTCGAACGAAACATTGCCTGGACGCGTACAACAGATCTCTCAACACGCTCCTCTGCTTGTTTCCTGCTGGCCAGGAAAAAGTCCTCTTCAACACCATCACTATCTTGATTCGAATGTTTGGGAGATTCAACAGGTGGGGCATGAAGCCCACGGAAGCCTTTTCTCTTCAAACGCCACCGCAGTATTGCTTTCTCCAGCACCCCCAATGACCATACAATTTTACCGTACTGCCTTCTCATTTGGTAACCCCTAAAGATGGCCTGCAATAAAAAACCACGATCACATACTTTCCGACAGAAAATTTTATGACCGTTAAATATCCAAGCCACGATATATTGAAGTTTTCATATCCAGATAAATACTTCTGATAGGATGGTGAAATTTTTTATTTTTTTTACCCTGTATCTATAGGTAAGGGTGTATGTGAGTCGAGCCGGCTAACAAGCTACTCGTGCGCAACTTGGGGGAAAAACTCAAAATCAACTCAAATTTAATCGAGTCTCAAGCTGTTCTTGAGTCCAAGTTCGAGTTTAGTAATATTGTGTTCGTCAAGCTTGCAAGCTTTAATCGACCTCACATAATTTTACTAATTTACCCATAACATGCAAATTATTTTCAAACGTACTCTAACTATAAAAATCTTTAGTTAATGTTATGTAAGTTATCAAGTCGAGCTCGAGTTTTTTATCGAGTCAAGCTCAAGTTCAAAAGAGTTGAGCTCGATTGAGTTTGAGTTTTGAGAATCGAGTTTTTTATTCGAGTCGAGTTCGAGCTCAACACTACTCGACTCAACTCAGCTCAAGCTCATTTACACCCCTAACTATTGGGGTCCGGCTAATGACACTATATATTCGGACTGGCAATTTAGAATAATAAGTTATATTAGCACATTAGACAACATTTAAGGGTTTGAACCCAATTGGTCAAGTGTACTGCTAGCAATTTAGAACATTAATGCCAATTTGTCCTCAATGCAAGAAAACTTACTTGAATTTTGATGGCCTGACTACGCATGTTAAGAAAATCCCTCCGCACCTTCCACATACGGAACTTGTACTGTATTCTAGCGGCAGCTTTCATCTTTTTCAGTGTCTCGTGGTGGCGGAAAGCATGTTGAATCCTCATTGCTGCCACTATCGCACGTGCCTCATTCTCCGGATTTGACGACTCGACTGCTTCTGACCGTACTTTCAGTGACCGCTCTCTGAATGCTGTCTGAATACGAGAAGCTGCATCAGCTGCTGTGCGGTAAGCAGCAAGAGTATCCTTCAGATATACCTCCTCTTCGGTGAAATTCCCAGGGCCCACCGAGTCACTTGTGGTAGTTTGGAGGGACCCACTAACATTTCCAGCCAATGTCATATCATTGAATTGGGCAACTAAAGCCTTCTCAGCAAGATAAGCAGCCAAACCATCGTAACCATTGACAGAAGCAATATCAGCAGCGGTGCATCCACCGGGGTTTTGAGAGGTGGGATCTGTGACTAAATTTGGCTTTGCCCCAGCAGATAAAAGAGTTGCCACCATTTTCTCCCTGAGATATAAGATAACTTCGATCAGTAAAAATATTTCAAGTATTCAATAATTTTATTCAGTTAAAAAATTACAAGTAAATGGTTAAGGGTATGTTTAATTTGGGATTTGAAAACCGGATTTGGGATCTCGAGATCCAAATCCAGTTCTACTTTGGCATTTTAGATTCCGGTTTTCAAAAACCTAATACATCTTACCCTACAAATACAAAATTGTCTCCCCAATAACCCATTAATACAAATATGATGCTTTTTATTCCACTCTTCTTTTATTTATCACTTACCACACCTTTTTTTCTGACTTTTATAACTTCCCATAGAACAAACTAATCATTACACAATCACTCTTACACCTCAATTTTACATAAACTTAAATTTATCCTACTTAAATCTCAAAACTAACAGGCAACATTACGATTAATCAGTACTTTAGAATCCAATAGATTTTGAAATCCAAATTTCAAATCCACTAACACATACCCCTATTAAAGGTTTTAAAACAATATGCTATATGAACCCAAATATTCAAAAACCCAAGAAATAATTTGACAACACAACTCAGTGCATGTGTGTGTTAACACTCAAAAATCTCCAACTAAAGCAGCGCTGATGATTTCTTAACAACTCATGACGTACCTCCCGCAATATGCAGCCCAATGTAGAGCAGTCCATCCACATTTGTCACGGTAATCCAACGATAAACCGGACCAGGAAAATGCATGAACTGCCCACGTATAACCAAGGACGGCACACAAATGAATCACCCCTTGACCTTGTTCATCACATTCTGAAACTTTACACCCCGATGCCACTTTTTCTAGCAACCACTCATGTACTCTATTCTGTAAAGTCAATTCAAACAACTTATCTTTGGCCTGTGGAAAAGATAGTCCCGTTTCTTCAATCATTTTGCTAAAAAATACCCAAGCATCAGAAATAAGTGAAGTTTTCTTGGCAAAAACTTTGGCTTCCTTGTAAGCAGTTGGGGATACTTTATTAGAATAAATGCTCAGGCCTTTGGATGATGAAAACAATAAACGAGCAAGCCTCATCTGAAGTTGAAATACTTCCCAGTCAATATGAGTGGGTTGTACAGGAGATCGAAATTCAAAAGTTAAGACTTGGCTGATGGGTTTATGCCCATCAAACGTCATATAAAGATTCATTAATCCAGGAGATTGAGGCGAAACTAAACATCTATATACTCCTGCTTGCACCACTTCTACAGGAAGAATAGAATCTCCACATGCCAGATACAACGTGGACTCTGCGTGGGGTAGATGTCCGTCATTAAAAAATCCAACCACCAAGATCTGCATAAAGATAATTGAATCAACAAACAGGATCTTAATAATAATGTTGACCTAGGCCAAGTAAGAATCCCAAGAGATCAACGGCATTACTGAACTTTTTCAGCAGAAATATTAGTTTAAAATGCCAAACTAATAAGGGTTAACTGAAACAAGGTATTTTCTATTTTATTTTTTAGGGTTACTTGAAAAATAAATCACGAACTTTCCATGTTTTCTCAATTACAACATATGTTTTTAAAATTTGCAATTTGGTACACAGCCTTTTAAAATGATGCAATTCTATCAGGTGATTATTAACCGGAAAGTCGTGTTGACACGGCAGAGTATGAAATTTCAAAGAAATTAAAAGAGTGCGATTAAATTGAAACTATAAAAGGAGGTCATGAATTTATTTGCAATTGTTTTTTTTTAAATCATATGTTATAATTGCAAAGTCTGTATCGCAATGCAAATTTAAAAAACATATGCTGTAACTGAAAATACGTGAAAGACTGTGATTTTGTATGCAATTAACCCTATTTTTAATGCAACAGAGGAAGCAAATGAATGCATTCAATGTGCGGGAAGATGTTCTCAAGAGTGGAAGTATTTCGTTATGCTGAATACAACTATTCTGATATATTTCCATCTCATAAAAAATATCATAATCAACATTCATTTCATCACTTCAATGAACAAATTACTGGAAGTATACCAAAGGACGAGACCAAATATAAGAAAGACAGCAAGAGTGGAAAGGACCTTTGTTTCCTCAGATGAAGGAGCCCATGCAGGAGAGATATCGGTTATGTTGAATATCTGCCCCAGTGGAGATCGATGATGATTATACACCAAGGGATACTTGAAAGATTGATCATTTAGAAGTGAGGATTCCAATTGGCCATCAACTGATTCTGGAGATTCAGCAATGACATAAGTAGTCAAATTACCAAAACCGTCATTTGCTTGTGAACTATCTATGCCCAGAGATTGCATAGGACCAGCTCCACCTAATGTTGTCAATCCAGATATTGCCGTCTCTGAACTAACAGTTCCTTCATGTCCTACTGACTGGTAGGGTAAATTGTTTGGAACATTATAGTTAACAGAATTATTCCAAGCAACTTTTTCAGAAAAACTGTTGTCTGAACTTTCTGGGGATAGCTTACTAGTTGACTGGGAATCCTCCTGTAATCAGAACACTGATTAGTAATCAACCAATGCAGAGTACTGGTATATTCTTCAAATTAACTATGGTGTGGTTTAACAACTACAGGTATATTCTTCAAATTAACCATGGTGTGGTTTAACAAAAGGGAAGAAAAATTCATTGCCCATCTTCTTACATCAGAACTTATTTTGCGAAAGAAATGATTAAGAGCTAAGCTCATTTTGAATCTTATAAGCTCTAACATCTTACATGTTGTTTCAAGAACTTTGTGTGGCTAATAAAACTAATAAGTTCTTTGACAATTTTAGGAAAATATTTTTTTATTTTAATTTTAACATAAAATAATTATCAAAGATCTCGGGGGTGGGCTGGGTGGTTTTTGTTTTTTTAAATAATATATTTTTTTTAAAGTTAATATTTAAGTACTTCTTAAAATAAAATTAGATAAAATATGTTGGGATGTTGGTACCTTTTTCTTTTGGAGCTCATAAGCTATAAAAAGAACTTATTTTAAGATCTTATAAGCTGTTAACAGTCTTTTTTTCACCAAACACTTTTCGAGAGCTTATAAGCTCCTCCTAAGCATCTTATAAGTTGTTTCAAGGAGCTTATAAGCTCAGCCAAACGGGCTCCGAGTATCAAGCCTGGACAGGCCAAAAATGTTCATATCCAGCTTAAATGAACTTGTTAAACTTTGTTTAGTCAGCTAGAAGCCCTAGAGCAAAATATGTATTTATTTGAACCCTTTCCCAGTTTTACTTTATATGTGCTTCATCAGAACAGTCCTTTGATGGCCGAAAGAAGGATCTAGTTTTATCTAGAAGAATGGAGTTTATGAGTACAAGAAAGTACAGTTATTGTCATTTATGGAATCTTTGTTATAAACATGCACCTAAAAAGAGGATACAGCAGTAATACTTACACACACCCTATAGTTATTCATCTGATATTGATTGGACAATTCAAAGCTGGCAGTTATTCCTGCAAGAGAGAAATCGCATACACAAATTATCACAGTGAACAAACTTTCAACAATAAGTATTAAAGAAAATAATACCTTCTTGTGTTGAATTAGGCTTACGGGGATTAAGCTTGCGAAGATCATCTGACACCAAAAGCTCATCCCAATCCAGAGTATTTATCTCATAAAGTCTCTGTTCATGACTTTTAACCACAGTATCACTACGCTCTGAAAAATCATTACCAAAAAAAAAAAAAGAGGGACTAAATATTAGCAATGCCAGTAAATAATCTCACCCCAAATCCTTTGGCTTCAAGTTGATAATTTATACATAATATGCTTCAACACTTTATAAACAACAAAGGTATGACTAACTCTACACAAATAAGGAGATTGAACAGTATTGCCAAAAAAATTGCCAATTGCTTTTTAGGCCTACTTAGCTTAAGCAAATTAACACAGCAAAAACTTGAGATCACCTAATAAGCTGCCATCATGATACACTAGGTCTACTACAGAACCAGATTCTTCTGGCAAAGGCCAAGAAGGAGATGGATTAGAGGCAGCAGAATTAGGGTTACAATTTACTGGTGTGGCTGGTGAAGCCTGCAAGTACATAAAAAGATACCAAATGTTAAGTTGCAGAATCATACTTGTTACTTTAAATATAGGAAATATGCTTGCATATTATATCATGAAAGTTAGCTGCTAGTGCAAATTGATCTAATTAAGCAAGATGAAAGATGAGAGATATACAGAATTACAGATATGTTTGGTTCTCTTTTCCAAGTCCTATTATCATGGTGGAAATTGAAGATGCATCTAGCAGGTACAAATAAGAAAGTTAAAGCATTGTTGAGTTTGACCTAAGTTGAATGGTATGCACGCGTGATGCGTAGAGGTAAGTGTAACTTAATAACAAGAGTGATGCACAGGAAAGCGAAGAAATTAAACACAAGTGAGAAAACTTTTAGGGCATGTTTGATTTTGGATTACAATACCAGATTTGGGATTTTAAAATCTAAATCCGGTTCTACTTTGGGATTTTAGAATTCAGTTTTTAAAAATCCAATACATCGTACCCTACAAATACCTATAAACCCTAAGCATACCATTTTTTCTCCATCACACTCTCCCCGATGACCCATTAATGCAAATATGTTTACTTTTATTCTCACTCTTCTCTTATCTATCGCTTTTCACACTTTTACAATTTCCAATAGAACACCCGAAACATTACACAATCATTCAATCATCCAAATTACAATCAACAATAATATAATAATACAACATCACACACTTTTACACGCAATTTAATATAAAGCTAAATCCTACAGTACTTAAATCTCAAAACAAGCACACACAATTACTATCCATTTGGATTTTGAAATCCACTGAATCCCAAATAAAGCTACCCTTAAGTGATAATATGTACAATAATAGAATGGTGCATCAGAAAAAATGCCATCAGACGCACACATATCTATTTTATCTGAAGTGGCCAACAGTGCATACGTGTTACTTCTGAAAAATGCGGTATTACTTGTTTAGATAATAAGGTAAGATGGGTTATATAATTGAGGGAAGACAAACCTCTTGAGTTTCACGATAGTGCACAAGAACGATATGTTCCAATGACCTGCAATGGATGAGGGATGTTATGGAACCTTGAACTTAATCTCATTCACATAGCACAGAGGATTTCATTAACTTAAAAGTCCAAAGAAATAAGATGCAAGGAGGTCAGGTTAACACCTAAATTGATACAGGGATTAATGATTACATACTTGTCAAGTAGCCAGTAACATCGGCGAACAAAAGTTGGAGTGTCTTCCCCATGTGCATAGTATACATGTATTCTTTCCTCATTGCCGACCTTTATCACAAACAATATAATGCTTGCATATCAATACACAACCTAATAAAGCAGAAATTCTAACTCGTAAGTAGTTCCTCTTCATGCATAAAAAAGCGGAAAATATTTGCAGTGAATTTTCACAATGAGGGGTTAAAAATAGGATGTGAGATACTCAAAAGCGATAAGTGCATGACCCCTATACAGCTATACTCAAATTTCTGCACAAACTACAAATAAGAAATTAGTCAATTTCAGATCGTTTTACATGTATACACATGCAATAGAGAAAGTAGAGCACGAATCCAGAAATATCTCATTTACGAAATGTGCCAGAGATGTCTTCTCCTCTCACATCATTTAAACATTAATAGTGACCCCAACTAAATACACTAGGCTATCATTCAAGTAAATATATATGAGTTTAACTTGAAGAATTCCAACTAATGTTAATTTTCCTTTTGCTGGTTAATTATAATGTGCTTCCCCTAAATATTACTAACGCACCCTTTGGGCCAGAGATATTTGGTTTGTCCTGATATATGTACACAAATAAGTTACGAAAAAATTAACTAACTACAGAAGAAGGCGTGAATACAAATGAAAGGACATATATCCACTTCTCCCACGAAAAGAGACATCCAGAATTCTTTGCTTCTGTCGATGGCATATTAAAAGTCAAAATAATACCATACTTTTAAGTGTTCATGGGCTTCTTTAACTGTTTTTCCATCCTTTTTCTTTTTCCAGTTATGTCCATCTTTCCGAAAATTCCGGAGCATCTTACGGTCAAACAGCACAATAGTGCCACCTATTTCACCACAATATAGTTAAAAATAGTACGTCAGAGTTCAGACAATAGTTTCTAAATCCACTAATTCCCATACATGCATACCCGTACTAGATATGCAGGTAAAAGAATTCAGGTATTGTATTTCATTTACAGCTATAAATGAATGTTAAAGAACACATAAACACACAAATGTATTACTTTTTGGCAAATTCATGGGTTTGACATGAACAGTGAAATACTTGTGGTTACAGAGTATGGCATGAATCTCGTTCGGTCGGAGCCATCTTGACTGGGCTTCTTCCAATATAGTTTTAAAATCCAAATCTGCCAATCAAACAAGTCCGAATATTACCATTTGCCAAAGCACAGAAGTAAACGTAAGCATTTAGATACTCTGGCTATAATCAAGATAAAAATCAAGAAGTTCAACAGCAAGGTCAATCAACTTATAGCGGCATTTAACCACCAAACAAGCCTTCAACAGGCAACTTCTTAACTATAGAAAAACAGCTCTCACAATAAATAAACAAAAAAGCGAATAATTACTTAATTTACTCTCCAATTTCATCACAAGTTCACCTATTATACCCGTACTTCATTTCCAATCTAGAAAACAATAAATCAAACATCACAAGCACAACTACCAAACAAACAATCCCAAATTACCCTATCGATAAAGACTAAAAACCCTAAATTCCAAGTGTTGACCAATCCACGACGACCGCCTCAAAAACTAGCAAAATTTCACCAACTATTCTACAAATCAAGTCACACAAACACAAGGTTTAGCATCAAACAGTAGGCATGTGCGAGGTATGTGCACCTTCCATAGTTCGGAAGCCATGAATCTCCGACCCGCCGAGTCGACCCGGAACACCACGATTCTCCATCAGTGATTCAGTATATCATTCAACGCACTTGAAGACTGGTAATCAAATGAAGTCCACTTCGAAATGCCAATCAAGAATCATATAAAGGCCGCGTAAACATTCATTCGTGGGAAACGAAGATTGAAGGAGGGTGTGAAAGTAACCGGCTGCTTTTGAGAGTGACCTATCAATGGGGACTCAGTTGGACAGAGATGATTTTGAGAATTTTGACTATCATTTTATCTTATTAAATATTAGTTGGGTTATCAGTTTATTATTAATGATTCTAAACTGTAGTATATATATGTATGTATCACTTTTTATTTACAACTTACAAGGAAATATTGCTATTTGATTATTCATTGGTTAAAAATCTGTTCTTGATGCAAGTTATATTTTGAAGAAAGCAAAATACACTAGGTAAATTTCGCAAAAACTTGCATGCAATATTGCATACAACTCATATGTGCAATTATAGGTTCATTGGGCCTTTTTTTTTTCTTTCGCAGGCTTGGAACGCATGGGTCTCGAGGCGAAACTTCTTCTTCCTCCTCGTCATGACCGTATTTTCTTCAGTTTGATTTTCACAACGCAGCTTTTTCAGGTTCTTCCTTCTCCTATCTTCTCATGTTCTTCTTTTTCTTTTTTCTCTTCCATATTCTTCTCAATTTCACAATCTGTAATTTAAGACTGATGATTTTTTTTGCGTTTGTACTGGTTTTGTTCATGTAGTAACACTCTTTTGCTCATAGGGTAACACTCTTTTGTCATGTAGTAACACATCAAGTTGTTATGTAAATCTGTAATTTTGGACTGGGAATTTCTTTTCCATTTGTTCTGGGTTTGTTTATGCGTTTGTACTGATTTTTGTTCATGTAGTAACACTCTTTTACTGATGATATTTTTCGCGTTTGTACTGGTTTTTGTTCATGTAGTAACACTCTTTTGCTCATAGGGTAACACTCTTTTGTTCATGTAGTAACACATCAAGTTGTTACACTAAAATGTACATCATGTGTTCGAACACATGTTGCACGTTTCATTGTAACAAGTTATAAATTCTAGTGCAACAAATTGAAAGTTTTTTAAAATACACTATAAAACGCATGATACACTTTGTGTATACAAGACCTTTAATTCTTAGTAACTGTTTAATTCTTATTGAATATATACATTTAAAGCACACACGGATGCAATGTATACTGTATATAAAATTGACAAAAACTTGTGTAGATCTGGTTCATGCTATGAACCCGGGTCAAATTTGACTCATAAACAATAAATGGGTTAGATATATTTACTGGAGCGCAACCCCTCGCCTCTTCACCAAGAAACCACCATGCCCACCCTCCTTTCTTCTGCCATGACCCTCCACACCCCACACCACGCCACGACTCATCCCTTCCTCCCTACATGCTACTTAAGTGAAGGTTGCGCGCATTGATTGAAGTTTTCGACGGCATTATATAATAGTTTTATAGCTATCACTTTTATTCAGAAAAACTATCACTATTACTCAGAAAAACTATCACTGGCACGATATGCTATAATAAGTTTCACGGTTACACATAAACTATCACTGTTATATATAAAAACTATCACTGTTACTCAAAAAAACTATCACTGTCACGATATGCTATAATAAGTTTCACGGTTACACATAAACTATCACTGTTATATATAAAAACTATCACTGTTACTCAAAAAAACTATCACTGTCACTATATGTTATAATAAGTTTCACTGTTACACATAAAGTATCACTGTTACTAAGAAAAACTATCACTATTACTTAGAAAAACTATCATTGTTACTCAGAAAAACTATCACTGGTACATTATATATATGAGCGTGGAATGACCGCGAGATGACGTGACGCGACGACGTGTGGGCTGGAATGAGTGTGCGACGGCGTGACGCGAGAGAGACCGAAATGCACTGATATTAAAATTAATCATATTGAATTATGTTGGGGTTATACTGGAAAGTATGTTTTTTACTTTGTATAACCAAACTGAATTTCTTATTTATTTATTGAAATAAATTATTTATCATTGTTGCGTTAAATATGATTGAATGTTATATATATTTACTACACACCCGTTCAATAAATAGTGCGTGTTACATTGTAGTTAATTTGGTGATACAAGATCACAGAAGATTAAATTAACAGTTCCTCGTAACTAAGTACAAATTCACAACCCAGATGGAAATGAACAATCCATCGTGAAAGGTTGAAGTGTAAAGCCTGGGATTGACTTGTCTTGACCAAGAGATTACACTTAGTGCATTATGATCGCTAAATAGGACCTCTGGGAGGATAAATTCTTCAAAGATCAATATGAAAAGAATTAGACCTCGGTGGTTCGTTATTTCTTAATCTCCGTTCCTTAAATAGGATAGTGTGAAATTAATAACTATTGCTTTGACTTATGATGGGAAGAGAATCAACGTGATTCGATACCTTATATCTTGGGCAATATTATTAGTTACACAACGATTGCTAAGATTTAATACGGAGAATCGTGTGCAAGCACGCCTTGCTTGATTTGGTCCCTCAGGGTTTCGTGTTTTATCATACCAAATCTTGCAAGTGAAAAATTTATTTTCAGATGGATAATAATGTTGAAATTTGTCTTTACTCCAAGGATAAAGATATTAATTAATATAAAGCTTTTTCAGTGGCTTAATTAATTAATGGACTAGATAATCTTAAATACAGGAAATAATAACCGGGAGTCATATTATTGAAGCATCGTAATATGGATTAAGATGGATAGTTCAATATTAATTTTTTAGTGGAGTAAATTAATATTAATGGACTTGAATAATATTTTTGGCTTAATATTATAAATTCATAGCCCATTGGAGGTCTAATCTTAATTCTCATAAAGACCCCCCAAATAGCCCAAATTGAAGTACAATTAATGAAAAGGAGAATAAAATATTATTGCCTATTTTTCCCAATTAATTTCGAAATTAATAAATAAAAGGGAAGGATGATTTTCTTTGAATTTTGTTTTGGAATGAAGATAAGTATTCTTGGAATGCAAGATTATCTCATTAAATTCAAGAAATCTCCCACTTGGTTATTTATTAAGAAAATTTCGAAAATTTTGAGTAAATAAGGGAAGGAAAGATTTTCTTGATTTTCTTGAAAAAATATTATGGAAGATATGTATTCTTGCAATACAAGAATATCTCATAGATTCAAGAAGATCCAAATCTTGGATTCCTAATCCCTCATTTATTTCGAAAATTCCATAACAAGAGGAGGTGGGATTTTTGTGAAATATTTTAATTATGGAGAAAATAATATATGAGATATATTCAAGATTTCTTGGAGATCAAGAAAAAAAAAATTCCTCATTATTTTTTCCCCAAAAATTCGACCACCACCTCAAGTATAAATAGTGGATGAATTTTTCATCCCCAAGGTAATTTCATGTGTTGGAAAAATTAGAAATCCACAAAGGTGGTGGCAAATATTTTTAGTGTTCTCCTTTATTAAAATCGTTCGTGAGAATCCTCCCACCGGATTACGTTCGTGGACTTGTGACATATTTGAGAAGACACTTTGGGTTGATCCATCGTCTCAACGGTTGTCTCTACAAGAGGTATGTAATTTCGTAACTCTTAGATTCCGCATGCTTAGGATTTACGTGAATTATGTGTACGCATGTTGTTGTTGCTTATTTAATTATTATGTTGAATTAATTTAGGATTGATTCATGCTAGTAATTAATTGAATAATTTAAATATATATTTAAATACATCTCGAATAGATCCGGGCACCCCGTATTTCCCAACAAATTAGAGTTCACAGTATGAACTTGGTTCACATGAGTGTTACTCTACAAAATTTTAGGGTATGTTTGTTTTGGGTTTATAGTGGGCGGGAAAAATCCTGGACTTTGAAATCTAGGATTTTAAAATTCTAATGAATAGTAAAATTGTATGTTTGTTTTGAGATTTTATAGGGTATGATTATATAGGATTGTAAAAAAATTGATTGATTTGTATTATTATATTATTGTAATGATTGAATGATTGAGTATTGTGTTGAAAATTGTGTAAAAGTGATAATATTATTATTAATGAAAATAGGTGCAGATGTAGGGTTTATGTTAGATTTTAAATTGGATTTTGAAATCCTGATTTTAGTATTGTATTAAATGTGTATGTTGAATTGTAAAGTCCAAAATCCGTTCGGAATAGTCTCAAAACAAACATACCCTTAAGGGTGTGTTTTGTTTATTAGATAAGGTAGATTAGATTATTTAGTAGGTCTTTTTAAGTTGTTTTGTATGTATTATTAAAGTCCGGGTGGATTGTTGGGCCCGGGTCCATTTCCCTTTTTTATCCCCCATTTACATGATTATTGAACCGTGGGGTTGGGCTCAGATTAGTAATCAACTAAAATCTGTCCAATTGGGCTGAGGATGAAATGTCACAAATGACCTTCAAACTTTTATATAAATTACGTAATTGCCATTACTCACTTGGGCCAAATTCCATTTATGGGCAATACCAGACTCCAAATTCGCAACATAACCAGGCAATACAGGATTAATACCAAATGAAGCAGGTACACCAGGAATAGAAGAAGCATAATTCAAGTTCAAATCACCAGAGTTCATATCAATATGTGCTTTTTCAGAACCAGAATTCAAGTGAATAATTGCAGCAATATGTTCAGCAATCGGCACATCATGCCCCAGGTTCACAAATCATACTCGTGCGACGCAGTCAATTTCTCAGACCCAAATCGCGACGTAGGTCCACCTGTTCAGGGTTTGTATCCAAGTCGTCGATTGTGCAATCACCTTGCCCAGGACGTCGGAGGCCGTCGGGGATGGGTCCTCCCTCAATCGGAGGGCCGCGCGACCTGAAGGGGGAATCGCCATAAGTATCGCGAGTGTGCTAGGGTTCGCGAGCCTGGGGAAGATGGTGCTGAAGGCGAGAGCCATGTCGTCCATTAGTCATATATGCAGCGGCCATGGGCGGCGAGGCCGTCGGCGGCGACGAAATTGCCGGAATTAAACAAAAAAAATTTACACACAGTGCGCGGTGTTTTCACACGCAGTAGGGCACGCTCTCTGTGTAAGCTATGTTGTGTTTTAAAAAAGTGAAAAGGGTATTTTGGAGAAACATTGCAAAAATAAATTAATCATACAATCCAAACAAATTCTTACACCTATTTATGACTAATTATCTCATACACAATCCTACAAACCAATCAACATATAATATTAAAAAAAAAATACAAGTGAACAGTACAATCCCATCTAATCCAATCATAACAAATCAAACCATATTAAACAAAACACACCCTAAGTATTTATATTATGTCTGGATTAATTTTATGATTACCTACCATCCTTTTCTCAGTTGGTTCACAAATAAATACAAGCGCGATTATTTGACTCAAGTTATCAATAGTTAAAGATTCTCAAATCTAAATTTAAAGAAAAATATCACTCCTACAATGCTACTAAAACCTACAAAAAAATAATACACTACGAAAAGTGTACCCTACAATTTAAAGGCCTAATAATGAGTATTTTATAATTAAATCAAATTGGAAGAATGTGGAAGAAAATATCCATTCACAACATATTATATTTTAGACAAAAAATCAGATAGTATACATGCTCATGCCATTAACCTGCTATATATAAGATCATCATTACATAAAAAACTCTCCATTCGTATAAAAACTTCATCATCATTATGAACAAAACAATCATTGTTTAGAAAATACTTTATATTTTTAAACAAAGGAAAGTTTTTAAAGCATAACAAATGATAATTTTACACATAACAGTGATAGAGTTCATGTGTGAACCTGGTTCACATGAGTGTTACTCTATATTTTAATATTGTTTAGAACATTTAATGTCATAAATAAGAAGTACAGAGAGCCCACCTGGCCACTGAGCTCCTCATTTAAGTGGGAGACCTATGTTCGATTCCCTAACGAATTGGAGTTATGAGAGTTATAAGGTGGATTGACGATTTCGTGGAGTATTTGGGTGCTTGGTGTACTAACTACTAACAATTAACTTTGTCCGATAAAAAAAAAAAGTACAGAGATGTTTCTTAATTCTAGTAATATTTTATGAATAAAACAACTAATTATATATAAAAATACATATAAAATACACGGTTCAACTGGTGCATAAAAATACATATTTCAGATTTTAATTTCATACTCTACGAATTAAGTAAATGAATTGAAGAGAATGTCATGATCATGTGCAATTAAGGGGTAGGTGAAAATGTAAATCACTTTATATAGAAGAGTCCGACATTGTGTTATATTATTCTGTTATTTTATATAATAATAAGACATATTTCAAGTATATTAAAATAAATGATGGTTTAACAACAAATATGGACACGTCAAAAGTTAAGCGACAGTGATTTACGTATTATTTAATGCCCATAATTAATCTTAATTGACCAATTAAGTTGGACATATATATATAGTATATATATATATATATTGTTTTAACTTTGAACTTTGAAGATGGTTCACTGAACCTAAACATAACTTTATTTGGGCTTTCGAATTGTAATAAAGTCTAGTCCTATTTGAAGGTGGCATATGGGCCTAGTTTTGTTTTTTTTTTGTAGGTAAATATATTAGATAATATTTCGATTTTGTAATCTAGTTGTCCTAAATTATTCTGATTTTGACCCACAAATTTCTAATTCTTTTTTTTTTTTAAATAATTAGTATAGTGTAATTAATTTGTGTTGAACTCGAAATTCATAAGGATTTTAATATTAAGTTTGATACCAAATTTATCGATAAATATACTCAAAGTTTTTATTTATTAACATGCCAAAAATTCCGAGTGCATTAACAACCGGTGTTGCTTTCCCCACCAACTAGCTAGTCCAACAATTGTGCCCTACCGGTTGTACTTATGTCCACATTTATAAGAATTCATTTTGAATTTTCCTTCCGTTTAACACGGGTTATAGTAGTTAGAATCCTAAACTGTGTAACAAAAATTTATCTGAACCCGAGTTCATCATGAGTTTAATTTTTTTAGTATCATTATTATGTATAAAAACTATCACTGTTATACATAAAAATTATAAATGTTATGCACACAAATTATCACGATTTAAAGACAGTGAAAGTTTTCTATGCATAATAGTATCACTGTTGTGTATAAAAACAATCACTGTTGTGTATAAAAACTATCACTGTTGTGCACACAAATTATCACGATTTAAAAAATATTTTATATTTTTAGACAGTGAAAGTTTTCTATGCATAACAGTGATAATTTTGTATATAACAGTGATATAGTTCACATATAAACCTGATTCACATGAGTCTTACTCAAATTGCTTCACTATTTCTATTAAGAGTGGGTTTTTTGTGTATAGTTACATTCAATAATGTATTTTTAAACATATAATTTATTTATATTGAACATGCAATATGTGTCCATAAAATAAACTATATATTTCAGTATAAAGTTATAAATAAATTGTATATTTCAAAAATACATTATGGAGTGTACGATTCACCTAATACATACATGACCTAGTCTTCTATTAAGTATACTATTTAGTCTAATTTACTTATTCATTAATATAATATTAGGTAATTAAACTTTAAAGTTAAGAATTAGTGGTCTTTTTAGTTTATTAATTTTAAATAGAAGATAGTAAATATGACCATATAGTTATATTATGATTCAAATATATACAAAAAAGTAGATTATATGTGAACATAGTGTATTACGATACTATTAATATTATTAATTGATAAAAATTCATATGAGACGGTCTTATGCACGAGACAGTGTACAACTTAGCACAAATTAACCCGCCCCTCTCAAAGTGTTAAAGCGTCAATGCCCAATTTATGCCCCGTCTCATCGTGAGACCGTCTCATGTAAATGTGTCTCTTATTATTTTGGATTTCTAAAATTATGACAAAAAATTGGACTGACCGGCATAGAGAGCTCATAAGTCATAACCGAAAGCAAAATACAAAAATATACAAATCAATAAGGCTATGTTTGTTTTGAGATTCACACGGATGGACTTAGAACTTTGCTCTCTCCGTCTCATACAAGTTTAAGATTTAGAGTCTGATTTTTAAATCCTACATTCAATCCACACCTAAAAATACCTATAAAATATATTATTACTCTTCCCAAATCCCAATACATCACATTTTATACACTTTATTACTCTTCTCAATATAATATAATAATTACATCATCAGTCATTATTAAATATTGATTTGACATAAAGTTAAATCTCACCCTACTAAAATCCCAAAACAAACACATGCATTTACTATTCATCAAGGATTTAAATCCTTGAATTCTAAAATCTTGACTTGCTCCGCACACTTAAATTCCGAAACAAACGCAGCCTAAATGTACTGATCTTTTTATCATGTAAATGATGCATGTAATTCGTTGCGTATTTATAAAATGAACACAAGTCAAGTGTGGATAGCTCAAGTGGTTAGAGCTCCACCACCTGCGACCTTGAGGTCCCGGGTTAGAGACACGGAGAGGGAATATTATTCCCTCTTATGGGGTGGTGGTCCCCCTGTTATTGGGTTGCGGTTTCGGGTGGTCCTCCTCTTGTGGTGATTACGGTTCCGGTCTACAACGAGATGAAATGATGTCATCATGTGCCCAATGGTAGAAAGAATTATTGTAATTAATTATGTTATGAAACTATTGTAATTGATTGTCGTAAAAAAAAAAACACAACATGGATAATAAACTAAATGGGCCAGCATCAAGCCCATCTAGAGGCCCAAATTTGTATCGCTTACGCCCATCCAATAAATGCTATTTTTTCTCTTATTTCAGCTTTTATGGATTAGGCCGAAGGTTAACCGGATTAGTTGACTAAAGGCTTTCGAATTGCATGTTAATTTATGAGATTGCTTATGTAAATGAATATTTATAAAAGGATATTTCCGGTTGTATATAAGTTTCAACCCCATTATATAGGAATGAAATCACCTATTTTATTATTGATATTTTATTTTATTGAATTTAATTATATATTCGCAGGTGGACACAAACTTATATGTCCACCGCTTATGTGGCGCGCCCATATGCAAGATCTCCATCATCATTTAATTAATTTTTTTAATTAATTCAATCTTCTCATTTATATATATTCCATATTTTACCCAATTTTATTAATTACATTATTTTTTACCCGACCCGGACCCAACTCGGCCCGAACCCAAACACGGCCCAAGTGGTTCATGGTTCACCCGGCCCGAATGGTTCATGGGTTTAGGTTTATATAATTAATGAGAAGATTGAATTAATTAAATAAATTAATTAAATGATAGTGAGGACCTTGCATATGTAGCGCGCCACATAAGCGGTGTACATATAAGTTTGTGTCCACCTGCGGACATATGATCAAATTCGTCTATTTTATATTACATAATATAAATGAATGACACGTGAAATAATAATAAATATCCAACGAGTCACCATATTTTTTGTCAATATGTTAAAAATTAAGTGAAATGAAATGTGAATAATGGAACCAGAGAATCCAACCGCATTATATAGATACTTCTCTCTTGTAAGTTTGTCAAAATTTTGTCAATTAATCAAACTAAATAATTATTAAGGGATAAATTAGTAAAAGTGCATTTACTTTAGATTCGTTCCAAATAATAATATGTCTTGCTTATAATAAGTTAATAACAATTGCCAATTGTAGCAATGATCATTCAAATGACATCAGATTGTTTATGGTAATCCATAGATAATCTTATTCTTATAGTTCCGGTAAGTTGAATCTTGTTACATTTTCAGTCGCGTCATGAATTTAAAATATTTTAATTATCAAAAACTCTCTCGTAAAATTTATTTATAATATGAAATTAATATTATTATACTTGTAAATTGATATCAATATTCTTATAAATTAATATCAATATCATTTAATACTATGATATTAGTTTATAAGTGTAATGATATCAGTTAATAAGTATAATAATATTAATTTGCAAGTGTAATAGTATAAATTTCATACTATGAACAAATTTCACTAGAGACTTGCTCTTTAGTTACTCGATAATCAATTCGAGTCAATAGTAAAAATAAGACACAAATGAGGTAGAATCTAATTCGTCCACGTGACGTAATTCGATACACAAACTTTTTCGGTGAAATTTATTCATAATATGAAATTAATATAATTACATTTATATAAATTAAAATCACTATTCTTATAAACTAATACTCATAATATTTAATGCTATAATAACAATTTGATATTATAATATTAATTTATAAATTTAATAATATAAATTTTATATTATGAACAAATTTCAATTAGATAAGATAATGCTGAATTTGATTAGTCAACCAAATATTTAGAAGTCAATTATCATCCAACTAAAATATGGAAGATTGAGAATTACATTACTATTTTCAATTCTAAAATGACAGAATTGAAAGATGAATTAGAAGTAATTAATAGGAAAAAAACCCTATTATATGACCTAAATTTGTAGTCTTTATCTTATACTCCCTCCGTCCCATAAAAGCGTGCACACTTATTTTATTATCGAGTTTTTGTGAGCGAGTTGTTTATTAATATTTCAAATGATAAAATAATTTTTAAAGAGGGGTATTATAGATCTACCTCTCATCTATTGCATGTATTTTTTTTAAAAATTATTTTATTATTTCAAATATTAATAAAAAACTCGCTCGCAAAAATACGTGAAAACAGTTAAAATGCACGTTTATTTGGGACGGAGGTAGTAATTTTTGTCAACTTCTATAAATGGAGCAATAGTAGTCATTTTTTGTGGAACAACGCATAACAGCATATTCAAATGGGTGTTGTAGAGAGAGACATCGATGATCTCCCCAAGAACCCGGCCAACTACACCGCCTTGACGCCGCTCGGGTTTCTGGAGCGGGCCGCACTGGTCCACCCGACCCGGAAATCCCTAATCCACTGCCCGATCAGCTACACGTGGCACCAGACCTACCGTCGATGCCGCCAGCTTGCTTCCGCCCTCACCAAGCGGGGCGTCACATTTGGTAGCACAGTGAGTTCAATGCTTCTGTTTTTGAGTTTAATTCAACACTTGCAAACTTGATTACGCGATTTTTTTTTGTTTTTTTTTGTAATTTCAGCTATGTAGACTTGATTAGTTCGAGGTGTTTGGATTAATTTATTGGATTTGAAGAAATTATAGATTTGTTTTGGTGATTTTAATCCGTTTGTAGACGTGTGTTATTTTTGGATTTTAGTAGCGTTTCAGTGATTTTTTTATTTTTTTCTTGTTTTTATTTGGGATTGAATTAGAGGTTGACAATGAAGAGGCATGTGATGTGGTGAATGGATAAACATTGAGTGGCCTGAATGAGTGTGTATTCTAGTTAGGATAAGCAGCTATTGTTAGTTTATCAAACATGGATTTTTTGTTACGTTTTTTTAGCTTAATTGAGTCTCATGTTTAAACTTTTTACATAAAAAATGCAACATTTGTGAGAACGAATGGATGGTTATCCTGAATTGTAGCTACAGTATATGGGAGCAGAATGAATATTAAAAATGTGAATTTAATGATAAAATATGACATATTCTATTAGTAAACGAGTTCAGGTAGCAAATGAACACCAAAATTATTGAAAATGTGATTTTTATGATATAAAATATGATACGGTTCTGTTATTCGTAAACATATTCAAGTAGCAAATGAAGACCAAATTTACGAAGAAAGTCGAGAAGAAATTCAGGGCAAGATCAAGGATAGTGATGTACAATTTTTCAAATTAACTGTTTCTGAGAATTGTGATGCTATATGATCATCATTGCTAGTTTTCATATTTAGATTTTCCGAGCTGTTAGGTTGTGTGTATATAAAGGCTTTCAAAGCGATGCAAAGATTATACAAGAGTTCTGCATTTACATATTTGGTTCATCATTTCTTTAAAATACGTAGGATATATATAATTAAAAAAATTAGATAGGAGTGTTTGTGGACATATGCATAACATGTTGATGTTGGTATTTGTTAGGTGGAACATTAACGCACAAATAGTGTATAAAATAACTTTGGAATTCTATTTGTTTCTAGGATTCAGTAGATGGAAACGTAAAGGCCTCGTTTTTGTAATGTGTGAGATGGTTATTCATGTAAGTATTGGGATGTAAGACATAGTTTGTAGTTATTGTTAATTGAGAATTAAGTGTACTCAAATGCCATTTTTTTAAATCTAGAATAGGTACTGGTAGTATTTTTAAGGTCTTTTAAAGTTCTTGATTATTACGAGTGCTCCTAGTCCTAATAGCTATCAAACTGTAGATAAGCAAGTAGTAGGTTTTGGAAACATAGGATTAATTGCAGATGTTCCAAACATCTGCGAAGCATATTTGAAGTTGCCTTCGATGCGCCAATGAGTTCTTGCACAAGAGCTCTTATCTTCAAACATGTTTGATTTGGAGCAATATTGATTAGTCTTGAATGTATCTAGGGTTTGATACTTGTAGTGAGTGATGGAATTGATTATTACTCTGAATAATGAAGAGAGTCTCCTCAAAGTTAAAATCGGTGAGATATGCGAATATATTGAATAAGCTATGAATTTCTACCATTCAAAACATGCATATCCATTTTGCAAAAAATAGATTCGACTCTCAAATGCTTCATTATATAGAGAGAATGAGAAATATAATTATAAGGCTGAAGTTTTACTTTATAAAAACGGTTGCTCGAATTATAATTCAGTATTGGGACAATCTTAACTCTGTAAACAGTCTTTTCTTCTTGACTTCCAGTTTATGAGTGACAAGAGTTCATCAGAGCGCTGGTGTTAACTGTTAAGTACAAACTTCATCTTGTAGTTTAAAATGTTTAATCCCAGAACGATGATGAAATTTTTCTTTCTTAATATTATTTCATTAAATGTGATATATTTCAGCTAAAACTTTCGTCTCTAATAACAGGTAGCCGTGATTGCTCCAAACATTCCAGCTACGTATGAAGCTCATTTTGGAGTCCCCATGTCTGGTGCTGTCCTAAACGCTGTCAATATTCGTCTGAATGCGCAGACTATAGCTTTTCTTTTAGGACATTCACAATCTGCTGTTATAATGCTGGACCAAGAGTTCTTCACTTTAGCAGAGGAATCTTTAAAAATCATGGCAGATAAAAGCAAAGGAAAATACAAGCCCCCAATTTTGATTGTTATCGCAGACGAAAACTGTGATCCAAAGTCACTTCACTATGCACTGGGAAAAGGAGCCGTCGAATACGAGAAGTTTCTAGAAACTGGGGACCCACATTTTGTGTGGAAACCGCCACAGGACGAGTGGCACAGCATTGCTTTGGGTTATACCTCTGGGACGACTGCTAGTCCTAAGGGTGTCGTTTTGCATCACAGAGGAGCGTATCTCATGGCTCTGAGTAACGCTGTTGTGTGGAATATGAAAGAAGGCACCGTTTATCTGTGGACTTTGCCTATGTTCCATTGTAATGGTTGGTGTTTCACTTGGACTCTTGCTGCGATTTTTGGAACAAACATTTGCCTTAGACAGGTACGACAATTCCGTTTGCATTTTTCAGGGAAAAGATATCAGTTTAGTCACTAAAGTTTACTTTTTTCTAGATTTAGTCCCTTATTTCACTCACCCTCATAATTGGTCATAAAAGTTCACTTTTGCTCCCACTTTTGATCCTCCCGAACTATTGACTGCTTGTTGACTGTCGGAGTCGACTATTTAAGGGTGTTAAATGTAATATTTAAAAGTAGTTCTAATTCTCTTTAATAAATACAGTACATTTAAGTACAAAGCTTTTAAATAATTAGATTTAACACCCCCAAATAGTTGATTACGGCTGTCAACAGAGGGTCAACTAATGTTGGGACCATATGTGAGAGTAAAAGTGTACTTTCAGGATAGTGAGTGAAAGAGGGGGGTCAAAATGGGGAAGGGTAAACTTTTAGGGCCAAAAAAAGATATTATCCCACATTTTTCTATCTTGCATAGGATTTTCTCTCCTTTTGTGATGCTTTCTCAAACATCTGTGAATGCATAAGATTGCAGAAAGATACCATACTTGAGACTTTCATTAGAAATGAGTTTACGAGTTAAATTAGATTTAATTATGAACTAGATTCTATACGACTATATGTAGATGAATGCCGATTTATTCTCTAATCATTGTTACATACTCCACTCTGTTCTCATTCATTCCTCTGTTTTAGGTCACGACAAAAGGCGTCTACTCTGCTATAGCGAATCTCGGCGCAACTCACTTCTGTGCTGCACCCGTGGTTCTCAACACCATCATAAACGCCCCAAAAAACGAGACAATCCTGCCCCTCCCTAGTACAGTCCACGTAATGACAGCCGGCGCTGCTCCACCGCCTTCAGTTCTCTCCGCAATGTCACAACAAGGCTTTTGAGTGGCACACACTTACGGGCTTTCCGAAACTTACGGGCCCTCGACTATTTGTGCGTGGAAGCCCGAGTGGGACTCACTACCACCCGAAGACCAAGCTCGTCTCAATGCTAGACAAGGGGTTCTATACGTCGCCCTTGAGGGCTTAGACGTTGTGAATACACAGAACATGGACCCCGTCCCGTCAGATGGCAAAACCGTCGGGGAAATCGTGTTCAGGGGAAACGTCGTAATGAAGGGGTACCTCAAGAACCCTAAAGCGAACGACGAAGCTTTCGCCAACGGATGGTATCATTCCGGTGACCTCGGCGTCAAGCACCCCGACGGCTATATCGAAATTAAGGACAGATCAAAGGATATTATCATATCAGGAGGGGAGAACATCAGCAGTGTAGAAGTAGAGAATATTCTCTACCAACACCCGGCCATATTCGAGGTCTCGGTTGTGGCCCGGCCCGACGAGCAATGGGGCGAATCCCCCTGCGCGTTCGTGACACCTAAGCCCGATATCGACGCCTCTAATCAGCAACAGCTAGCCGAAGATATAATGAAGTTTAGCCGGTCGAAAATGCCGTCTTACTGGGTCCCGAAATCCATCGTTTTCGGGCCGTTGCCGAAAACGGCCACCGGAAAGATTCAGAAGCATGTGTTGAGGACGAAGGCCAAGGAAATGGGGCCAGCGAAAAAAAGCAGGCTATAAAAGATACAATATCGTGTATGTTGTGTTGTTATAACTTATACTTGTGCATTAAAAAACAATCTCTTCTATGTATTTCGTGTTAAACTTTAAACATTATGAATTTATTATACTTATGCACGAATAATTTTAATACGTTGCATGTATATATTTTGATTTTGATTTCTTATGGCATTCTTCGATGACTATGATTGATTGATTTGCATTAATAATAGTTTCTATTTTTTCTTGTACATTATTTCTAGGAATGAACTGGAATAGGCCACCCATGACTCATATAATGATGGAGAAATGTTAGACTTACGTTACATGCAACAGTTATTGCAAAGGGATAACAAGTTGCAAGTTGCATGCCGAAATCGATATTAGTTGGCAATACTATCCATACATTGTTGGATATTTTGTTAGTTTCATGATATTATGTGATGTATCCCGTGTGCATCAATGATTTGTTTATTGTATGAGTGGTCTATATTAATAAAGAGAGGAAATATAAAATTGAACAAATGATTAATTATTATTTATTTTACTTATTTTGAAAGGAAAAACACAGATATTAGGTTTGCCAATGGCTCCTTAGCCCACAAAGAATAAATAATATGTTCAAAATCTTGACCTAAAAGAAAGTAGAAACACAAGAAAAAACAAATAGAGCCAACTAACTTATCAGCCACTGATTTCCTAGCTCTCCTTATTTAAGCAAATAACACTCTATCGAACTTCAAAATATCTCTAACAATATATTTTGTTATAAATAAATATTGATGAAATAGATAGGAGACCAAAAATTAATTAGAACTAAAAATCTACACTGATCGGTATTATCCAATAAAATTAGTATATATCATATGTAAGGATAAGAATGTTTTCAATCAAAATAACCATACGCCCATCAACTTTAAATAAAGATATAGTATAGTTTATAAAAGATTGGTTCATATATACCCGTCTTTTCCAATTTCATTTCATCATTTAGTTCTTGGATAAACTAATTAAATATAATAATTTTTTATTGTATATATAATAATAAATTATGAGTTGATACCGTTTAATTGAAGATAAGCTCGTTGGTTATATGGTAAACAGGTAAAGTCATGATAATATGAACATTAAATCGAAAAGGAGAAGTTGGAACAAACTTTTACATTATTTTATTATTCAATATACACATAAATGGATTATTTTAATTTTATGTAATATATATATATTGACTGAGTGATCGTTTTCATCATCTTAAAAACGTTCACGTTAAATAGGGGACCGGATGAGTTATGTGTAGGGTCTCTTTATCTTCAAATTATCCACTCATATATATTGATTATTGGCCACACCACAAATATATAAAATAATTAAGGGTATGATTGGTATGTTGAAATAGATTGAGAATGAAATGCTCATTCCTTAATCTATTTCAAATACAATGATTGGTATAATTTTTTGGAATGAATCATTATTCCATTAGGAATGGTCATTCCCAAAAAATAAAGGAATTGTGATTTCTTACATACCCCATGAGTTTATGTATTCTACATTTTGAGAATGAATTTTTTTTCCATAAATAATATTATCCTTTATTTTTTATTTTCATAATATTATTTTCTACCAACAACAATAATAATAATACTAAGTTAATAATATTATTTTATTAAAAAATTATAGTATTTAATAAAAATAATAACAAACTCCAACAATAATAATATTAAATATAATAATATTCAAATATATAAATAATATAAAACTTTCAATATTAATACTATATCTCAAAAAATGTAAATTTTAGCAATTCTCAATAATATATTAATAAAAATATAAATATTACTACCTCCGTCCCAGAATAAGGTGTACCCCACCTTTATTATCGAGCTTTAAGAAGTTTTATTGTTTATTAGTATTTCAAATGATAAAGTGTTTTTTAAGGAGGGGTATTATAGACATATCTCTCATATATTACATGCATTTTTTAAAATTATTTTATCATTTCAAATATTAATAAAAAATTCGCTCGCAAAAACAAGTGAAAATAGTAAACGTGGACGTTATCACAGGACAGAAGGAGTATTATTTAGTAATATGGTATTAATAATAACAAATATTATTATTTAATAAAAATATTAAAAAATATATAAAGTTATTATTAACTCAAACATTCCAAAATAATTTAAAACATATTATTATTATAAATATATAATACTAAAGTTATATATTTATTATAATAAAAAATATTATTTTTGCAATTATAAAAAATATTATTTTTTAAAAAAATTAAATAATAAATAAAATTTTAACAATAATAATATATTAAATATATATATATATATATATATATATATATATATATATATATATGTATAAAATATTTTCAATAGTTAATAATAATATTAAAGTATAATTTTAATAATTATTAATTATAATTTAAAAGTAAATTCACCAATACCTATATTTCATTCCTCTAATCATACCAATCATAACGAATTATTCCAATTTCATTTCAATTCACATTCATTCTATTCATGAATTCATTCCATTCAGCTGCAATTTCATTCAATCATACCAATCATGCCCTAAAAATATTTCACAATCAAGTTGCCAATGTGTGTTATGGACCTTATGGTGATGTTTTTGTCCACGCAGATCATCTAGTCAGCAATCTGTACCCATTCTTGACAGAATTCCAGCTTTGTTTTTATTGGAAAAATAATATGTAATAAGTTGGAAAATATCATTTTTAATTCACTAACTTTGGATGATTCAATTTTTAGTCATGCAATTTTTACTTTTTCAATTTGAAAGTGTCAATTTCAATAATTTTTTGTTAAAAATTTTAAAATATCGCTGGAATAAACATGTGCACTTCATGTGACACTTCAAAGTGGACTGTCATGTAACAAAAAAAAGATCAATTTTGAAGTGTCACATGAGGTGCAAATGCTTATTCCAACGAGATTTCATCGTGATTTTAAAATTTTCGACAAAAAATGACTAAAATTGACACATATTTCTAAATTGTCAGAAGATACATGAACAAAAATGATATTTTCTCTAATAAGTTGCATATCATATATGGTTCAAATAACTAATTATATAATAATATATGTATTTTTTATTTATTAAAAATTTGACATTTAAATTAATGATCGAATTTTATAACTAATTATATAATAATATATGTATTTAATTTTGACATTTAAATTAATGATCGAATTTTATAATTTATCGGGTCCATTACTCAACAAATCAACCTTGTCTAAAACAAATTATATACTTTCAATGCTAAATCAAGTGTAAGAATTTTTTTTTTTAGCTTGAGGTTATGAGTTAGTTGGAAGGATTGGGAAATTTGATAAGATTGGTTGCTAATTTCAACAAGCAAATAAAAAAAAAAAAGTCATAAAGATAAGAGTGACGTTGAATTTATTAATGGATAGGCAGGATAGCAACGTCCTAAATAAATTTTATTTCTTTCAATTTCTCTAAAATAATATATTCTTGTGTTTGCAAATTATACATGAGTTGGTATGCTGTAAAACTGATTAATTTTTTTATAGACATACTCTTTAGTAATATAAGTCACACCCTTCACTTTTATGAGTAATACTCTTTGTAGTAAAACGTCACACTCTTTACAGTAAAAGTCACACTCTTTAGTAATATAAGTCACACTCCTTAACCAGTTTTACCGTAAAACTTATTCACACTATACTTTGCCATTATACAAGGGATATGTATGTAGGTATTTAAATATCTATGATGAAATTATATCAACTAATGGATTTATGGTTGAGAAATGAGAATATTAAGAAAAGACAAAAATAATAGGTACTTTTTCTTCTTATGATAAAATTGTTTGCGGTATGAATTTAATTAGTGTAATGTAATTGAGTTGGTTGATAATGCGAGTTTGCAATAACCCATATGCAAATCCAACTTTAAATGACTGGAATTAGAGGTAATATCTACTTTATTAGTACTCTTTCTTATTTCTCTAAAGTAGCACTCAATTAGAAATAACAATGAATTAATTTATATGTTATATTGCATTCCTGATTAATAACGTACATATTATTTTATGGGCACATACGTAACACTATGAAGGTGAACAAGCAATACTAAAAGTATTCATAAACTCTACTTACAATTTAGAAACACTACTTAAAATCTAAAACTATGAAAGGACTCGATGTGACCAAATTTTGACCTGCAAATTTCCTTTTACATTTTATTTTATATATTTAAAGAATATTACACGATAAAATGGTGCATATAAGTCTTTGTGTGCATCTAAATCACTGTTTTCAAAACCGGGTTGAACCGGGAACCGGCCGGTAACCCGGTTAAAAAACACTATATAACCAGATTTCAGGTTGAACCGGTCAAAACCCGGTTCAACCGGAAATAACCGATTTTTTTCTTTTAAAAAAAAAAAATTAAATTATTAATTTATATTAAATATTTAGAATTTTAAATTTATATTCCTCTCACATTTTTCTCCAACACTTTCGATGTGGGATAAATGTATGAGGTGGGACAAAATTTATAAAATATGATATGAAAAGTTATAAAATATATATTTAAATTTTTGTAGGTGTATATTTTTTTTTTTTTTTTTAACTAAACATAGAAAACGATTGAACCGCCGGTTGAACCGATCCGACCGATTGAACCGCTGCCGGTGGTCTGTTCGGTTCGATCACCGGTTCGATTATGAAAACATTGATCTAAATAATAGTTGTTGATTGATTATAATATGATCTCCGCACTTTAGTATTGTTTAGCTCGATTTAGACACAGTCTATTTGGGTAAAGTTCTGGGTGGGGAATTTTCTACCCAATATCAGTTTAACACGATCAAGTCATGAATGTCATACTATAACTAATCTCAGTTTCTTTTTTACTGGGGCAAGTCGGGTATGCATTGAGGTGCACCGTGCACTCATAATATATTTTCAAACTATGCAACTTGTTATATTGAAAGATATTCAATGTAAATAAGTTGCATCTTTCAGTATAACAAGTTACATGGTTTTAAAATGCACTATGAGTGCACAGTGGAGTGAGTCTCATGTGCATCCAGATGCACCGTGCACTCATAATATATTTTTAAAACCATGCAACTTGTTATACTGAAATATGCAATTAGTTTACACTGAATCGTGCAACTATTTTTTTTATAAAAATAATTGCATGATTCAGCATATACCAGTTGCATTTTTCACTATAACAAGTTACATGATTCTAAAATAAACTATGAATACACGGTGCACCTGAATGCATATAAGAATTAACCTTAATTTATAGGGGCTCCCTTGTGTTTTTAGTTTTTTTATCTTTGAATTTTGAAGATTGTTCCTTGTAAGTTGTAAGTAAGACGAAAAAAATTCACGTTTTTACCTTGTTGAAAGTTCCGGTCTGGCGTTATATCACGAGCTCCATTTATCGATCCCTTTCATGTGACAAAATCACTAAGACATTGGTTTTTTGTTTTATTCTATCATGTCAGTATAATTGTGCATCAATTGGGTAAGAATTCAAGATTAATATCTTTAAATTTTAATTTGCTAATTTTGTTAATTGGAGGTCCAATTCATTTTAACAGTGTGAATCATCATTCCTGTTAATTCTCTCAAATATGTATACTATATACGTACATCTATTGCATTGATGAAATTAATACATAGCTCATGAATTTTGTGTATTTAGAGAATTGTACAAAAAATTAGGAATATTGTAAATTAGTGACTTAATTATCCTTATTTAATCAATAAAACGTAAAAATATTATCCGATGCGCTACGATTAACAATTTTTTTTTAAATTTCCTAATTATATATAACATCAATTATTTTGAGATTTTTTTTTGTCTAAATTAACTCACGAGATTAAATACTACACTTAATTACATATAGTTTGAATTGACCGAAGTCATTAAAAGCTGTCAAACTCCAACAATACTAATAGTATAGCTGAATTAATAAAGATATAATACACATTATAATTGCGTACAAATAATTACACATTATTGCTTTGTTAATAAACACAAGCTATTCCATAGGCTATTGACCAAAAGATACATATTTCCGCAATCCTTCACATTTAAATATTATGAAACTATAAGTTAATTAAATGATATAATCATAGCTAATATTTGGTCTTATTTAAAAAAGAGAACTTTAAATTCATTCACGGACACAATATAGTTGCGATTAGATTACTTAACATCAAATTAGAATATCATATCCGTATAATAGTGTGTTTTGTTAATTAAGTCCAAATTTTACCTTTAACAATCATTGATTTAATTACAATTATTGCATAATTAGTTATTCAATTTTTTTTAAAGATAGACTATTACATTGAGTTCCTCCCATCACCGGACAGATGCCATATTTTTTCGTCTTGCTATCGACCGGAACCACAATCGCACCACAATGACAACACCACCACTACAAGAGGGGGACCACCACCACACCACAAGGGGGGCCACTACAAGAGGGAAGAAAATTATCTTTCTGTGTTTTGAATTCAAGACCTCGAAGTTTTAAGTAGTTGAACTCTAACCACTTAAGCAATTCACATAGACAATTAATTATTCAAATTAATCTTTCCTCCCAAAAAGGAGAAAACAATAGAATTAGCTAGCTAGCTAGCCAAAAATAATAATAATAGGAAAAATTCATGCTTTCACATATTAACACATATTGCTTGCAATCTTCATATATAAAAATGCGTGTTTTACTTACTCACTCAACTCATCAACACTCTCTCTCTCTCTCTCTCCATTTTTTTCACACACAACACACACTACATGAACGACGTGGAAATACAATCACGAACAATACATAACTCTATATAAACACACACCATTCATTCAACTTTCACAAAGAATATTTAAACACACACACTAACACACATTCACAATGACCAAAAACCCACTCACGAAAAACTCCTCAATATTCCTCATCGTCCTCTTCCTCCTCGTTCTCCGTTTATCGGAATCCCGCGAGCCATTCGCCTGCGACCCCCGAAACGGCGCGACACGGGCCCTACCATTTTGCCGCGTGTCGCTCAACATAAGGGACCGGGTCAATGATTTGATTGGAAGGTTGACTTTGCATGAAAAAATAAGGCTAATTGTCAACAATGCGGCACCGGTGGATAGGCTCGGGATTAAGGGGTACGAGTGGTGGTCGGAGGCGCTTCACGGCGTCTCCAACACCGGCCCCGGCGTCAAGTTCGGCGGCAGCTTCCCCGGCGCCACCAGCTTCCCACAAGTCATTACTACCGCCGCGTCTTTCAATGCCTCCTTGTGGGAAGCTATTGGTCAGGTCAGATATTGTAATAATAATTGGTTAATTTGTTATGAAGCGTAACATTAGCATAAACTACTTGTACATTGTAACATGGTACAAGTAATTTATGCTGACGTTGAACTTCATAAAATATCCATGTAATTATTTGCTATTGTTGTTTTCATGTGAATTTTTGGTGGTGTATGTGGATATGTTTATATAATTAAAGTTAATTTGGAAAAGAATGGCATGGATTTTTATTCTTTCTAGGTATATATTTTCAAAGTTGTTTATATACTTTAATTTATAGTTGATTAATTAATTAACTAATCAACGTATGCCAAGTGTATTGATTGAATTTAAAAATGATAAGAAACGAACAAAAGGGTGATTAAGAAAACATAGAATGTCAGTTTGTGGTGGGTCATGCGTTATGGACTAAATACAAGTAATTCACTTGTTTTGACGTGAAAGTCATATGCAGTCAACACAAAGAGTAAATTGGTAAATGTATATGAGAGGGTCTCATACATAAGACGGAATATAAATTAGTACAAATTAGTAATCACTCATCTCAAAATGTTAAAACGTCATATTCAAATTATGTCCCGTCTCATTATGAGACTGTTTCATGCAAGTGTGTCTTATATTCAGATTTGTAAGATATGATTTCAGAAGAAAGATATTAATTTGTATATGTACATATATATGTGTGCTTGTATGTATAGGTTTATTCTTGGGGGTAATAATGAATGGTAATTAAGAAAGTGATGCAAGACTGTGACAATTTTAGCCATTTTGTATTTCTAATGCAGACACAACTCTTATGACAGAACCTATAGTTGCATGTGAGTAGTCAAATATTAAAGAAGAAAGAGAAAAATATAAGTTAGTGTCCAAATAACAAATGAACAAAATATACATGTAAGAAGAAATACATATTGGGATGCATATGCACGGTAGGTGAGGCCCATTTTCATGGTGAAACTAGCAACTTGCATTGCCCCATACCTAATTGCATTATGTACGTTTTATGTATTGTGGTCCAAAGCAACTCCTATAATATAGCATTGGGGTTGGGTGGGGCCCCATTTTCTATGAGATGCTTAATTCATGACCAATATAAGACTCTTTCCTTTTATATTTTTATTTAACTTTACTTTCATACTTAATTTTAGAGTAAGCCAGTTGTACGATATAATTGTACACAATTTACATTTAAAAAAAAAATACTGATCAATTGATATCTTTTAATTAATAAAATAATTAATGTTATTTGAAAATGTATTTGAATTGCACGTGCATGTGTGTGTATACAATACATTTTCTTTATTTTATTATATTATTGATATATATTCATGTGTGCAGTTTACTTAAAAGAGATATCATGAACTAAATTGGGACAAACATGTCATTTTTTCTTGATATGTAGTTTTCTTGAAATTACACAACATTTTTTGAACCCCCACCACCTACCCAACCCCCCCTCTTGGGTAAAATATGAAAATGATATTGCACGCTTATAGCCACTAGAATAAAATAAAGTTCACAAGCAACTTTATTTAATAAAAGGAATGATAAATTTATTATTCCTTTTAATATTACTTATTTAAAATTCATCCCAATAAAAAATAAGAGAAAATTCCTTAAATTACTCTATGCTACCGTGCATAGTAATGTCAAATAGTGATTTAATGTGTTGTACAGTACGACATAATAAAAAAAATTAAAAGTTTCTTAAATTATTAACTTAAACAACTCTTCATTCCTATGCTAAATTAATGTTAATTATAGGTAGTTTCCGATGAAGCGAGAGCTATGTACAACGGAGGAGTGGCCGGATTAACATATTGGAGCCCTAACGTGAACATTTTCCGGGACCCACGATGGGGGCGGGGCCAGGAGACGCCGGGGGGAGGACCCGGCGTTAGCCGCTAGGTACGCCGCCAGCTACGTGAAGGGGCTGCAGGGCAACGCTGTCGGAAACCGGCTGAAGGTGGCGGCGTGTTGCAAACACTACACTGCCTATGATCTTGATAATTGGAATGGCGTCGATAGATTTCATTTTAATGCTAAGGTATGTATGTTACATTTTATTATTGGTTTTATTGGTGAAATTAATCATGTAATATTATATAAGTGACCCATTGATATATAGTTTGATTTAATTTATCTTAGGAGTACTTGATTTTGTAATTAATTGTTGTGACAACTGACCATGACATGAAAGGAAACCTTTCTGGAAGTTTCAGCGAGTGGCAGTGACTTTTAGGAATTATTAAATGTGATATTATTTTAAAATTACAAATTATTAAAAAGGTGTGGTGTAGTTTTCCTTAAAAGACATATTTTTATGCAAGTGGTTAATGAGTTTAGTTTAAATTTGTCTCCAATTTTTGTTTTTGATCCGACAAGTCTTGATTAATCTTAAAATTATCTCATTATGGTTGCTACAAGAAGTGATTTTTCCTTCATAAATAAAAATAAAATATTATACGATAAAGCAATAATATTTCCAATCTTCACACATTTTGGGCCAACATTATATAAACCAAAATATTCTTGTCCATAATCCTATCCCTGACGTCTAATGAGTTAGCATATCTATTTTTAATATCACTATTATGAATAAAAATTATCACTGTTATTAAAAAAAATTATCATTGTCATGAACAAAAATTATTATTAATAAAAATATTATAAATTGTGAATTTTTCTGTGCATAACAATTTTTTACAAATAATAATTGATAGATAGCCTACGATGTAATCTAGGCTTACGGTAATGTTACTTTTTATTTTTTTCCGTATTCTACTAATGAAATACGATATTAATACATCGACCATACAAAAAAGGGATAAAGTAAGCCCTTATTTTGAATCGAGAGGGGGTACTAATGTAATTTTACATGCAGGTTAGCAAACAAGATTTGGAGGAAACATACAATGTGCCTTTTAAGGCTTGTGTTTTTGAAGGAAAAGTAGCAAGTGTAATGTGTTCATACAATCAAGTCAACGGCAAACCCACTTGTGCTGACTCTTTTCTCCTTCGTGACACCATTCGTGGCCAATGGCGCCTTAATGGGTTAGATTTATTAAAAAAAAATATTCAACAAATTTACCTAAAAGTTATTTTATAAATCTAAAATTTCCTAAATTTGGCTCAAACGCAGGTACATAGTTTCAGACTGTGACTCAGTTGGAGTTTTATACGATAGTCAACATTACACATCTACCCCGAAGACGCAGCAGCCATTACAATTAAAGCAGGTTTAAACACTACATTAGAGGGCATTTTTTGACATTTCATTATGTATATATTTTGGCTTGGGCCAATTATATTATTTTAATATGTACAGGATTGGACTTGGACTGTGGGCCATTTCTTGCAATCCACACCGAAGGAGCAATACGGGCCGGGAAATTAAATGAGGGTGATGTAAATCGGGCCTTGGGCAATTTACTTGCAGTCCAAATGCGTTTGGGCATGTTTGACGGCCCACGACAGCCGTATCTTAATTTGGGCCCAAATGATGTGTGCACTCCGGCCCATCAACAATTGGCCCTCCAAGCGGCCCGACAAGGAATCGTTTTGCTACAAAATCGCAATCGGGCTTTGCCGTTGTCCACTAGTCGACATCGGACCGTTGCTGTTATCGGGCCCAACTCCGATGTCACAAAAACAATGATAGGAAACTACGCCGGTACACCTCATTTTGTGTATTTACCAATTTAGCCTTATGTCAAGCTCTATATATACACATAAGTTGATCAAAATGTAATTTAAACTTTTTTAGGGGTTCCATGTGGCTACACTACTCCGTTGCAAGGTATATCGAAATATGCTAAGACGATTCATGAAAAGGGGTGTGCCGATGTTAGTTGCTCTAATAATGGAGGATTTGGACGGGCCGAGGACACCTCTCGTCGGGCCGACGCGACGGTGCTAGTAATGGGCCTTAGCCAAGAATTTGAACGTGAGGCCCTAGATCGGGGCGGGCTTCTTTTACCGGGCCATCAACAAGAGCTTGTATCAAGAGTGACAAGAGCCTCAAGAGGGCCCGTTATATTGGTCATAATGTCTGGTGGCCCAATTGACGTTTCATTCGCAAAATATGATCCGAAAGTTGGAGGTATTTTGTGGGTTGGGTACCCGGGCCAAGCTGGAGGTACTGCAATTGCTGATGTTTTATTTGGAACCACCAATCCAGGTATTTCTGTTAAGCAAAATTATTAGGATTAAAAAAATTCAAGTAGTGTGTCAAAATTAAAGGGAAAGACAAAATAATTATATATGTGGTGGTTAACTGCTGTAGGAGGTTAAATGATTAATTTCAAATTTTTTGAAAAATTATAGGACTAAAATCAAAAGGTCAAAACAATCGGGACCAATTTCAAAACGATGCAGACTAAAAAAAAACTTAATCCCAATTATTTTTGTTAAGAAAAACTTATTTAATGTTTAAATGTATAATTTGATATCTCAAAACTTTTGATTTTAGGTGGGAAGTTGCCTATGACATGGTACCCTCAAGAATATTTGGCCAAGGTACCCATGACATATATGGGTATGCATGCTGATCCGCCAAGAGGCTACCCGGGTCGAACTTATCGATTTTACAAAGGCCCAGTTGTGTTTCCATTTGGATTCGGGCTAAGTTACACGAGTTTCAGACAAACATTGGTCCATGGCCCTTCCAAAGTTTCGATACCTTACATAGGTACAAAATTATTCAAGAATACCACAATGCTAAACAACGGCATTAGAGTTTCGCACACAAATTGTGTGGCCCTAAATTTAGGGCTACATATTGATGTCGAAAACATCGGTGATGTGGACGGGACACACACTTTAATGATATTCGCGTCCTCTCCATCTGTCGAAAGAAGTCAGGCGACGAAACAATTGGTAGCGTTCGAGAAAGTTCATGTTGTAGCCGGAGCAAAACAACGTGTTAGACTCGATCTCGATGCGTGCAATCACTTGAGCGTTGTTGATCGGTTTGGGATTCGAAGGATTCCAATGGGTGAACACCATTTACATTTTGGTGAAGATCTCAAACATACAATTACACTCCAAAATGATGCGGAGGAAATCAAGTATTAACAAGGTTTAAAAGGTTTGATAAAATAAAATCTAAATATGAAAGCCAAAAAAAAGCAATATTTACATTTTTACACTAGTCTACAAAGGTAGCTAGAAATACGTATTTGATACGAATTTGTGATCAACTTATATATATCAATCTGCAAGTGTAAAAAATGTAGTTGATACTTATTGTGAAAATAATTTACAATATTGAAGGAAATTATTATTTTTTACCATACTAGTTAGTGCCATGTGATAAATTTGAGTTATTGGTACATTGATTAAAACACAAAAAATTGTGTGTATCTGATGGTGAACTCAACTTTATTAATATATATGCATAAAAAGTTTCACTATTATGTAGAAAAAATTATTAATATTATTCACAAAAACTACCCATGTTAAAAAAATAAAATATTTTTTGAATAGTGATAGTTTTTTTACATAACAATGATATTTTTTGTGGATAACATTAATAAAGTTCATGTATTACAGGAGCGCTACTCTAATTAAGATAATTAAGAAAAAAAATAGTATACACGTATAAAATGATAATACAAATTTAACATATAAATTTTATTTTTATGTAATTATATTTATACTAACTTAATATATTGTAGTTAATTTTAAATCAAACCTAAAGATATTAATGAAATTGGCCCTAACAATTTTGTGTCAACCTTAATAGATGTCGATTAAACGGACAACCCGGCTACCCCAATTAAATTATCTTATTATTGTGAATGTTAACATTTTTTTTATACTTGTGAAACAATATATTTAATTCATAAACTAAGCATAAAAAAGACATCTAACAAAGTACCAAATATGATTGTACCTTTCTATTTAGAAGAAGAGTGCCCTTTACAGCATAACCATCGTGAAACAAACGGCATTGCACAAGTAAAGGCGGCATATATAATTAAATATCACATCGACTAAATTGATATTATGCCACATGTGTGCATAATGCAATATACCATCATTAGTTGTCACACTATTTATAATTGAATTGGTCTCATGTACACCCGAGTGCACCGTGCACTCATAGTGTATTTTAAAAGCGTGCAATTATAAGAAATAGAAATGTGTAACTATTTCAAATAGAATCATGCAACTATGTTCTCATATTAACAGTTGTACTTTTCAACACAACAAGTTGCATACTTCTAAAATGCACTATGAGTGCGCGGTGCACCTGGGTGCGTACAAGACCTAGCCTTTATAATTTTATATTGTCACACTATGTATGGAGTTATTATCTAATATCTAGTCATTGTCCGTTGGGGGAACGGTCTTATTTGACTGATTATATGTAATACAAATGGAAACACTATATATGTAAAGAAATAATTAAATAAATAGTTTTCAAGTATATTCTTCGGAGCGTTAAATTGTCAACTTGTCAAATGATTCCGTTGAATTGATTTTGATACGAACGGTATCATATGTTTTAAATAAGGTGTTTCGCTCTATGTTTCATAATTTAGATTAAGGACGTGTAAAATGGGCCAAAATATCTAACATTTCATCATAATTATGAGTTCATATATTAAAGTAGAGGAATTGGAATAATTTTGGAACATAAAAAAGTGGCACAGAGGAATTGATCTGATTTTAATATACAATTGCATAATAATTTAAAGGAGAGATCAAATTTCGTAATTGAGTATACTCAAATCCATGATTAATTAATTACCACAAACAAAAATATTTACTTAAATTTAATGAGCTGCAATTTATCATATTGATCTGTATTTGTGTTGGAATAAGTTTTGAGAAGGTATTAAGTGTTAATCCTTACTAGCAATAACAATAATAGTGTATGTTGAACATGGTGCATTTAAGCTAGATTGTTATAAAGTTGTAACTACTAAAACTAATGTTTATATCTCTATTAAAATTAATTTTTTACATTATAATATAATATAAGATATAATTAATATTTATAACTTCAATATACAAAGGAAAAAAAGATAAATATGATGATACACTGATGGGGACGAGGTCACAAGAATAAAAAAAAGATACTGATTTGAAAATATTAATTTATTTCTTTGTTGTATTTAATTATTTCCTTAGTTAAAAGATATTTTGCATCTTTTTAATTTATCTATTTGATTATGTAGGAATTTTCTACTATGATTTTTGGAATGACTTATAAAAAAATATTTGACACATTGAATATATTAGACATGTTCAGGATATATATGGGTAGAGTTGAGTAGAAAGATATCGGATCTTAGATCCGCATCACCGCATATGAGACTTTTATCTTTATTTATTTGTGGTCTTGAGTTTTCATTTGTTAATTTAATAGTCTTGGATATTATTTATCAAAAATATACTTCACTTTATTACAATCTAAAATAATACTTTTAAGGACATAGAATTAATGGCATTAATTTTATGTAGTTTTCTGCCTAATCAAAATTTAAAAAACATGTGTCAAAGTGACTTAGCTCATGTGGTTAGAAAGACCACTACTAGTACAAGAGGTCCCGGTTCGAGACATTTTAATGGGATTTAAGTGGGATTTTCTACCCTTTTTGGGTACTCTCCGCCCTCGAGACAGGTCTTCCCCCGAGTTGAGTTTGAAGAATTAGCTTAGCTATAGAGATGTTGTGTTCGATATAATTATTCAGCATTAATCGGACACGTAAGAGAGACACGTGTAATATTCAACTATTAAAATAATCATGCACGATGGACAAGTGTGCTCGCCGCTCGCCGACCAAACAAGTTTGTTCGACCAGCTCGCCACTTGTCAACCAAGCGAACATATTCGCCTATGAAGTAAGTTTTGTTCGCCAGCATTCCATTTACCAACCAAAGTTGCTCAACCAAGCCTACCGAGCAAATAAGCATGTTCGCCACTCAAATCAGGAAAGAAGGAATCAAATGAGCTAAGTCAAGTGATCTGAGGACTCGGACAAACTCGAGGGCTCGACAAGTCCGAGGTTGACGAACAAGTCCGAGGACTCGCACAACCTAAATGCTTTCGAGAATATCTTGAGGGGGTCAAGATGCTCGCTTACTCGATATCCTCAAGACTCGAGACAAAACTCGGGGGTCAAGATGCTCGATGCTCAGACATCCTGAGGGTTCAGATATCCTGAAGACTCAGACAAACCTGAGGGGTCAAGATGTTTCGGTGACTCGGACATCCCGAGGGGTCAAGATGTTCGATACTCGATATCTTGAAGACCCAAACATCCTCAAGACCCCTGCACATCTTGAGGGCTCAGTATGCTCGAGGAGGACAGTATTCCAGCATAAAACTGACATGGTTAAAGGGGCGAACAAAGCATGCACCCGAGCAAAAGATTGATTTGGACGACCAAAAGAGTGTCTTTTAGACAAGCAAGAGCTAAGATCAATCTTGAAGACGAAGTTGGAAAGGTGGCAGCATCACAAGAGTTCTTGCATGGCCCGGCCTCCAAATTCATGCTTGCTAAACCAAACCATGCTTGTTTCGAGTACTATAAATGGAAGAAAAAACAACAAGAGAAGGGTTACACAAAAAAAATTCCAGAAAGAGAGAAAGGTTCAGAAAATACGTTCAGAAATCTCCCAGAGGGGTAAGGTTACAAAAAATACGAGAGTTCATGCACGCAAAAACCCTAACACTCATATACTAATTCTCCAAATCATCTTCATCCATAATGATTCATCTTCATGAGATGTATCAAATATTGTACATGTAAAACTCGCAATACTACATCCCTGGCTTGGTATGCCCCCAGAGTAGTCATTTCTTGACGAACTGGGTCAATAAATTCTTCTTATTTACGCTTTTTTTTACACGCAGATGTTTTGTTTGTGAGTCGTGAACCGAATTAGCCACATAATATTCTCCAAATAAAACGACTCATGACAATTACGCGCTAAAGGAGGGACCAAAAACCAACCCATACACAAACCCGTAGTTAATTAGGCGTAAAAAAAATATAATGCCTCAATCTAGAACACACACAAAACAGAGAGGTTCGGGACAAAGTCGACCTCACGATCGAAAAGAGGCTCAACTTGACCTCACAAAGATCGACAAAGGAGACTATTAATCTTGAGGATATAGCCAATGATCCGGCCATTATTAATGAAAGCCATCACTTTCTTGCTACGAGCCGCAAAAAAAGAGAGGGTCAAAAAAGAGTTAGCTAAGTTAAAAACTCAAGAAGATGAAGAACGACGCCGCGACACACTGATAGCGAGCAAGTTAAAAAGAAAGTCGCTAAGCGGGCCAACAAAAAAAGCGATGATACGTCCGATGACGAAATGTACCTCAAAGGGTCTGCACCATCGGGCGTTGACGCTTTGAGGCTCTCCGTCAAAGACCAAATCGACAATAATAGGCGGCGGGATCCAGGGAAGGAACAACCAATGAATATGCCAAAGACATTCAGATCCCCATGATCATCCGCATGTCGAACAAAAATCGGCGGGAACAAAATTGTCTATTCACCATCGATTGGGTAGTCAAGCACAAACTTGGAAAGGGGGACTGCCCCATCACGAGCATGACCCACTGGGTCCTCATGATGGGAAATAAACCCCGATCCAAGTCTGTCGGGCCCACCAAATTTATGGAAATGCAAAAAAGCCATCGAGGGTTTACAGTTTACTGGCGCGAAAAAAACACACCCCCGGCGAAAGCACAATACCTTGCTCGCCTATCACCGGCGATCATGGCGGGTGAAATAATAAGAGAAAGTGGCGAAGACCACCACCAATCCCCATGTTTGATCTTTGAGTCGACCCACATGTCCATCTCAAGAATACTCGGACTTTTATGATCGCCATGAGCCACAGACGCAAGAACGCCGATCATTCCCCATGACTTTGGGTGATCGGGCACATAGATGGTTCTCTACTTTGCCCGCCGCGTCTATCACATCTTTCGCTCAATTAAGACAACACTTCCTGTTCCATTTCTCATCCATGTGTGCTCGTCCGGCGCCAAAACAAAGGTTGGCGCATTTTTCCCAACTAAGAGGTGAGTCTGATCGAGCATACATCGAAAGATTGATAAATGTTTGTATGATGGGGCCCCAGTTGAAGAGGATGCTAAGATCCTCGTGGTGGTCGGAGGCCTGACCTTGAATACTGACATGTGGAAAGCCATGCATCAAGACTAACCGAACACATATTCAGAATTCCTAGAGCGAGCAGCCAAGATCATAGCCATGCAAGATTTGCTCGGCCAATCATGATTGGGTCAGGAACCTACAACTAAGAAAGTTTTTGGGAAGAAAGTAATGAATGAAGGGGGGTACAAACCCCCAGGCTCTTTCAAACCATTCGAAGAAAGAGCAGAAGTAAACGCCCTACGAAGTCTTTTGGGCGTTTCAGCAGAAATAATTTTCAACCAAATCAAAGATCGGGATATGTTAGATAGGCCTCGAAGAATCATAATGGACAAGCATCGGCTTAATGCTTCCAAATATTGTAACTATCACGAGTACATCGGGCACAATACAGAAGATTATCGCGATTTACTTCGCCAACTTTGGAATCTATACGAAGATAATCGTCTTACCCAATTCCTAAAAAAGCCGCGCAACGTAGCTCCTTTAACGTAAAAAATCAAGACCGGGCGGTAAGCGTAAGTTCTAACAAACATCCGGACAAAGGATCCCAAGAATCACGTAAGAGGTATGAATTACCCAAAAAAGGGCCTCCTACTGTGGGTAGAGGTCGAGAAAGTCAAGAGATCTACATGATACGTCCTGAATATGGTCCAGTGGGTGGATGTTACCAGGCACCAACATTATCGAACGAGACGTAAGAAGATGGAGATGCGCGCCTTGCAAAAGCATTCATCAAAGTGAAGGTGGCGAAAGCACATCAACTAGCACGCCACCCTCTCACCAAATTATGTTTTTCGTAAGACGATCTCGACGGTATAATCACTCCCCACAATGACTCCTTAACCATCATTGCTCGCCTCCCCCGGGTTGAGGTGCACCGCCTCCCCGTTGATAATGAGCTTATGCTAACATTTTGTTCGGCAACACTGCGCACTCAAATGGAAAAGCAAGTTGGGGATTTGAGCAGTTATATTGAACCATGTGATCATACCATTATGGGTTTTGGGGAATCAGAATCTGACCCTATGGTATGATTAGGTTAGAGTCGAAGTTAGAATCAACTCTAAATCCGAGATCCGGATTTAACTAGAATGCTAGATTTTGTAATCGCCGATGCTCGCCTACTTATAATGGGTTTCTAGGTCGCCCGCTTATTCGTGAATTTAAAGCGCTTGTTCTTAATTACTTATCGTGTTAAATTTCCAACACAAGATGGAACAGTAGTGTAAAAGGAGATCGGAAGAAAGTTCGAGATTATTTGCTATCATATGCACCGTAAAAGCAAAAATATCGTTAACATGATGGAGCAAACATGGGAGATCGGAGAGTCAAGCCAACGAGCAAATACGCCGCCAAAATATCCTTTGTCGAACACAAGTTTGACGAAAGACCGCCCTCCCCGCGAACATAAAAAACGCGCAAACACACGTAATCCGGATGGCAACTCATGTCCCAAATCTCCCATCTAATGAATATTGATCACCCAAACGAGCTATCGGACTCAGAACCTCGCGATAGGATTTGAACCTATGGAGGTTGATGATTTAACACCGGGGGTCGATCTAAGATCCCTCGGGAAACAAAAAGAAAGCGAGCAACACCGTCGAACAACCGAGTCTATCAACATCGGCCCAACAGGACCTGTTAGAAGTGTTCATTGGTTCGAATTACCCAACCAATTCGAACAGAAATGATTGCTTATCTTCAAGTAAACTTGGATGTGTTCGCATGGTCGCACGAGGACATGGTTGACATTGATCCAAAACATGCATGCCACTCCCTCAACCTTGATCCAAAGACAAACTCCAAAGAATCCGTAAGCGCGATAAAGTTCAAATCCGGAAAGTACGCTGCAATGAATAGTGAAATCAAAAAGTTGCTCGACAATAAACCGATCCGAGAAGTAAAATGCCCAAGATGGCTTATGTAACCCAGATTTCGTCCCAAAAGTCTAATGGATCTTGGAGACTATGTATTGATTTCACTGATTTAAACAAGGCATGTCCGAAAGATAATTTCCCGATGCCGCATATTGATTATTTGGTCGATAATACAACAGGCCATGAGCTCATGACCTTCATGGATGCTTTTGCTGGCTATCACCAAATACCCATGCATCCGGATGATCAAAAGAATACGGCATTCTGCAGTGAAAAGAATATGTACTGTTGGCGCCGATGCCGCTTGATTGAAGAATGCCGAGCAACATATCAACGCGTTTGGTGAACAAAATGTTCGACGAACACATCGCCAAACAATTGAGGTATATATTGATGATATTGTGGTAAAGAGCGAGCACAAGGAAGACCACATCACCCACCTCGCACAAACGTTTGATATACTTAGGGAGTACAACATGAAGCTAAATCCGAAAAAATGCAGCTTTGGGGTTCACTCAGAAAATTCCTCGACATATGGTCACTCAACGGGATCGAAGCGAACCCATCAAAGATTCAAGCCATGCTCGATATGCAGGCCCCCAGGAGTGTGAAAGAAGTCCAAAGGTTAACCGGACGTTTAGCTTCCATAAGCCGGTTTATATCACGATCTGGGGACAAATGCAAACCTTTCTTTGATGCATTAAAGAAAGGGAAATTCCAGTGGACCGAGCATTGCCAAAATGCATGCGAATCATTGAAGCAAAGATTGCGTATACTTCGGACACAACATCTAAGCCCGTCCTGCATTTAAACAACTATATCAGATTTCTTGCCGATCCGAACATGCAATTAACGCCAGGTTCAAACGAAGTAGAAGGGACGACACACTTGCCTGTTTACTATGTAAGCCAAGTGCTCAAAGAAGTCGAGCTCCGGTACCCTCCAATCGAAAAAAATAAGATATGCTCTCGTAATGAGTGTTCAAAATTGTGACCATACTTTTTTTGATCACTTTCGAGGTATCGACCACATTCCTATTATGCTAAGTCCTCCATCGACCCGACATCGCAGCAGATTACTCAAGTGGGCGGTGGAATTAGGGCCAATTTAGCATTACGCTACCAAAGAACAAAAAATGAAGGGCCAAACTATGGCCGATTTCATGGTCGAGTTGACATATCCACAAATGCCCGAAAAAGCTGATCGACCAACCATGGCATATGTACGTTGATGGCTCATCAACAAGTTCAAGATCCGGAGCAGGCGAGTTCTCATCAAATTTCAACTAGACAAACATTCACAACAACCATCCGCTTTTGATTTCCCAACTACAAATAATGAAGTTCGAATACGAGGCTTTGATCACCGGACTTCAGATGGCTATGACAATGGGAATTCAGAGGCTGATGATTTACAGCTATTCTCAGATAATCGTTTATCAAGTAACTGTGAGTACGAGGCCCGAGGCGAACAGATGGCACAATATCGAAGAATTAGCAAAAGAGTTGCTTGAGCAATTTGAACAAGTTTTCATAGAACAATTACCACGATTGGGTAATTCGCTCACGATGCTTTGGCACGCTCGCAACAAAGAAGGAGTGATGAACACAAACCGACATTGTGGTCGTCACAACTTGTTCGCCATTAGTTCCCGAGTTATGGTCGCCCAAGCCGACAGCGCCGAACGAAACTTGGATGACTCAAATCTCGAAGTTACTTACAAAAAGGGACTTCTCCCGAGAATAAGGCACAAACTACTTCAGACATAATGCTTTCGTTATACTATCTTAGACGAACATTTGTACAAAAGAAGCTTCTCACTTCCACTATTTAAGTGTATTACTCTTGAAGAGGGTCGTGTACTTCTGGAGCAAATCCATGATGGAGTATGTGGAAATCATATGTGGGCTCGCCCCGCACATAAAATAATCGAATAAGGTTATTATTGGCCAACCTCAAAAGGATTCGCCACAGATGTATGCTCACAAGCCACAAGTGCCGTGTACATGCCCCACTTATTCATAGCCCACCAAGAATTAGTGTCAATTTATAGCCCATGGCCATTTGCTAAATGGGGATCGATTTGATCGCCCATTTCCTCACCGCACGCCGGGAGTAAAATTTGATGTGGTTGCCGATTACTATACTAAATGGGCAAGAGTCGGGCCATTGTCAAAATCACCGAACAAAGAATGTGGAACTTTGTTTGAAAAATATTATTTGTCGCTTTGGGCTTCCCCAATCACTAGTAACGATAACGACAAACAGCTTCGATGGAAGTGAATTCTATTTAATTGTGCTTTGTCAGGGCATAAAAAAGCATTACTCAACTCCATATTATCCCCAATCAAACGGACAAGTTGAAGCTGTTAATAAAATTATCAAGCATACCCTCAAGGCTAGACTTGATAATTCCAAGGGGGAGGATTTGTCAAGAGTTGTTCAAAATATTATGGGCCTATCGAACAACTTTCGAAACATCAATCATGGAGACCCCGCTTTGCCCCGCATTTGGTGCGGAAGCTGTTATACCCGCAGAAATCAAGATTCCGAGTCATCGAACAATGACTTTTGGAGAGCACATCAATGACCGTGCACTCACCGAAAAGTGCACTTCTTTGAGAAGAAAGAAAGAACGGAGGCTGATTTCAGAATGCCATGTACAAAAAGAGATCAGAAAAGTTCTATAACTCCAAAGTCCGAACACGCAGGTTCAATGTAGGCGAGCTGGTCTTAAGACGAGCAACGGGGGTATCAGGTGGTGTGTTCGACCGAGCATGGGAAGGTCCATTCAGAGTTACAGAACATTTGCTAAACGGGGCGTATGATTTGGAAGATCTGAATGGAGTCCAATTGTCCTACTCGTGGAATGCGTCAAATTTGAAAAAATATTATCAATAATGACGAGCATAACCGGCCGAACAAAGTTAGCCACACAGCTGAAGCGAGCATAGTCGGCCGAACAAAGTCAGCCACACAGCTGAAGCGAGCATAGTTGGCCGAACATAATTGGCAACATAGCTGAAACGAGCACAAATGGCCGAACATAATCAGCCATTCATCTAAGACGAGCAGGACAATCCTGAAGGAAGAACACATTGTGTTCGACACATATCTTCTAGAAAGAAATGCTGGCCAACATTATCGAAAAGATAAGATACGCGTCGAACGAAAGGATGAAGTGGTGGCAACCAAGAAAGGAACGAAATAATCCTTGAACAAGAGTCGACAAAAAGCTTAACAGATGTCAAAAGGAGGAGCAAAAGTAAGAGGGCCAAAGACTAACTAGCTATGCCAAAGACTAGCTTTTGGGATAGTTCTATAAATAGAGGCATATTGATAAATTTGAAAAAGCAGAGAAAAAACAGATGAAGAAGAAAAAAAAAAAAATACTACGCTTATCGAAGAAAGTTGGTTCAAGATGCCTCCCAGACGAAGAATCCAAAGACTCGATTCAAATTTATCATTCTCATCAATCGAAGCATCCGCCTAATACAAGATTTATACCCCATATGACACTCCGAGCACAGTTGAAGCTCGCTCGGACTCAAGATGCTCGGCAGAGTCATGGTTGCCACTCCACGCTACTCACCGCTTATGCAAGAGTAAATCACTAGTCCTCTATGATCCCCAAAATCTCCTCCGGCGAGGGATGTCGGGTGTCCGCCGAAGAAACATGCGGATGTTGATGCTCGCATCTACCGAAGGGGACGTAATGGTGCGAGTCAAGATTTTGCTCATACCGCTATAGGCGAAAGGTGTATGCGCTACCATTATTTCATGTTCGTTGCCGCCAAAGATAATCACAACTTGTCCGGAGGACAAAAGCTTATGCCGCTTCGCTGCTGAGCATGTTACTAAAGAAGGGTAGACAGAATGATGTGCCACATGCTTGTCAACATCAATTCCATGGACAAGGCGAGGCGGTTAGGTTCACTCAAGACAAGGTTTTAAATCCAAAACCATAGTCCGATGTCGATAGTTGTGTAATAGATAGTCTTCTTCAAATGTCAAATGTAAAGGTTGTAATAGAATACGGCGTGTTGCAAAAAAATATTTTTGTTCGCTAAGATTTTCTAGTTGAAGCCTATTTGAGGTCGCAGACCTAAAAGCCGGACGGTCCGAACAAAGACGAACGAGCCCAAGTCTATGTTCACCGACGAACGAAGTTTGTACTCCGATTCCCGCAAAGAAAAAGTGAGTAATGGGTACGCAACAGAAAAGACGACTCAGACTTACAGATAATTCAGAAGAAAGCCGGTGATGAGCGGGGTCGCAAATAAATAAGACGGCTTTAGTACGAAGTGATCGCACCTAAATAAGATGATCGCGAACCAAGAAAGTGGGTTCATAAAGTTAACCCATCTGGTCGCACCTAAATAAGATGATCAACCGATTACAACGTCAATAAGACAATCAAAAACGAAAGAAGTCAGGAGCGGGCATAGGCAAACCCAATGTTCGAATTCATTCAGAAGAAAAGAGGCATAAACTAGAAAGCAATAAAGCGAACATCAAGCAACACAAGTATCAATCAATCATCAAGAACTACATTCATCCTCAACAAAGAATCGGGTTAGAGGAAAAAGTTCAAAATATGGATTCAATCATTCAGATTTGAATTGTTCGAACAAAAGAGAAGAAAACAAAAAATTATACAAGTTCAGAAGATGTTGTTCGAGCAAAAAATGAAGAAGACAAAAAGTACACAACATATGCTCGGCAAAGTAAAAATTACACTAAGGAGCAAATTCATAGTTGGGGGGATTTTAAGAGAAATGTCAAACAAATCATGCTCGGCCCCTCAAAGAACGGCTCCTCCAAAGATGGTCGTCCAAGATGCTCGCCAGAGGGTACACTTTGCTTTCGGTCACAAGAGGTCCCTTTGTTCGACCGGCACCGATCGGACCCGGACTTCGGCCGGAGAGTTTGACCAAAGAACTTCAAAGAATGTTCACATCCGAGCCGTCTTCCTCATCCAGGATAGGATCATCAACCTCGATCCCTTCAGGAAGAGTGGAAAAGTCACACAGATCGTTCAAGTCAGACATTCGGAAGATTGTGATCTGGTGGATTGTCGATCAGGTACTGCTGGAAACTAGATATGAGTGGGGCAATTTGTTCGCCAATGAGTGTATGGCGCGAATGCATCGATGGCATCGGCAAAAGGCACATATGTAGGAGAAGTTGGACATAGAATCAACATATTCTTCATTGTGCGACCTTTTTGAATTTTCGAGACCCAAACGAGTGTTGGTGTCTTGAAAGAATAATGAGTTGTTGGCGAGCACATTCCTCCTCACTTTCCATGGCCTCAACGTCGATTCCGAGTCTCACGGCTCGACATTCATATCACTCTGAGCTCTCCGTATCTTGCCACCTCCTCCCCGAGAATGGTTTAGCTCCTCCTTTGCTCGGGCGAAAGCAACTTCGAGCCGGGCGAGCATTCTCTTGAGCCTGGCGAAAGCATCCTCCCGAGCCCAGGCGAGCATCTGCTTGTCTTGAGAAAATGCGTCCTTGAGCCAACCTCGGTTCATCCCGAAGCCTGCTCACCCGCCCACCTTATCTTCAAAACTCCCGATCGAGCCAAGTAGCTAAAGATGGAGATCATGCGGACTCAAAGATAAACTTTCTCAAGGATTTACCATAGATTGGCCCCGAGTACTGTGCCAAGTCGCATATTTTTCCAAAGGTGTGGGACCCAGAGTGCCCTCTTCCAAATCCAAGAGTCCATGCTCGAACGGGGGTCTCGCACACCTTTTGAACATGCTCGGAAATGCCAGGAACCTTGCGAACACTTGACGAAAGCAAAGAGTAATTTTTCAAATTGGGCATCAAGGGCGCCAACCCCGCTTCAACCCGCACAAACACCCGAGCAAACAAACATGACAAAACGAACAAAAATTAATGAAAAATGAGATAAAGCGAACAAAATGTACATGTTCACCCGAGCCGGATCCCATCCCATAAATGAATATCTTCAGAGGACCGGAGCTCGGGGTTCAAAGGGGTCCATGACTGGGGTCCAACAGGAGGTGGAGAAGATGTGCCAACCTCCATTTCAACAATCTGTGCGACCGGACCGACCAATCGGGTGGCCATTCGATCGCCGGCAGAGAGAGGTCCAGGTTACCCTAACAAAGATCGCTGCTCGTCTGAGCACATTTGGTAGGTATGCTCACCGAGCTTATTCGATTGCCCCCGCTCGGCTAAACTCCTGGTCTTTTTTAGGCGACGGAACTGTTCGTTTCGCCCCGCCTTTCGCCGAACGAGTAGTCCTTTTTCGTCGGCTCGATTCCCCAGACCGACGATGCTCGGCAAACCTGTTTCGCTTTCTCCTCGATTTGTCACGAGCCTCCCGCCAAATTTGAATTCGAGCGAGCTCGCGAGGTCTTTTTTCGAGCCCTCGGTATGTTCGGACATACTCCGCAATGAAGAATGCGGCGGGGAAAGCTATAAGCAAAACAAATTCATTATGTAAGAAAAGGGGCAACAATGAGCAAAAAAGTACAAAGTTTATCTTTAATGTAAGCCGATTCTTACCAAAGCAGGGTTAACAACTACAAGATGGTGAGGGGGCACGAATAAGCCTCGCTTTCTTCCTCCTGTTCTCATGGGATTCGTGGTCTTCACAGATCATTCCGAGCGAGACTCGAGATCAATTTGCCAAACGCCGCTAAAATAAAAAGGCCGTTGGTCTCTTTTGTCCGCCGCAATTTGGAATCCCTAAATAAAGAGTATGTTAAAATCACTCAAATTGAGGAACAAAAGACACAAAAATACTTCTGCGATAAACCCCGGTTAGTAGGGATGTCTAAACGAGCATTTGGTTCGCTTCGTTCCGGGCTCTTCCAATCGCCCCAACGAACCAAAATTTCTCCTTCCAATCATCGATTTTGTTCGACATCCTCAATAATTTTGCACTTCGCATTTGCTTGCATGAATAGCCATCCATGTTCGCCTTTTCGACGGGTTAAATGCACCAATCGAGCAAGTTCAAATTTCGAGGATAATATCTAGGCTTCATTTTGCCGAACAAAGTCGGGAAGCTTCATGATCATATGCCACCCATTCGCTTAAAGCCGCGGATGGTGATACTCCATTCCACGAGCAAAATGGGTGATAACCTGGATGGAGTGGAAACCTAAGGCCCGCTTCCATTGGTCCAAATTCACGGCAACACAACCCTCGGGGGTTGGTCTCTCACTTCATCCGGACCCTGCCCAGAAAAAAGACATCTTTGGGGTTTTAGAATTTCTATACAATTGAGCGAGCATATCATTATCGATTACACTCGCAATCTTGCTCATTGGGTACTCATTTTCAACCCTAGTCCTATGAGGTTGCTCGGGCCAATCAAAACTATAACGAGCATTATACTGCTATATGTTGGACTATGAGGACACCAACAGTATATCAAGTTCGAATTTTGCTTTCGCCATCCCAATGTTCGATTCGGTTACATTCACAACCATCAAAATTTCCCCCTCACAATATTATCATCTCTATTTACATCAACATTATCTACAACCCTAGACCTAATTTGAGGTTGGGGCAAAAAAAATCCTCATCCTAATCATCCGGAAAAATCACTACGGACCAAGTCCCTCTCTAATTCGCTTAGGGCCTCGCTTTAATCGGAGGTAAGAACGGCAAACGGTCACCGAACTTGCCAACAAAACTCGAACCCGAGACATTCGCTCCGTGGCTAAGATCGCTACGGGATTCTACCGACGAGAGGGAAGAGGAACTATGGTGGTCCGATTATAGGAAAAAAAAAGAATTTGAGCAAGAAGCCATAATCGCAATGAGAGAAAGTATGCAATGGTTACCTGAAGTAAAATCCTTCTCCTAATAATGAAGCCCTCACGGAAATTTGTTAAGGCACGAAAGAGATGGAAAGCAGAGGCAAAGAGAAGAAGAAATGAAAGAAAAGGGATTAGTATATATTTAAAATGAGGTATTTATAGATACTGGATTCAATTTTGAAAAATCGACCTTTTAATACGCAAACGACATCAACTAGGGCCCAATCAGATATAACAACCGCCCCATGATGAATACAAAAGAGACCCTACTGGGGTATTGTTGTGTTCGATATAATTATTCAAAGATTAATCGGACATATAAGAGAGACACGTGTAATATTCAACTATTAAAATAATCACAAGACGATGGACAAGTGTGCTCGCCGCCACCGACCAAAACAAGTTTGTTCGACCACCGCCAACTTGTCAACCAAGCGAACATATTCACCTATGAAGTAAGTTTTGTTCGCCAAAGATTCCATTTACCAACCAAAGTTGCTCAACCAAGCCTACCGAAAGCAAATAAGCATGTTCGCCACTCGGATCGAAAGGTTGAATCAAATGAGCTAAGTCAAGATCCGAGGACTCAGACAAACCGAGGGCTCGCATAAGTCCGAGGCCACGAAACAAGTCTCGAGGACTCAGACAGACGGCCTAAATGCTCGGAATATCACGAGAGGGTCAAGATGATCACTACTCGTGGATATCCCAAGACTCGATAAACCCGAGGGTCAAGATGCTCGATGCTTTCAGACATCCCGAGGGTTCGATATCCCAAGACTCGGACAAACTGAGAGGTCAAGATGTTCGTGACTCGACATCCCGAGGGGTCAAGATGCTCGATACTCGACATCTTGAAGACCCAAACATCCCGAAGACCCGACATCCCGAGGGCTCAAGATGCTTCGAGGAGGACAAGATTCCAAAGATAAAACCCATATGGTTAAAGGGGCGAACAAAGATGCAGCAGAAAGCAAAAAAGATTAATTTGGACGACTAAAAGAGTGTCTTTTGTGACAAGAAAGAGCTAAGATCAATCTTGAAGACGGTTGGAAAGCGGCAAAGATCACAAGAGTTCTCAGACGTCTGCCTCCAAAATTACGCTTGTCGAAAGATTATAAATGGAAGAAAAAAAAACAACAAGAGAAGGGTTACACAAAAAAAATTCCAGAAAAGAGAGAAAGGTTCGGAAAAATACGTTCGTAAATCTCCCAGGAGTAAGGTTACAAAAAATACGAGAGTTCATGCACACAAAAACCCTAAAGACTCATATACTAATTCTCCAAATCATCTTCATCCATAATGATTCATCTTCATGAGATGATCAAATATCAGACATGTAAAACTCCAGTAATACTACATCCCCGGCCGCAGATGCCCTTCAGAAGTAGTCATTTCTTGATTTAACCCGGCCAACAAATTCTTCTTATTTACAGCTTTATTTTACACGCCAAGATATTTTGTTTTGTGAAATAGAACCGAATTAATACACATAATATTCTCCAAATAAAACGACTCGCGACAAAAGAGATTAATTGTTCTAGTTGAGTTGTATTCTTCTTGTAAAAAATAAATAAAAAATTAAAAAAATATGTGTGTATAATAATGTTGTGTCGGTTCGAAGATGATTAGGTTGTCAAAAAATTGTAGGGTGTGTGTTAGGCTAAGGCTCCATTTGATGTTGATGTCCTAACTTTTACCCTAATCAACAACAACTACCCTTATATTATTATTTTTTGAGAAAATATGTTTTTAATTTTTTTTTATAAATGTACTCATTCATACTTCATTTTTTTGAATTAAGTATTCTATTAAATTTTTTGTTATATGACCGGTTACAACATAGTAATAATCAGTTTTATGAGTTAACAAGTTGAAATTCAAAATTTTTTAAAATAAAAAAATTATCAGTTAACTCAAAATGATTGCTGAATTCGATGTTGTCGATCGAAATAATAAAAAATGACTAAAAAAGAATTAAAATTTGAAAATTAATAAGAAGAAATATTCAATTGAAAAAAAGTAAAATTTTATGAAACAAAAAAATTGTCTCATAAAACTGAGTTTGGACAATTTGGTAAAATTTGGACAATTTTTTTCAGTTTGCTTATTCTTGTGAGGCTGAGTTTTTTCGATTCCAATTCCTGTTGCTATTGCTAGCACTGTTGAGGCCGATTTACAAGCTTTGTAACGACTTTCGTTTTTCTTTTAAAAGAAAAGGAAATCGTCTCCAAATTATATACAAACGAATATACCATAAATATACGTACACATATTTTATTTTATTTTTGAAAGCCTACGTACACGTATTTATATGCCCAATCGTTAGTTAATTACTATATACAATAAAATACTGATCCTAATTAATTAATTTCTTGTCTCACCCTTTAACGTTAACTCAATCTTCTCAATACGTCTTTCACTATATATACACACATATGTGTATTCATAATCATATATACACACATATATATATATATATATATATTCATAATCATATATATATATATATATATATACACACACATATTTATATACTTTCTCTTTCATTATATTTTTTCCACCCCATCTCTCTCCCACTTTGCTTGCTTCTCCACTTTTCTCCATATCAAGGTAATGAGGATTCTCTTCTTTCTTATTTCTCACATTTTTATTTAATTTTTTTATTCTTGAATATATGTCCTTTAATTTTTATTCGAGTGTGTTTTTGGACTCTTTCTATTGTAATTGTGATTCTTCTTTTAATAAAGTGATATAAATTAAATAAAAATTGTCTTATATACTTTGTTCCACTCATATCATTCCCAATCCCCAAGCCATTTGCAGAGTCCTCTGTTTTCTCTGTTTTTTTTTTCTTTGTAACACTCTCTCTCTCCTCTTTCTCTCTCATGAATTGTTCATATTTTTCATGATATAAATTAAATTTATTGATTAATGTGACAGGAATTTTTTCATGGAGGATTACAAGAGAAGCGAAGAGTACAATGCTTCTTCTCAGCATCATGAGGTAATCTTTTTTCATTTTATTATTTTTCGGTTTTATTTGTTTAATAATTTATTAGTAATTACATTTTTAAACAAAGAAAAAATAGCTACGAGAATTGTGTAATTTAGAAATTGGGTTATGTTTGGGAGATATTTTCCCACAATATGCAGGTCAACTAATATTATCATGCCTATAAAAATATTGTTAAATAATTAAAGACTAGGTCTTATATGCACCCGTACATTCATAGTACATTTTAGAAGCGTGCAATTTATTATGCTGAAAAGTGCAACTTATTTAAACAGAAAAATACAACTGTTAATATGGGAACATAGTTGCATGCTTCTGTTTGGAATAGTTGCACGCTTATAAAATGCACTATAAATGCACGGTGCGCCCAAGTACACATGAGACCCACTCATAATTAAATTGCATTTCTATGACTTTTGATCAATTATGTATTCCAAAATTGAGTGCTCTGGTTTAAATTTCCAGAAGTATATTACGCACATGCATATTTGAAATTCCATGTATATAGTTATATATAATATATATTTTAAAATGTGCATTGTATCAAATACGACTTATATGAAGTTCAAATTTCGTCAAATTCAATATATTTGCTCAAAATATAATATACTCATATACAATATGGAAACAAGTAGTCATCTTTTTAAGGGACCCTTTACAAAGATTTTTTTTTTAGTATTTTAAAATTGGTGGGTACCTTAATAATTTAATTACACCATTAAAATATTTCCTTATGCGTTTATTTTTCACTAATATATCCCCTCTTTCGTTTTTCATGTCTTTATATGGACTATAATAGTTTCCATACGATCCATATAATTTGTTTATTAAGTAACTCAATATTTTTTTAGTATGCCGTATTTATTTGTAGAAATATAATCTTTTACATAAGAAAGCTTAATATTACGTCAAGTCCTATTTATAAATACTTTAAATACATACATATGGGCATATATTCTTTTGGAACAAGAAAAAATGGTATAAAGTTGTAAATATATTTCCTTTTTCTTTTGGGGGAGTATTCACATGCAATTTGATCTCCCTCTAGTTAGTGGTCCATCAATAGATTGATAATTCAATATTTGAATAATGTGACAAAATGTAATTTGGAACTAATTGTAATTAAAAAAAATGTCGGCATGGACTAAATTGCATTTTATTAAAATTTTGGTAGTTGGCTTGTCAACTTTGATTCCTACTTATTGAAGCCCCCCTAATAAAAGTTAAACTACTTTTGATTTTTCCTAACCCTAAACATTATTTTATTTTAGCATTTGATCTACATAAGTAGCAATTAAAATAAAGATTGGTATTGATTTATTATAGAACCCGACAATATTACAAGTACAACCGAGCTATTGGATAAGAAACTCAATATTAATTTAGGTATTTAATTTCATATTAAAATCATTAATATTTAATTTTGCTTTTATTGTGCCAATTGTAAACATCCTAAAAATATTGTTAGATGTTTGGATGCACGATTATTGTGACAGTATAAATGGATTGCTCGTGATATTATTTAAAGATATTGGGTACGATCGATTTAACTCAATTATGAGTAGGTCTCATGTGAAGTTTGTTTACCGTGAACTGATTTCATATTTACGAACACAACCCTTCTATTGTAACAATTAATACTCTTTTGTATAAGTTATATCATTCAGATATCACGAGTAATACACTTTTTATTATAAAAAATCTCACTCTTCATTTATTATGATTAATATTTTTTAATAATAAAAGTCATACTCTTAACTAGTTTAACACATCCCTTCGTGACAATATACTTTTGCCTTGATCAATTTATTTGTTTGTTATTTCTCAATAAAATGAATTTATTCGGTTTATTTCTTGTTATTACTAATTTAAAATGACGAGCAAAAAGGTGGTCAAAATTAAAGATTTTCTTGAAATTAAAAGTACAATATTCTTAGCATAATGTTCACATCTAAAATTTGGAAGTCAAAATTAGTTAGGCATGAAGTTGATCTTCACGTTACACCTAACCTAAAACTGGATTATTGTTGTAACTAGGCTGTTAATTGGGTTAAATGCAGTATGTGTTGGTTGAAAATTGTTGGTACTTTAGAGAAAAATATAATTTTTAGTCCTGTAAATTCAGATGATTCTACTTTTATTTCTATAACTTTTTATCTTTTCAATTTTAGTTATGTTTAATGTGTCAATTTCAATTTTTTTTGTCGGAAATATTAGAATCTCACTAGAATCTCGTCGGAATAAGCATGTGGACCTCACGTGACACTTCAAAATTGATCATTTTTTCTGTTACATGACAGTCCACTTGTGTATGTCGCCGAATTTTTTTAAAAAAACCACAATTTTAAAGTGTCACGTGAGATGCAAATATTTATTCCAGCGAGATTTTAAAATTTCCGACAAAAAATGATTAAAATTGACACAATTAAGACTAAAATTGAAAAAATAAAAAAATACAGGATTAAAAATAGAATCGTCCAAAGTTATAGGACAAAAATGATATTTTCTCTACTTTAATCACCCGAATTTAGTTCTTATATAATTCACTATTTTTTAGAAATTTCAATTAGTTCATAATTCAATTTTTTGTTACGTTCTGCAGATTGCACCGATTGATAATAAATACGGAGGGCTTATGCCAAGAAAGAAGCCTCTCATCTCAAAGGTAAGTATTTATATATATATATATATATATATATATATATTGTCTTGAAATGATTTATTATTATTAATTTTTTTCTTTATTTCTAAATTCAGGATCATGGGAGAGCCTTTTTTGACTCCGCAGATTGGGCTCTATGCAAGGTAATTAACACTAGATTTAATAAAAGTAATGTATTTGTAATAGATTGAGGTAATATAATAACAAAACTTAATTAAATATTCAAAATTCTCATGCTTATACACATAAAATCCAAATGTTTTTAATTGATTATTTCGTTGTATTTATTACCAAAATATAACAGCAAGGTGCAGGAGTTGATCAAAACTCAACAATTGCCATAGAGACATTACGACCAAAATTACAGGTATATTCAATTTTTTAAGCCCATTTATTTTCATTTATTCCAACATATATATATTTTACAAGGATTTTGATATGAAATCTGACTATATTAAATTTTATTTACTTGTATTTTGCAATATTTGATATGACTTTTTCCTTTTTCGTTTTGCAGAAAACTCCCCATCAGCAATTGCCTCCTCGAAGGCCAGCTAATTGTACATCTTAATTGAAAATTATTATGTGTTTCTATATAATCTGAATTAAATACTATGCTTGGGGACAAATTGTGTAGTTGCAATTTGTACCAATTGGAGTGTTCTGTAATTAATTTAACATTTAGTGGTTCTTTTACAATATTGTCAGCTGGTTTTTCTTTAAATAATTGAGATATTAACATCAGTTTTAAAAAAAAAAAAAAAAAAACTTTATTCTCAATAAAAAAAATAATTCCATCGGTCAAAAGTGGTTTTTATTTTTCCGCTGGAAAGACCACTACCTACAAGTATTATGACCTGATGGACCCAAATCCCCCATCGATATGATATTGTCCACTTTGGGCCAAACCCAAGACGGATTTATTTTTTTTTAAGATCCCCAAAAGGCTTCATACCAATCGATATATATTCATCCTAATAAATCCCATGATTCTTCCATATTTTTCCGATGTGTGATATTGTTTGAACCCCAACAACCCTCCCTCAAACAAAGACCACCGAAACCTCCCTCAAACGACCCGCCTTATCTGAGGTCCAACACCGCCTAGGCCCATAGAGACTCCCATTTTTTTTCACCAAGGCTTCACCATCTTATTTGTTTAATACCGAGGACTACTCCACACAGTTTCGTCTGGGACCATGGCTCCAATTCCTTTCAAATCATGGGCCTATTGGTATTATATTAGTTGGCCCATGATTCTTTGGCCCATTTTAAAATCCTAACGTCTCTTTTTTTTTTTTTCTATTCCATCCTGTATAACCACTTCTCGATTTTTTCCTTTCTTAGAATTGACTCACATTGTCTTGTTCGAAATCGTACAAATAAATCACGAATTGATGATGGTCCTCTCCATTATATATATCCTAGCATATCCTATGTTCAAATTATCCTAATTGAGAGTTATTCGTGACCTATTTTTGCAGAAATAGAGAGAATTGAGAAGATAGAGAGAGTGTGATACTGAGGGTGGAGTGAGGGAGACTCTTTGTGTAAACTCCGAATACACCGCGTGAAAATCCCAATGAGAACAGAAGGTGTTCTGAGCCCGTAATATTTTCTATCTTTTATTTTTCTGTAATTTCAGGATCAATTGGCAAAATCGAAGGAGAAGAGAGATTTATCGATCCACCCAACAAAGGGTATCGAGAGTGAGTTCGAGAGATCAAGGTTTTCGGTGGTCACCAACCACCACGGAGGCTTTAGGTTGTAAACGGCTCAGTTCCTATTCCTCGCGACATTGACGGCAATGGACCAATTCTTCCTCTCTCTCAACACACAACACTCAAAGGGTATTTCGGGATTAACTCACAAAGAAAGACTTTTTCGAATCACACTTCAAAAGGGACTCTCCTCCAGCATTTTATAAGTCAAAGAATTCTCAATCAGGCATCAATTAGGGAGAAGATTATGGAATTATTGAGGTCAAAGATTGAGGTCAGAAATCAGGGAAAACACGTTTGAAAGAGAGGAAGAGGAGAAGAGAATCATGGGTTTTAGAGACTTAATTTATTGGGCCAAAAACCCAAACCCTCATATAAGCCCAACATCTCCACCTTTTTGGTCCAATACTAGTACACCGCCCTATATTTGGGAAATCCTAGGAGTTCATCATCACCCAACCCGCTCCCACATATATGCACAGAAAAAACACAAAGTTAGTTCATGTACGTAAGAGCTCCCACAAAGATGGAAGCTCCACCTTACTTGGAGCATCCACACAAAGCACAAAGAATAAAGCCACAAAGATGCCATACCACAAAGCCACAAAGATGCAATGTTGTTGGGTTTCGGTGCTGTCGGCCGCCAAGGGAGGCTTAAGGTTGTAAACGGGCTCAGGCTCCTATTCCGACGACGGTGACGACAATGGACCAATTCTTCCTCTCTCTCAACACACAACACTCAAACTGTGTTTCGGGATTCACTCACAAAGAAAGGCTTTTTCGAATCACACTTCAAAAGGGACTCTCCTCCATCATTTTATAAGTCAAAGAATTCTCAATCAGGCATCAATTAGGGAGAAGACATGCCCAACAACCTAGACCAATAGGTCCTGGGTTCGAGACATGCTGGTCCCTAAAAGGGATTTAATGAAGATTTTTCACCCTTTTTGTGTTGCCCCTCTTTATTGGGATTTAATGGAAAATTTTCACCTTATATGGGGTTCTACGCCCTCTCTATGGGGTTTTCCGCCATCTATGGGTCTGTAAGTTCGAGATCTTGATGAATGTGGATGAAACTTTAGTGTGGAGTATCGACCATGTTCGAAAATGCTGCAAGCGAGCGAGCGTTGACCTCACCTGTCCTCACGCTTGGATTGGAGAAAGTGTTGTTGCGATTTCGGCCGATAAGATGAAAAAAATAATAGATTATATATCTGTTTGTAAAAAAAAAAAAAATCCGTCCATTGAAATATCTCGTATACATTCCATTTAATATTTAAAAGGCTCATACGAGAAAACAAATCTAATTTATTATATTATATAATTTATAAATTTATGAAAATCTGACTCAATTAAATTTAAAAAAAATACAAATCAAATATGATAATGAATAATGAAGCATCATCTCATATATAATACGGCCTCACACAAACCTTCTTCAATAACTTTTTATTTGATCGCATTAAACATATTTTGTATAACCTATTTCTTAATTTGTGAATTCTAAACATTTTAAACTTTACCACTTTATGGTATGCTACAATTTATATAGTATAGTTAAAAATTAAACTCTTTCTCCTTTTTTTTGGCTCATTTACGTGACGAGTTTAACAAAAAATTGTATATAAAATTTATTTCAAATTTATTGGATAGGATGAATGAAGTTCAAACCAATTTTATATATATTATTATGAAAACTTTAAAATACAAACATAAAATTAACACTTGTGAAATTAATAATCTCTCTAAGATAATACTTTTTACCAATCCCAACTTAGGTCCATTGTATAAATTAATAATTTTGATGAAATAATAACTTTTATGAAAACATATAAATCTATCGTCTTATTAATAGCATAAATAAATAAATAATCTTCTAAAATGACAGATAGTTAGGATAATATAGTCAAATAAATTTATTTTTGTTATTTTTAATTTAAATTTAAATGACTTTAAAAAAACTTTTAAAATGAGAAGCAGATATTATTATTTTTTTTAGTTGGACAAAGTTAGTTGTTAGATGTTAGTAGTTAGTACATCAAACACCCAAACACTCCACAAATTCACCAAGTCACCTTATAACTCCCATACTCCAATTCGTTCCCAAAGAAAATCAAACCTGGGTCTCCCACTCAATTGAGGAGTCCAGTGGCCAGGTGGGCTAAGCCACCTGGTTAAATGAGAAGCAGTTATATTGTTGGGTATAATTTCTAAAACCTTTTTATACTAGTTATTTAATACAAGTTCTTTCATCATTAGACATCAAATATGCTCCCTCCATCCCGAAATCGTAGGAACATTTACAAAAAAGATTCGTTGGAATTCGTTGCAACATTTTTAAAAATGGAAATAAAACAACTAAATCAATATAATCTCCACCCCCAATAAATTTAAATATTACACATCATGTCATTATTTTTTCTAGACTAAAGTTAATTTTATTATATTTTATTTATATCACATGCTATTATTTTACCATTCAACTCTCATTAAAAAATTTAAATTAATAAATAATTCTCACATTAAATTACACGTAAACAGTAAATGCTACAACGGTTTAAGGACAAAGGGGAGTATCTTGTTTTAGTACATTGAATCACAAGATTCACAATGATGTCAATGACCCAATGTATCATTGTGAAAATGGTAGGTCTCCGTAGTATAACATTTACGGGAACACTCGTTTTGAAGTATATATATAAGAAGTGTTAATATTTAGCATATAAAAGATCACTTTTTAGGAATTGTTTGATTTTAATTGTTGCTTTTTTCAAAATGACTAAAAATTGAATATGTTAAATAGTGATACTCATTATAACTAAACAGTAATACTGTGAGGAAAGCAGCTCACTTAGAAATATTTGTGTTGTTAAAATTGTTTCTCCCTATTTAAGTGAGTGAGGATGTATAGGGGTGTAAATGAGTCGAGCCGACTCGCGAGCTACTCGTGCTCAACTCGTAAAAAGCTCGAAATCGACTCGACAATAATCGAGTCGAGTCGAGTTCGAGCTACTCGAGTAGCTATCGAGTTCGAGTTCGAGCTCATAAATACTCAGCTCGAGAGGCTCGCGAGCCTAATCGAGCTTGCACAGTAATTACTATTATGCCATTAATTTTACTATATATATATATACACTAGCTGCGAATTTCGCGGGAATGAAAAAAAAGTTTATAATATTATTTTAAATTAAATATTTTAAATATTTAATTAATTTAATTATAAGCATAATATATTTTTTTATATTATGTCTATATAATATACTCCCTTCATCCCGATAAAAGTTTTATATTTCATCATATCGGAAATCCTAACCAGAGTTTTACATTTCATTTTTTGGCAAGTTGTGACTCCATTTTTCTTAATAATTAATCCTATTTTTATTCAATATTACGTCAGTTGCAACTCAATTAATATTAAGTACACTTATTTTTTCTTTCTCCGTCTTTTTTACTTTTCATACACATCCTACCAATCAATAATACATCCCTTATCTACTAACTTAAAAGATTCTTTAGCATTTTGAAATTTGGTTGATAAAATTACTTATTTATGTATCAATATAAATATAGAGGTTCTCTCTATATATACAAAACACACATATACATTATTTAATTAAAAGGCTTAATCACATAATAATATTTTCAATATAAATTTATAAGATTGCATGGAATTATAATATAATATTTATAAAAATACGAAATAAGATAAACTTTTGATAAAATGTATATGACATTTAAAGGATATACCAAATTATGCATAGATATATTAACATAAATCTTGAAGATCTTTACAATAATTAGATTCTCAACATAATCGGATTAACAAAATAAATTCTTCAAACAAATATATTTTTTAAAATTCTTGTAAAATATATATTTGATTGAAATTAGATATTCTTTTGAACACAAATAATTAATGGATTTATAAAAAAAAATAGAAAAAATATATACAACAAATCTTGCATCCTTCAAACAAAGATAATTAATAGATTTAGAGTAAATTTTTGCATTTTTTTTTATTTACACGATAGATTAGATGGGTTGAATTGAAATTTTAGAACGGTAAATATTTAAAGGTAACAATAAAAATGCAAATATTTATAATATCATTAATAGAACTCATAAAATCACCTCAATACTCTTTGCAATATAGAAAATAAAATATTTAATTTAATTACACAATTGCAATAAACATTTATAACTAATTCAGAACCCAAATTACTTACCTCAATATTCCCTGCAATATACAAAATAAAATCATTAACTTAATTACACAATTGCAATAAATATTCATAATCAATTGCTTACCCTTCCTCATTTTCCAATTCACAAACTGAAATTTTTTATCATATGCTCCTTCATCATGGAAGACATTGAATAATATTATGAATTGCATATATACCACAATAACAACCATAATGGAAAATAAAATAAAATAAGGAGTATATTTAAAGCTTAAACTTGCAAAAGAAGGGAGCAATATAATCTATCTAACCTTGAAGACCCTCACATCATCGATTTTTAGTTGGCATGACATTCCTCATCGTCACAATTGCAATAAACGATTATAACTAATATAGAATTTAAATTACTTAGCTTAATACTCTCTGTAATATACCCAAAAAATTATTAATTTAATTACACAATTGCAATAAACATTCATAATCAATTTAGAACTCAAATTATTTACTTCAATACTCCGTGCAATGTACAAAACAAAATCAGATTAATAAATTAATCAAATTAAAAGAATTGCTATGAACAAAATAGAAGAAACACATTCATAGTCAATTAAGAGCTCAAATTGTTTACCCCAATACTTATTGCAATATACAAAACAAAAAGATGGGCGTGATCGTTATGAATAGAAAATAAAAAATCCTAAATCAAAGATTTTATTTAATTACACAATTGCAATAAACATTCATAACCAATGTAGAACTCAAATTATTTACCTTAATACTCCCTGCAATATATAAAACAAAATTATTAATTTAATTACACAATTAAAATAAACATTCATAATCAATCTATAACTCAAATTACTTAGCTCAATACTCCTTACAATATATCAAACAAAATTATTAATTCAAAGGAAATACCTACGGTGTCAAATTATTCACTCATCCTTAATCGGCCACGAATTTCAGCCTATGAACACATCTAAAGCTATTATGGGTATAAATACAATGGAGAAATCATAATATCCAAAGCATATAATGGGCGTGAGGATATATATAAATGAATATGATAAAAATCGTGAGATATATATAAATAAATATGATAAAAATTAAAACTTAACTTAATTAAATAGATTAAAATTTTAATTTAAATAATTTTTAATGAGAGTGCACGATTCTTAAACGAAAATAATCTCTGGTTGAATTGGGTTTTCTTGACATGATCGACGCGATTTCGCCACATAAGTTGACTGTGTTTATCAATATATAATATTAAGATTAAGATTAAGATATTTTAATAAATATTTTATATTTAATTTTATAAAATTATATAGGTAATCGAGTTGAGCTCAAGCTGAGTTTGAGTATATCGAATTTCTGCCATTAATTTTACTAAATATACATATTTATATTTTAATAATATATGTATATTTAATTTTATAAAATATATAGTAATCGAATTAGAGCTTTTGTTTAGGATTCGAATATATCGAAGTTTTTTCTCGAGTTGAGCTCGAGCTTAAAAAAAAATTATAATCGGCCGAGTTCGAGTTGAGTTTCAACTATTTTAATCGAGTCGAGTTCTCTCAAAGACTACTCGACTAATTTCGCTTACATTCCTAACTGGATGTATCTCAATTTGTCATAATATTAGTACTACATATCATTATTATTAATTAATTTTGTTTTCAAATTATGTGAATTCGATTTTAACAAACCGTTTTGAATAACCTTGTTTCAGGCCGAATATCAAAATCCTCCATTGCCGAAAAATTCCCTATGAGAAAGCTTTCATCTCTGGCATCTAGGGTTGCACCTGAAATCCAAAACATAGCTGAAAGAATTCAAAACCCTAAAACCCCCAGAATCACAACATCCCCAAACGTAAATACAGGTCAAAATCGCGCATCTTCTTCAACAGGTAGGCCCGAAATCGAAAGCTCAAACTCTGTATCAATTTCCGCGCCGAAATCTCACTTTTCTGCTCATAAACAAACAATTAAGCCGAAACCCATTGATCATCACTACTTAGCTGAAGTTTTGTCAAGAAAAGACTGGTACTTGCTGCTAAATCACGATTTCAATGCTCAGACGATTAATTTAAATACTCAGATTGTGGTTAGCATTTTGCAGAATCAAGAAAACGTGTTATGCGCTTTGCGATTTTATGTTTGGGTTTGCAATGTGAGTGTTTCTCTTGTTAAGATCAATCAATCCGCACTGCTTTAAGCAATGCACTGTATAGAAAAGGTCCGGTTTTATTGTCTAGTGAGTTGATACAGGATGTTCGAAACTCGGGATTCCGAGTGAATGAAGAATTGCTCTGTGTTTTGATTGGCAGTTGGGGAAGATTGGGGTTAGCTAAGTATTGTTCTGAAGTTTTTGAACAGGTTTCTTATTTGGGGATTTTGCCTAGTACTAGGTTGTATAATGCAGTGATAGATGGGCTAGTGAAGTTTAATTAAACGATTTAGCTTATTTAAAGTTTCAGCAAATGGAGGTGGATAATTGTGTACCTGATAGATTTACTTATAACATTCTTATCAATGGAGTTTGTAAGGCTGGTGTAGTGGATGAGGCCCTTCGCCTCGTGAAACAGATGGAGGGGTTGGGATATTCGCCCAATGTGTTTACGATACTATCTTGATGGATGGATATTTTAATGCTAAGAGGATAGATGAAGCATTTAGGCTTATGGAGAAAATGAAGGCGAGAAACGTGAAGCCAAATGATGCAACGTACAGGTCGTTGATTAATGGAGTTTTTTCGTTCTGTGCCTCCGAATGAAGCGTTTGGTTTGTTATCAAGATGGGTGGATAGTGAGCCCAATTTTCCTAAAGTTGTTTACGACAGCATAGTGTATTCCCTTTGTGATAATTCTTTGTCAAAGCAGACTGCCGTGTTTTTGAGGACAGCTGATAAACAAGGTTATGTTCCCGATAGTTCGATAGCTAACATTGCGATGACTTGCTTAATTAAAGGATTAGATTTTGATGAAACTTGCTGGATATTTGAGTATTTTATCAAGCGTGGGGTGAAGGTGGATTTAAGTACTAGTTTGGCACTTATTGAAGCTTTGTATAAATCAACAAGAGTGGAAAAGGGCAATGAATATTTATGTTGGCTAATTGAGGAAGGGCTTGTTACGAGCGTGTTCTCATATAACACGATGATTGATTGTTTTTGCAAAGCTAAAATGATGGGAAGGGCAATAGAGGCTTTAGGAATGATGCTGAAAAGAGGTATTCTCCCTAACCTTGTTACTTTCAACACCCTTATTGCTGGCTATTGCAAGGGTAGGGATGTCATTAAAGCACGAAGCATGCTTCTAAAGCTCTTTGATCATGGTTTTAAACCAGACGTGTTCACTTTCAGTTCAATAATTGATGGTCTTTGCCAGGTTAATCGGGCCGGTGATGCTTTCGATTGTTTCGTAGAGATGGCAGAATGGGGAATCCCCCCTAGTGCTATCACATATAATAGCCTAATTCGATCTCTATGCATCTCTGGAGATGTTTCTAAAGCAATGAAACTACTGAGAAAGATGCAAATTGATGGAGTAAAACCTGATGTTTACACTTTTAATGCTCTAATACAAAAGTATTGTAAGGATCATAAACTTGATAAGGCACAGAGGCTTCTCAAAAGCATGTTAACACTGAACTTGCACCCTGATAATTTTACGTACATTGCTTTTATTAATGCATTGTGTGAATCTGGGAGGTTTGATGAAGCTAAGGATTTGTTTGCTTCAATGGAGTTGAATGGATGTCGGCCTGATGCTTATGTATGCAATTCGTTCATTGATGCCTTTGTGAAGTTGGGGAGGTTTCAAGAAGCCCAAGATGTATGGTTGGAATACAAAGAGAAGGGAATGGTATTGAATCCAATGCCTATATAAATTTGGTGGTTTGATTGTTGTATCAGGGAGATTTTGGTACTTTTGGTTGCTTTGTTGACCATTTGGCTCTTAGTGATGGTAGGTATGTATACATACAAGTAACTAGTTCATCCGATTTTTTTTATTTATTTTATTTTTAGTAATAACGAATTTGAGGTTTTACTGTTTTCTAGAGTGCTTTTTATTTATCTTCCAGAACATAAGAAAATTGCTCCGATTTTCCGATCTTCTGATCTCTTTAATGGGTCCAGTATTGTAGCAAAAACTGGATATTTATCCATCTACCGAAGAGCTACTGCTTCTAGTTAGAAACGTAAGTAGCTCTATTTTAAACTGAGTATCAGGTCACTTGAATTCAATAAACTGCAATTTAAGTTCATACTTTGATAAGTATTGAAAGCCAAACATAATCAAAACCTGAATACTTTCAGTATTTTAGCTCAATGACATGTAAAGTGGCGTAAATGGGGTTATGGAGCTGACATTCATTTGACAAAAAATGATGTTTTTTTAAAAGATTTGCTTCTGTTTGTTGAATTTTATCCTCTTTTCCTGAAATAGAATGCAATTGACCTGCGTAAATTATAAAATTCTAAATTCTATAGTTTCCTTTTTGTGTATCACACCTTTGTCTCTAGGTGACTCTTCAGGTATATTAAATTGCACACCCTCAAGTGTTTACCGTCGTTTTAGACTTCTGATGGGTTACACTTTATTTTCTTATATTCTTGTAACTACTGAAGTAAGTAAAAAAAAATCGAGTTTTTCGAATTACAGAGACGATCTCTGCTTTTCGAATTAGTGAACACCTACTGTTGCCTTTGCTAAATCGAGTTTATGCGTTGAGTGCTAAATCGGGTATAGTTGTTGAGTGTTGATGAGACTGATCCTTTCCTTATATATCATATGTTGAATTAGATTATTACTTACATTACAAGTTTTTAATTGCAGGTTTGATTTATGTCAAAGTTGGTGGATTAGTCCAACCATCCTGCCCCTCATTTTCTCCAGGTATAACAACAAGTGCAGCTGATTACCTATTGTTTATGATTTTCTTCGCCGGTCTATATTCTTCTGCTGTAAGATAGTGACAAAAATAAAATTATGTTATAGTACATTTTTCTATACATTTCTGGTAGTTGTGGCAACTAGAAAATGAGTAGTCTAGATTTATATCTATATATATTTCATCCTTAACCTTGCCCTTTAGAGTTTCTGAACATCAGTGAAATGGGGTTCTCCGCATCCAGTGCTCGTTGGTTTATAGTTTCAGTTCTCTTCGTTTCTACTTGCAGATTTGGTATAAGCATTAGTCGAGCTGCTAGTGTTACTGAAGTTTTGTCGATGTTTTCTGATATTGAAGAACTTTTTCTATGCACTGAGTTTTGTTGATATTTCTGATAGGAAAAGCATACGATTATCCACATCTAGGCGCTGCAGGTGTAGTCGCAGACGGGTATTTGCCTAAAGCAGAAGTTGAAGGAGAAGTGGATCAGTATTTTCCTCAGACGGGAATCATAGGAACTGGTGCTGCTCTTCTTTTTGGCAAAGCGCTATCGTGTCTTAGTGATAAATATGTAAGTTTATAGTCCACATTTATGAACCTAGTGGTTCATTTTAATGTTTATAATCACTTTCTTGAAATTCCTTTGGAAGATTTTGGGATAAATTATCGAAACCCCCTCGAGGTTTGTCCAAATTACCAAATACTATCCCCCTAAAAAGCATCCAAAAAATCATTGAAGACAAAAACTCGTATGAACCTGATTAACAGATCTGAGATCCGTGAACTATAATAATCCTACCTTGAAAACTTTAAATGGATCCTATATCCAAGCTCTTATTCAACTCATTTTGTAAATGGAGATCAAAATGGGATAAAGTTCACGTGAACTTACTCATTATTTTATTGATCAAGAAATGCAAAATCATTTCTTTTATCGTGTGTTTTTTCATATTTGCATAGATTGGTTGTTTCGAAATTTGCATTACTCGTTAGTAAAATTAATTTTTTTTTTCGTTTTTCTAGGGAGTATTTGGTAGTTTATTAAAACGTTAGGAGTTTTTTTCAATAGGCCTAACCAGACAAGACTTTTGTCACAGTCTAATAGCTAATACAACAATTCTGTACCCAGCCCGGTTCAACTCATTGATCCGAACCGGGCCGGGAGGCCATATTTGAGCATTGTTTGAACAACCTTTGCTGCAGATTTACAACAGCTGTGAAGAATCTCACAGACTGAGTGAAAGCGGAGAGCTGAACGTGCCGCCTGAATACACAGACGAGTACTGCCAAGGCCCGTGTTTAGCTGAGACCCACCACGCACTCGACTGCATCGATAAAATCCTCAAACGCTTCATTTTTCTCAACAGGGCGACACTGCATGATGTTCGGGAAACCATCGAGTCTGGATGTAGCCACGGGCCGAAAAGAGGTGTGAAGAAGACTGCATAACTGGATTTTTTTCTTTCTGTAATTATTTGAAACAAGTTTTATGACATTTTTGACTTGTTTCAGGTAACTTTGATGTGGTTGGGCATATTCAAACTGGTGATGGTAGCAAGAGCAAGGTGTCGAACGGCGTCGTTTTTACGATCTTGGGGATGGTTGCTATGTGGAACTGGAGACTGTTGATGTAATTCAGGATTTATACGTTCTGCAATTCATGATGCTTATAAAATCTTCTATTTAATAATAGTGACAGTCGATCAATTTTATCTTGCAATTGTACTTTTTTTTGGTGCATTTATGTACTTTTAAAACATATTCATTCGTCAATTTAGTTGTTTCATTCAAAGGTGTTAGTTGTTCTACTTTAAAGTTACAGTAGTGAAGCAGTTGAGAGTAAAATTGTTAGCATCATATTCCATGTGAAGTGTTTTGTGGAGCAAAATGGGTTGAACAGAGAATAAGGGACACATTTCGAATAATTCATAATTCAATTAATTAAACATATTTCAATATTCACTGTGGCCAAAGCATAAGGCGCATAAGTTTCACAGGTTGAGTATGATTTATATTACTAAAGATATTAGTTGTGATAATTCAAGGATGTGTATTTTTACTATATAAAGGATATTAGTCATAACACTGAAGAGTGTAGCTTATATTATAATAGAAGTATCAGTAGTGATAACTGAATGATATAACTTATATCACCAGAGACGGATGTACGTTATCTGTAGAGGGGGCACTGGGCCCAACCGGCCAACTTTAACACTTAACAGTTAACACCAATTATCCCCTTTCTTCTAACTCCCAGTTTTTCTAATCAACACTCCACTAATTCTCATTTCTCCACTTCTCATTAATTCACAAATTTTATGTTTAGCAAATTTGTACTGATGCATAGCAATTTCTTTTGCAGATTTTGTATAGTTCTTAAAAAAATTGATTTTATTTTTATGATATATAAATATATAAAAATATTTAATTTATAGATTCCTTTATCCCTTAATTATAGGTTAGTTATTGACTAGTGTCTCATGCCTTTGACTTAAGAAACTCACACTACGAGATATCCTAAGAGCATCCACAATGGTCCATCGAATGAGTGTTTAACCATTGGATGGATGAAAGTTATTTTTTAAAAAAATATTGTAAGTGTTCATTAGATTGAAGAGAGATTGTTATACATCCAATGGAATGGAGAGAGAGAGAGAGAAAATGTATTTTTTTTTAGAAAAGTGGCAGAAATGAGGTGAATGTGGGATCCACAAAAGGTGTATGATGGATGAATTATTGATAAACCATTGTGAGAATGCGTTTAAAGAATTGAATTTTTATAAATTAGTGATGTGAAGATGATGTGGAGGTGAGAGAGTGAATGGATGGATGAATTTTCATCCATCCATTGTGGATGCTTTAACTCCACCCATTTCTCAACTGCACTAAATGCCGTATTAATTGGAAAAATTATTTATATTGTTATATGCTGATTTTTTAAAGAACAATAGAACAGAATAAATATTCTCAGAATAATTCAACTAACAAAATAAATATAATATCGATTAAACAACTTACAAGATTAATTAAATTTACTCACGACTCATATTAAAATTAGCTCACAAATATTTGGCTTTTTAAAATATGGATCTATATATTAATTTGCAGATGTTCGTATTTGCAAAGTATTTTTGAGGAATAATGTATTGCTACTTTAAGAAATAGACTCACTGTAGTCATAATTCCATATGTTTTGGCCATAGCAGTTTTTAGTAGCACTGCTTTTCTTGGTAATGCACATGCTCAGTGCAAGACGTAATATTACACTTTATTGCTTAATGATTTGTATTAATTATTGATATGTGTATAACCAGGCCGATCCTTTTATGAGACCAACGAACAGAACGATTCAGGTCCCAAAATATGTTAAATTTTTAGGGGGTCATTTTTTTTGGTCCCATATATATACATATTAAATAAATATAAACAAATGCAAAAATAAGAATGATATTGTGAATGGTCACATTGGCTCAAATGAAAGATTACTTCTTCGGACAAGGCGCCTGTTATGGCGAAACTCGATCATCATAGCTATAAAATCATATTAATATCAAAATTGAAGTAGGTCTTCTTTGCACCCGGTGCACCATGCAATTTAAGTGTATTTTTTAAACGTTTAATTTTATCACATAAAAATTTAATGTTTTAGTATAAAACGTTTAAGTGAGACAAGTTCCATGTTTCAAAAATACAATTAAATTGAAAGGCGTAATAATGGCTTGCATACAAAACTTTACCCAAAAAATGACAATATTAATAATATTTAACATGGGATGATTTTTCAACCAAATTCTGTTAATTTTCTGTTATGCGACGGTCATACAATTGAGACTCGGTTGATAATTCTCCAGACATTTTTCTTCCATTATTTTTCTTTTCCGAAAATCTTATTCCATTAATTTAAAATCTAAAAAAATAAAAAAATAAATTATTTTAAATTGGTCACATATTTGTTCGGGCCAAGAAAGGGGCGAGTGAACCCAATGAAAATTGGGCTTTAAATTATTATAAACCCCAACCAACTGAACAATAAGGCCCAGGTTTCCCGAAATCACACATTTAACCCATGTAAAAACCCTAGTTTTTTTCATTTTGTCCGCACCTTCTATAGATACGGCTGCCGTTGCCACTGCAATGCTACATGCTCCATGCCGTCCCACCTAGGGGTGGGCGGTACGGCATATCGAATTTTTTTTCGCCATATCGTTATCGTTCTGAAATTTTCGATACCGAAAAATATTATACCGTTGTCGTACCGAAATTCGGTATGCCGAAATTTCGGCATGCCGAAATTTTTGGTATGTTAGTGTTACATACCGATACCGTACCGAAATTTTCGGTACGATACCATACCGTACCAAAAATTTCAATAAAATCGATATTTTTCGATAAGGTAAGTGCGGTATACTGGTATTTTCGATATTTCCTCCACCTCTAGTCCCACCTCAAAACCCAACTCTAATATTTTTTCTACCATGCCCAACACCCTAAAAGGCTAAATCCATCTCTAATACATTTTCTACAATACCTAACACCTCATCCCCAATGCATTTGCAGCGGTCCCAACCTTCTTTCCTTCCAATACTATAAAATTTATATCATTACATTTATAAATTTATAAATATAATAATATTTATGATGATATTAGTTTATAAATATAATTGTATATATTTATATGCGTAAATTTCACCGGAGACGAAAACCTACTTAATTTTAGAAAAAAATGTTATGTCGGGCTTTTACCAGAAATTATAGAAGGTAATATGACCAAAAATCAAAATTTGAAAGTTATACAATAACAATTTCACGAATGAAATATCTTGAAACAAAAAATCACCATACTTGAGACTCTAAAAACAATAAAAAAAAATTCCCCCAAACAATAACTAAACTGCAAATCTATTTAAAAAAAATATGAACGTAGGCAGCTCTGGTGGCTGCGACATGGAGAAAACTATTCAAATTCTAAATAGTGTGTTATTTATTTATTTATTTTCAAAGTTATCCTTAATTTTTTTTTTAAATCTTTTACTATGAAACTCATGAGTCTTTTGGCCTAAACAACCAAAGTGTATGACTTGAGGTCATACAATAATATCTCAGGTTATTGCAAATTAAATATTGGCACCATTCTAAAAGTTCTCTTTCCCCCATCCATATCATTACTAATCCAGCCCCTTACCATAACATATCAAATATATTAATTATACACATAATAAATCAAGGGTGAAGATTGTAAATATAAAACTTATAATAAAAATAAAGGCTACGTCTCCTATGAAACTTGTTCGCCTTGAAATTAGTTACATATTTATAGACGTAACGTCCCTTCAATTATCACGACTAGTACCACTGTTGTAATATATGTCACCCTTCAGTAGCATGAGTAATACAATTTCTAGTTAGTATGCTCCTTTTTTTTGCTGCACCATTTCTTGTATTATATATATATATATATATATATATAAATATAGAATGTTTATGTTGTACATTAATCTAAATACATAAATATTAATAAAATAGAATAGAATAGAATAGTGACGAACACATTGTAATGATGCACATTTGTTTTGAGAAGTTTAGAGGGTAAAATTAATTAATTTTATTATATATAATCAACATGTAAGAAAATATTTTGAATTATTATTTAGATTAATAAATTTGGAGTATATATATATCATGAACTTAGGGCTTAGGCTATGGCGAAAAAGTCGTGTGGTCATGATACATCAAAATTTAATGTAAGCAGTACTATTTAGATTGGAGAAGTTGAATATAGAGTAAAATGATTTTTATTTTTTAAACCATTTCTAAAATATTAATGCATGTATAAGTATAATTATAATTCTAAAACGTCGTTTTTCTTCCGCAGTCTGAACACCTGCAAGCCCGCTACCCGTTGTCCCCTGCCCTTTCTGCAAGAAACATAGAAACAATGATTGTTCAAGATTCAGGGAAATTGTGTGTAAAGGGTTTTTATTGTAAGGGTATTTTTATAGTCTGTAAATAAAATTATATATAGTATAAAATAAAATACAAGTATTTCATATAAGTATTTACTTTTAGACAAATTAGAATCGTTCAAGTAAACTTAATTTCTAGTTATGGTACTAGTTTATGAGCGTGTCCATATAAATTTCGTATTATAAACAAGTTTTACTGAAAATTCACTACTGATATAATAATATCACAATCCAAGGACTGCATATACATATATTTCTTATGTCGTATATCGTTATAAAAATCAAATTGAGAACCAAATTAGGAGAATCTCGCAAGTTTGGGGTGGTAAAATATGTTATAGGATCTCAATCTCTTTGACTAGTACTAGAAGGTTGGCACTTTTTGTTTCTCTTTTACTATGGCTGCATATAATTTTCAATTATTATATTATTGGTATTTACTTAGTAAATCAATATATTAACTAAAAATATTAAAAAGTAATATTTTTCATAAAAAAATCAGAATTATTTAGAAATATGTAAAATCTGAAATTCATAAAATTAAAGCTAATAATTGTATTTGTATGTTGATGTTAGTTCCGTCCATGGAGCCTCAAGCTTCAACCATGACTTTCTCTGCATACTCTTTCACTATATCATTTGCGTTCATTCTGATCCATTTTTTTTATATTTGGAGTAATTCAATTTCTCAACTCCTAAATAATACACTCACATCAATTCTCAATCTTCTGATGAGTGAGTTTGTATATATTAACACATTCTTTGTATGTTTTTTATACATGTATGTTTCTATAATAATTGGTTTAATGTTTCTATGTTTTTTAGTTGCACGGTTGCATGTTTCTTTATTAACTAGTTGCATGTTTCTGTATTAGCTAATTACATGTTTTTGTGTTATATAGTTGTATGTTTCTGTATAAGTTAGTTGCATGTTTCTATGATCTCTAGTTGCACAGTTCAATATTAACTAGTTGCACGATTCTACTTTAAGTAGTTGCACGTATTAGTTAGTTCCATGTTTATATGTTTTTTAGTTGCACGATTCAGTTTCGGATAGTTGCATGTTTCTTTGTTTTCTAGTTGCACGATTCAGTATTAGCTAGTTGCATGTTTCTATATTTTCTAGTTACACGATTCAGTATTAGATAGTTGCATGTTTCTTTGTTTTCCAATTGCACGATTCAGTATTTAGCTTGTTGTGTGTTTATGTAATATATAGTTTTATGTTTCAGATTAGTTAATTGCATATTTTTTTTGTATTCTAAATAGAACGCTTCAATATTAGTTAGTTGCATATCTTTATGTTATCTAGTTGAACGCTCAATATTAGGCTAATTGCACGCTTTATGTATTTTCTAGTTGCACAATTTAAAAATTAACTAGTTTATAGTTGTATTTTTTTAGTTAGCTAGTTGTATTTTTTGTGTAATTTAATTGTATATTTATGTATAAGGATATCCTCCTTTTTGTTCAATTTTTCAATGCATTAATTTTTTGCTTCTTCCAAAATTTGGGCAATTAAAATAAACGAAAAAAAATTGGGCAATAGAGGAAAAGTGAAGAACTAATTTTTTTAGTTGTTTTGAAAATTTGACAAAATAATAAAAAAAGGAAAAATAAAATTTGGCCAACTTGGATTCAAACCCAGTGCCTATAGCTTAAAGAGAGACATTTCAACCACTAGGTCACTGCCAATTAATACAAAATATGCCATATAATAACAACTTGAAGCAAAAGCGAGCGACCCATTTTTAAAATGGGTCAATCATATACCCGAGTGGTGCACTCTGGTGCATAAGAGACCCACTCAAAAAATAATGCCACCTTTGGTTTATTACATTTGAAAAAGAGTGGGTCACATATATACTCAAGTGCACCGTGCATTCATAATATCTTTTAGAAATGTGTGATTTATTATATTAAAAAATACAACTTATTTTTACTAAAAAGTGCAATTACTAATATGAGAAAATAATTGCACGCTTCAGTATAAATAAGTTGCACTTTTTAATATAATGAGTTGCATATTTTTAAAATGCACTATGAGTGCATGGTGCACATGGGTGCATACAAGACCTAATCTTTGATAAACTTATATCACTTATGACAAAAACTTGTATGCAATATTGCATACTAGTGTTATGTACAATTGAGTTTTTTTTTTCACGCGGGTCATAAGAAGCGGGTTAGGACAGATTGACTTTCTTCATCTTCGCGGCGCTCATCACAAAATCTGTCAAATTTCTTCTTCTTCCTCGTTCGTGCCCTAATTTCTTGTCCAATTTAATTTTTTTCAATTCGCTCCGATTATTGGATGAAATTGAGTTGTTCAATTTGAATTTTGGAATGGATTCTGCGAGAAGAAGAGATAATATTTGTGTGGTGTTTGGATTACACCTCAACACAAAGTGTGTGCTGAAATTCAGATCTTTCTGCACTCTTTTTACGCTGTTCTATATATCTGTAATTTTAGACTGATGATTTTTTTTCGCGTTTGTACTAGTTTTGTTCATGTAGTAACACTATTTTGCTCATAGGATAACACTCTTTTGTTCATGTAGTAACACATCAAGTTGTTATGTAAATCTGTAATTTTGGACTGGGAATTTCTTTTCCGTTTGTTCTGGTTTTGTTTATGCGTTTGTACTGGTTTTTGTTCATGCAGTAACACTCTTTTGCTCATAGGGCAACACTCTTTTGTTCATGTAGTAACACATCAAGTTGTTATGTAAACTTGAACCCATAGCCCGCGCCAGCGCCCGACCCGCCCTGACCCGCGAAATTTAGACAACTTTTGTCTTATTTATGTTGTATTGCACATGAAAAAGTCCAAACTGACTACTAGTGGAAATGTCTCGGAGGATAGGAAGAGGGAGTTGGGACAGCAACTAGGTGCAAGAACGGTGGGTCAACATGCAAAATACTTGGGCCTACCAACCATCATTGGGCGGGGTAAGAAGGAAGTTTTTCAAACAGTGGTGGATCGTGTTGTTAGCAGATTGAAGGGGTGGAAGGAGAAGTCGTTGACTAAGGCGGGGAGGGAGGTTCTGTTGAAATCAGTTGTTCAAGCCATACCAAACTACGCGATGAGTTGTTTCCTTTTCCCTAAATCTCTCTATAAGGACATCGAGCGTGAGGTGGCCCGCTTCTATTGGGGTGCGACCCGTGAGGACCGGAAGATCCATTGGCTCAGTTGGGAAAAAATCACTCGTGCAAAGGATCGTGGGGGATTAGGCTTTCGGGAAATGTTCTACTTTAACTTGGCTATGGTTGCGAAGCAATATTGGTGGCTCTTACACAACAGGGAGTCACTGGCGGCCAAGATTCTTAAAGCCCGGTACTTCCCTAGGGGCAATATTGATTCGGCAACCATGGGCTACCAACCTAGCTACTTATGGCGGAGTATCCTTAATGCTAGACAATTGGTGGAGATGGACAAAGCATGGCAGGTGGGTAATGGGGCATCGATCGACTGTTTCAGTGATTGTTGGATTGGCACGGGGATGAAAACAAGAGCGATAAAGAGGGAACAACGTGGAGGTCCCGGTTCTCCGTGTGGCCGACTTGATTTCGGAGAGCCAGTTCTCGTGGAATTTTGAAAAAGTAGTGCAGAACTTTGGGGCTAATGATGCATATAATATCCTGAAAATTCCTTTGAGCTCCCGTAGATCAGTTGATAAATGTGTGTGGAACTATACAAAACACGGTCGATTCACAGTGAGATCAGCTTACCACCTTGCAGTTAACTCGTTCTCAAAATGCGGAAGGGGGCTGCCTTCGTCCAGCTCCCAACAGTCTCTGTGGAAGAAGCTTTGGCTCTGCAAGATTCCTCCCAAAATTTGTCACTTCCTTTGGAGGGCTTGTCATGAGGCACTGCCCACAGCTCAAGCTCTCAGTCGCCGTGGCATTCCTTTGGACCCGATCTGTCCTACATGTGGTTTGGAGGGGGAGTCGGCAGCCCACGTCCTCCTTCGGTGTCCTGTTGCAGTTCACACTTTGGGGAGAGGCCCACTCAAAATCGATTTCCACTCTCAAGGTATGGCTGATTTTAAATCTATGTTTGGAAACATCTTGGGAACTCTCCCTGAGTATGGTGTTACCCTGTTCGCTATTACGGCCTGGTTTTTGTGGAAAGCAAGAAATGAGAGGTTTCATGTGTGTAAACTCCAGGATCCGATCCAGATCGCTTCACGCGCCTCGTACCTCGTGGGGGAAATTTCTGAAGGAAGACGGCCTCGTAGACATGGGCCAAACCGTTTGGAGGAGGGTGTTGTGTGGGAATGCCCACCTCCGGGCAGCAGTTTTTTCCTATGGCTCTGTGGGCCTGGGTTTTGTGGTTCGAAATGAGTTTGGGGTAGTGTGTCTTGCGGGATCGCGAAGATGTACAGCGGCTGCCGAAAATAGCACGCTGATCGAGGCTCTGGCCCTTCGTTTTTGGTGTACAAGCGTCAATGAATTCGGGTTTTACGGACTTAATTTTGGAATCAGATTCCAAAAATTTGATTATGGCGCTCAATGGGCAGATCCTTATTCAATGATGGTGGTTGCAGATATTGAAGACTTGTTTAGGGAGAAAGGCAAATTCACACCTTTTTTTTGTTAGGAGAAATGCAAACAAAGCTGCACATTTTTTTGCACACTTTGGTAGCTCCAACTCTTTTCAGCATATTTGGCACAGTGATATGCCAGATCAGTGTATGAGAATCGTTCAGTACGATGTAAGGCGGGAGCCATTTAAATCCTGAGTAATGTAATCATTTTCTTTGCTGTCAAAAAAAAAAAAAAAGTTGTATTGCACATGACATTAGTGTGCAATATTTCACACAAGACTTTCTCATCACTTATTGTACAAAACAACTACTCCCGCCGTTTTACAAAGTTTGTCAATTTTAATATTTTATATGATTAAGATTAAGGAACATAAAATATATTGTCCATAAAAATGAGATATTTTAGGGATAAATTAGAGAAAATTGTGAAAAAAATAGTAAAAACGATAATCTTTGTAAAACAAAATTTAAGTTCAAATGAGATCAAATCACAAATCGAATTTAAAACTACGCAAAAGCTCGTATGAACATTAGTGAGACGACAGATCAAATTAAACTTACCGATAGTGTATATAAATTTCCAACCCAATAATATTTTAGAGGACCCACGTGGAGCTTCTCTCATATGCAAAATAATCTTTTCAAGAGCATTGATACTCTTCAATATCTCACAATCTCACGTCCCGATATTTCCTTCATCATTGTTTCCAAACTTAGCCAGTTCCTTCAATGACCAACACAACTTGAAAATATAGGACAATATGTTTTAAAATTCTGTAACTGTAGGACAATCGAGTCGGAACAACACTACAAGAAAATCTTTGATTTACAACGCTGGATAGACAACGTTTTTTCTCAAAATCGTTGTGTAAAGACGAAAACATGTTGTTTAAAGCATAACCGTTGTCTTTTAGCGCGTGTTTGCGCTGATATACAACGGTTTTGGAACAATATTGTCATTCCGCGTTGTAAAAATAAGAAAAATCCACTGCTATTACAACGATTTTATCACCGTTGTTGTACGTCGTTGTTTTTTTTAGAAAATTACCGAAAGACAACGTTTTCGACCGTTGTCTTTCTTTTGTTGGAAATAGGTGATATGAGCCGAAAGACAATGTTTTACGACCGTTGTCTTTCATTGTTGGAAATAGGTTATATGCGCCGAAAGACAACATTTTACGACCGTTGTCTTTCATTGTTGGAAATAGGTTATATCTTGAAAAGACAACGTTTTTATTTATTGTTGTTGTTCCGTGTTGTTTAAAATCAACACTTTTATTATTTATAATTTTTTTGCAGATACACTTTTATTATTTGAAATAACACTTTTAAATTTACACTTTTCAGTTCATTAATCAACACTTTTGACATTTTCATTACTTAAGATTATTTTCAATTCCTCCAATATTCACTCTCTCCTGCGCCGTTTGCCCTAGACAACAATTTCGTCAGACCTACCCACCTCAAAATAAGTGGTTGAATATGAGATTTATTCAAATAAACTCCCTACGTAATACATAATTATGGTATTTAGAAGTGCATTTGAAATGTATTTTAAAAGATCGCATGACCTTGCTTTGATTCAACTTTTTTAGTTAATTTGTAGAAAGAATAACTTGTTCTGTAATTGAATAAATATTTAATATGTTGATATACGTATATTGACTATATTCTTAAGTAGAGAATACTCATTTAAAGCAATGAAGGTCAGAAAGAGATTAATATGACAGAGATTAGTTATGAAATACGTTATTACTGAGTTAAAAAAACATGTGTATTTTTTTTTTAGTAAACCAGAAACTTAAATTAGGGCCGTTTTACGCTGGGCCCACTTTCTAATTATATGTTGGCCAAAAATCTGAGATGCAATTGTTAGATTGTGTTTGGACCACTTTAGCATCGACCAATTTCATCACTAACCTCTTTGCAATTGTAGTTAAGTATAAACTTTATCAATGAATTTATTTTGAAAAGATCATAATTACATAATTTAGATTTGTTATAGAATAAAAAGAATAAATTAATAATATATCATAACAAATGTTAATAGTAAATCAAATGGAAAAAAAATTCAGATCTTCTATTTCTTATTAAAGCCCAATTTAGATTGGGAATGCATTGCGTTTAGATTCTCTAAGGATTCTATTATCACATATAATAAGTCAAACATAAAAAAGGCCCTGAAGGTAGAAAAAATATTCGACAAGTTGGAGCATCTTAGCTTATAAACCTGGCTGGAGTATTTTTTTTCTTTCTGAACACTGTTACTATGGTCTTGTTTCTGAACTTGAAAATTCATGACATTGAACATGAAATTTTGACATGGTAAAAGTAGTATATATTAATTAGTATCTATAGTTGTATATAATTCCTCAATTTTATGAATTTTCAATAATAGCACGGTGTCCAATTGATAATTATTTCTTGCTAAATGAGTTTTTGTGTTGGCATTTTGATCTAGCCATTACAAAGGGATATCCTTGTCTGTCAAAGCGTCACAAGAGCTTAACAACTACATTTTTCAATCACCCAATTCAGGTATATAAATGAGGACCTGGTCTGTTATTCTAATTATAGACATACATGCATATAAATGAGGAACTGTTTTGTTATTCTAATTATAATAGATCTTATATTAGCTATTGGAATGTCATCATGTATATTTTAATAATTTCATGTTTTTATGAATCACTATTAATGCGTGTTAAATATTTTTTTCTAAAGTAGTTGGGTACTATATATTATGATTTGTCTGTTTTTTTGAAATATTTTACTACCTCCGTCCCGAATTCGAAGTCACATTTATTTTTCATACGTGTTTTTGCAAGTGAGTTTTGTATTAGTAATTGAAATGATAAATTGATTTTTAAGGAGGAGTATGATAGATGAGCCTCTTATTTATCATACCCCTCCTTAAAAATCAATTTATCATTTCAATTACTAATACAAAACTTGCTCACAAAAACGCGTGCAAACAGTAAACCTGCCTTCGAATTCGGGATGGAGGGAGTACTTATTAATTGTTAATTCATTTGATGATTCAGGGTTTGTCTCTCTTACATTGATTATGGTGGCCATTAAAATTAGGGAAGGAATATGGAGTTCAGTAGCAGCAGTTGCATCAAAGATGAGATTTATTGCATGTGTTTTTTGGTGGTGTAACGATTAGTTGGTGCAAAGAAACTTGTTTGTCACATTGAAATTCTTTTGTAAACTTTTATTCGTATGATTGTGTACACTTTTATTTGACTTTGAATTATGGAATTGTGAATGAATGTTGAGATTGTATGAATTATTTTATCTGTTATTTGATTGTGATTTGGTGTAAATTAGTATATCAATGGAATGGATATATATGAAATAACAAAAAGACAATTGTTTTATATTAAAAAGAAATAATTTAATATTAAAAAAGACAACGGTTTTAACAGTTGTATTTTGTATATAGACAATGGCTACAAACGTTGTAGAAACTCTAATATATCACAATTTTTTCAACCGTTGTCTATATGTGCAAGTTACCAAATAGAACAACGGTTTTCAGTTGGATAGACAACGGTTTTAAACCGTTATGAAAACATAGATAGACAACGGTCATAAATCATTGTCTATCGACGTAGTATGACGAAAATTGGACAATACAACAACGGTTTTTGTTTGTAAAGACAATGTTTTTCAACCGTTGTAGAAAGTTGAAAAGACAACGGGTTGTTAACCGTTGTCTATCGGTGCCTTTTTTTAACAACGCTGGATACAACAACATGTTTTTTGTTGGAAAGACAACGTTGTTCCACCGTTGTTATTCAGCGTTTTTCTTGTAGTGCAAACTCAAATCTCACGTGACATTTCAGCCTAATTTAGGGGCCACCTATTTATGACAAAGAAGTGCCTGTAATTGATTATATGCCTCCCACTTTTGATGTCGAGCATGAGGATTATCCGTGCAAAGCTTTCGATATGGAAGTTGATTACCATGCCAATTTGTGGGATCTTGATACGACATTAAACGATGTCTACCTCGATGATGATGAAGGCTGTATCTCCCAGAATAACTATTATTTTTTTATTATTAATGATAGTTATTTTGTTGGCAATGCTATGAAAAGTCCATCTTATCGCCTCAAGATTAATTTGAGTCATACTCGAACTGCTGATTTTTTTTAGAATATACTCTATTCCCTTGGAGACAAGATCGGTTTTGATTCGAGGACGAAACGTTTCAAAGAAAGTGAGAATGATGGAGATGAGATCGTGGTGAAGATTTTAATTTATTACAATCATAATTTGTATTGAAAATTAGCAATTAATGTAATTTATTAGCATTTATTATATTTCCGTAATTAGTGTTAGACTTTTATTATTTAAGCAAGTCATTTGTAACCTTTTCATTCAGTTGTTTGGTGAATTAAAAAATATTATTGAGAGAGTTTCTCAAGTTTTTCTCTTTGTCGGCATTCTTATGGGAATCAACGAAAATTGAGAAGATTGTTCGTTGTAATTCACATCTCTCCCTGCATCAATTCTCCATGCATCAAAAATTACCACACTTAACCTCCCTCTTTCTCTCTCTGTCTCTCACACACACAATTATTACTCTCTCTCTCCCTCCCTCCCTCCCTCCCCACACCTTCCCCCCTCTCTCTCTCTCTCTGCCCCTTTCTTTCATTCAATAAAACACAAATAAAGATTCAAAAATTAATAAAATGATAAAATTTATGCATCTAAAATCTCAAAATTCATATCAAAATTGAAAAATTACAAAAATTTACCTATCAAAATTTAAAAATTTACAGGAATTTACATATCAAAATTGATAAAATGTCAAAAATTTACATATCTAAAATCTAAAAATTACAATCTCAATCTTTATATATCCTCGTCTTCATTCCGGCATGAACATATTCATCAACATATACAAGGAAACATGCATGCATATCTTCATCAATTGATGAACCTATGCATCTCCAAAATGGTCCAGATCCAAAATCTGAAAATTACCTAAATTAACCAAAATCAGATCCCCTGTCTTCAACCCAACCCAGACCCTCCATTTTCAGATCCACAACCCCAGATTTAAATGAGATTCAATAGATTCAAGAATGAGATCTATAAAATAGATTAAAAAAATCATCAACAAACCCATATTTTAAAAAAATCACAAACTCGCCGTCTTCAGCGGCGTCTCTGCCGCGCCGCCTTATTCTCTGCGGCGGCATGAGGATGGCTCTAAAAATGGGTTGAAACTAGATCTACTTTGAATTTTGTTGCTTGCCTAGTCGTCGTTGTCGGATTTGCTTCCATCACCACAACGGTGGTGGTGGCGGCGTCGGCATGTATGTGTAGGTGATGATGGTTTGGGCAGTGGAGGGGAGAAGTGGTGGCGGTGGATTGATGTAGTTGGAGGAGAGAGAAATTTGGTGGGTTCGTTTCCGCCGTGTAGGTGGTGACGGGCAACGGCGGTTGCGAAAGCTTTTTTTTCTTGAGGGAGGTCGCCTTTTTTTTTTTTCTCGAGAGAGAGACGGTGGAAGAGAAATGATAGAGAATGGGTGGGAGGCGGCTGATATTAGGTATTAGGGTAAGGGGGTATTATGGGCTTTTCAAGCCCCATTTTAGACCTCCCAATAATTAAAAAAGCAGGACCTAATAGTATTAGTGTGAGCTTTTTTTAACTAAGAGTCTTTAATTCATTATATAATCTTGAAACCCAGATATATATTAGACGTTGGAAAATATGGGTGATTGTTACTTTTACCACCACACCCTTGTTATTTCACCTCAACATATGTGACTAGGACATTTAAAGGGGGAACTTTCTTGTGAAAAGTTAATATGGGGAGGAGCTGGAAATTCTAAATTCTTCGCGGGTCGACCCAGATCAAATAGATACTCCCTCTGTCCCAGAAAACATTACATAGTTGATTTTTGCACACGTTTTTGCGAGTGAATTTTGTATTAGCAATTGAAATAATAAAATGACTTTTAAGGAGGGGTATGATAGATGTACCCCTTATCTATCATACCCCTCCTTGAAAGTCACTTTATCAATTCAATTACTAATACAAACCTCGCTCGCAAAAACACGTATTAATGATTTTTATTACATATGGATAATTGGATTATACTTGATATTTGGTGTCGTGGAAGTTATTTTGGTAATCCTATTTGTCTTTCATGCTCGATGTAATGGGACTAGATTATGATGTCTAAGCACAAAGAGTATTAGGGGGACTATAATACTCAAGTGATGGAGTCAGAAAGACTCTCAGTTGGGACAAAATAATGTTACAGAATGGATGAGGTTAAATAAGGTAAAAGATGATATAGAAAAAAAATCAATATCTCAAAGAACCGAGTAATTGCAATGTATTCATACTTAGGTGATCACCTGCCTCGTGGATTTTGTAGTTTAGAAGAATTATAATCATGATCTGGTATTATGTTAAAGACATTACAAAGAAAACTTTGATCTTCTCTTCTTTCTTGACAATAAAAACAAATGCGGGAGTCTCTGCAAATTGATGCGAACGAGGATTTTGGGCCCAATAAAAATTGGCGAGAATTGGCAAATTGGCGAGAGATATTGTCCCACTTTTATTATCATCAAAGTTATGGTCCTAATTTTCGCAAGATTGAGCAAGATCAGCAAGATTACACAAGATTTGCAAGAATCTCAAGATTTACTTCTTTTTCCTTTATTTTTCGATCATTTATTTTATTTTAGTATATTTTTTCGATTAGATTTGATATAGTCCTTCTAGGTAGATTTTTAGTACTTTTTCCCTTTTTATATGTTGCAACGTTTTTACTTATGAGGATATGAATAATATTAAATTTTATTTGGCAACTTTGTAAAAAATCAATCGATCTCTTGCTAGCCTGCGATGGGGCAATGATTTTATCGTGTTTTCTATTCGTTCTCCTGCTAGCCTGTGCTAGGGTGACAAATTTATCGTGTTCTCAAATCGCGGTTCTCATCACAAATCCTCGACTAGTAGGTTCTTCTTTCTTCACTGTCGTGGATTCAACTTTGACTCTAAATATGGAATTAAATTTTTTGTAGTCCAGTAACTTGTCATCATTTTAAAATTGGTCCTAATTGTTTTGACTTTTTGATTTTGGTTCTGTAAGTTTAGTGAAAATTTTGAAATTGGTCCAGGTGACCTGCAATTAGAGATGTTAAACGGGTTGACCCCAACCCGTTAGGGCCAGCCCTATAGGGCTACGGGCTAAACGGTTTAGGACCTTAATCGGTTCACTCTTAACGGGTCACTAACAGTTAAGACCTAAACCTAACTCTAGCGGGCTACGGGCTAAACGGACCACTAACGGGCTTTCAAAAAATTTAAAAAAAAAGAAAAGAAAATTCCATATTAAATACTCCAAACATTGTTTATAAATTAAAAAGTGGTAATCATACTATGATATTGTTCAAACTTAATAATTCAGACATTGTTAATATAGTCAAAATCACATCAAAACATAACATAATATCATGCCCTAATTTGTTTCTATTTATTAAGTTAATAATATAACTATAATATATATAATATATATTATATATAAGTAGGCAGGCCGGCGGGCTGACTCGGTTAACATTGCGGGCTAGCCCGTTTAGCCAGTGGGCTAATCGGTTCGGGCCAAAAATGTCCTTTTTTAAACGGGCCTACCATTGCTCAGCCCTAACCATGCATATAACAGGGTTAAACGGGCTGACCCGTTTAGTCAGGCCCGGATTAACATCTCTACCTGCAATAGCAGGCCACCTATTCAGTCATTGCACATGTGGGGTTTTGTTTGACTTTTATATTACATGTGGTGATGTTGATTAAATTCTTATGTTAATATAACATTATTTTTTATTTTAATAATTCATTAAACTAGTAGAATAATAATAAAATTTAAATTTTAAAATATTATTTAATATATTCTCAAATCATGTTACTGGATATTTTTTTATAAAAAAAATATATTAATTTAAACGGAATATAATTTTATATTAAAACTTTTAATTATCCCAAAATATATTATTTTTTGCTAAATCAATTTAAATATTAAATTAAATTTTTTGAAATATCTTAAAGTAAATTCAAAATAAATAAATTTAATTATGATCGTTAAGTTTGTAAAATTAAAAATCTAAAATAATTTCAAAAAGCAGCGTTATAGATAAATTAAATTAAAATGTTACAAAATATTTTAAATTTAATTTTGAAAAGCCGGTAGTATAAACAATTTTTTTTAAGATTTTATTTAATTTATTTATATTATAACCTTTTCAAAACTTTAAGGTTTTTAATTTTTACAAACTTATCGGTCATAAGTTTTTTTTAATGAATTTACTTTAAGGGACGCCAGCTGTTCAACGAGGCCACGGTTTTCAGGAAAGTAGGATTAATGCTCTCATCAGTATTAAAAATAGTTTCATCTTGATGGGGGAAATTCATGAAAATACAGCCACCATTATGAACTATATATAAGAGGAAGCATAGAGTTGGGGGTTATTAAAATCCTTGTATGTTAGCCTATGCATCGTAGAATCTACATCGAAAATAATAATAATAAATTGAGAAAAAATCATTGGAAGAAATGTTAATTAATAATAATAAATTGAGAAAAAAATCATTAGAGATATAAACGGATCGAATTGTCAAGTGTGGATAATTTCCCAGTGGTTAGAAAATTCCACTACTGCGAGGCCTCGAGATCCCGGGTCAGAGACACTGAGATGGTCCCCTTCTTGTAGGGTTACGGATTAAACATAATCTTTCCACGCCTCTAAAATTGTTTCTTGCATAAACAATGCAAAAATAGCAGATCTTAAAAAAATAGGCATGGAAGTCTTTGCAATAGTCGATGAATACATAGCGAAACAGGGGACGGCGACAGGACAGACACCAGCTGTTCAACGAGGCCAAGGTTTTCAGGAAAGTCGGATTAATGCTCATCAAGTACTAAAGCAAGTTTCTACGGCTGATCGAGAAAAGCTGAAGTACCATCTTGATGGGGAAATTCATGAAAATACAGCCAAGATTATGAACTATAGGAGGAAGCATGCATCGGAGAATCTACATCGAAAAATGGGGTTTTTGTATTGGTTGAGCATAGTCATATGAGTTATGATCCTAATTAATATATATGGAGTCCATTGTATGTGTAATTAGCAGCTAGCGTTTAGGGAATAAATGAAGATTTAAAGTTTGTAACACTTTAGTTTCCTGTTTTATGATTGTAAAGTGTCCTTGGCTTTTAATTAATCCAATATTTTCGCAAAATCCCAATCTTTTTCCACCAGGTAGAAAAATTTTCTTAAGACGCGGAGTATGGGATTGCACGAATCAAATCCAATCTTAAGAAAAAATGTTCTACCCGGTGGAAAAATGACACTATAACAATCATAAAACAAGAAATTAAAGTCATATATACCTCAAACGCTAGCTACTTACACATAAAATTGACACTGAAAGAAACTTGTAGAAGGGCGTGGAACTAATTCGTTTATATTATTTCCCTACCATGTGAACTACAAACTAATAAACTAATCGGTATGGAAAAGTAAGAGCAGTGGTAAATCATGATCTAATTAGCAGAGTAAACTAAAGAAGAAGTAATGCACATATTATCATGATGCATGAAGGCTCAATTCTCACAAATAAAGTGATACATTTGACAATAAAGATGGGCCTATAAAATTGAAATGGGACATAGAGAGAAAACTGCATGTTAACATGAACTTTCTCAAAGCACAAAATATAATCAAAACCTGATTAATAATGATGATGACTAAATTGCATAAATTATAGAATATATGATTCAATAATCCCTACATCGAGTCAATCAGATGAATATATACATCATATTTACAACAATTACCAAATCCTTTACACTTAGGCAGAGAAAATTTACCTTTTACCGTTCAGCAAATCGGAGGCAATCTCATCGGAACCTTGCTGCGATCACCAAACCCATCAGCAACAATCCTCACCACTTTTTTAAAAGCGAAATGCAAGCAATTAGACATGGCGATCAAACACAAAATCTCAAAGACCAAGTCAAAAGCAGGATCGGGTATCGAATTATCTGAAAATTCTTCCCAATTTGCCCCTCCATAACCACCAAAATTCCACCCTTTACCTCCACCACCACCCGCAAAACCTCCACCATCATTACCAGAATCCCCTCCATCGCTAAAAGCGAAATACTCATTATCTCCACCACCGTCATCGAGCACGATCTTACGCTTGACACGACGCGTTCGCCGGAGCCGCCGCTTGGTCAACGTTCTGGTAGCAGGCGGCGATGCGGCCGAGACATGGAAGCGCAGCGGCGATTGCGGCGGTTGATCTGATACCGCGTCGGAAAGGGAATGAACGTTGCGGGATCGCTTGAGGACGAAATTCGAAAAGCCAAAAGACTGCGTCGAGTATGCGATCGATGATAGTGTATCGGAAATTACAGAGATTTCCATTGAATTTGCGATGATTTGAGAATTAGGGTTAGGGATTCGAGAGGAAAGGGGGAAAGTATGAAAGATTTTTTCGTGAAGAAGACGAAAGAGGATGCTTTGAATTGTGGAAGGAAAATTTTTGTTCCCACTCGAAATTTCCGCAAAAATGGGCCGCCAAATTGGGCCTAAGTTGTTTGGTTCTTTCGGTTGAAAAGTCCAGTTTTATACATCAGTTTCAAAATTAATTAAAGGAGTTTTAGAAATGCAATTTGGGCTTCTCATATCAATTTTCATAAGCATGATTGTATCCAAAAAAAAAATAATTTGCTAAATTCATTTTTTCTCTCTCTCTTAAGTCCTGATTTAGTCGATTCAGCAATTTTTAAGACTTTATTATTTTCACATTTTAAGTCACAATAACGTCATATAACTTTTTGTTCATAAATTTTATACGTATTAAAGATTGAAATTCATTTTCTAATTACATTAGTTATACTTTAAAAAAAAAAAGGACTTTAATCATTTTTATCATTTTTTCTCTGATGAAATATTAAAATTTTATACTTTAAAATTATAATATTTTATCATTTTTTTCTCCAATGAAATATTAAAATTTTATTATTTTTATTCAATGCAAAATTTGCTCCCGTTCAAATGCAATTCTCGATTTGTCCCTTTGCATCAATAGATTAAAATCAAAAGAGTTGATATGTTGTGAAATTGATTTATTTTTTACAGGCATAACCCATCATTTATTATGAATAATATCATTTTGTAATATAAACTGCACATTCAATTATTATTACTAATACTCCTGTTGTAATGTGTTATGAATAATATTCTTTATAGTAAAAAATTATACTCTTAAATTATCACATTTAATACCCTTTAATAATATAATTATTTAATCAATTTCACAGATTTTTGCGGATAACTTGTTCACCCTATACTCTTGTCAAACAAAAAAATTATGTTCCAAGAAAAATTATTTTAAACATAGGGAGTCGAATTTTCCTTCTTTCTATTCTTACTTTTTAGTTTTTACTAATTACTCCACTTGTTTAATAAAATTTATTTTATTTTCCATCATTTTCTTCCTTTAGTCGCTTCTTTTCATTTTTAAAATTAGTTTTTCTTCTCTTTTCGTGATTCCCACTTGATAGCTTTGATTCCCGCCTCACTCACCCAAACCCTTCTTCCCAGTCTAAAGACTCAGGTATATTTCCCCTTTCAATTTGATGTTTCAGAAGGCTGATTTTCTGCTTGTTTTTCAGTAATCGAAATGGCTAAATCTGCAATTAGTTCGGGTGAATTGGTCACTTTACAACAATTGAACCCATCTTTGCCAAGCTTCAAGGAAGGTGCCTCATTTAGGGTAACTGGAAAGTGGGTTTCTAATTTTCTCCAACTTAATTTATTTGTTTTTATTTTTAATACTTTTGGTTTTTTTGTTTCCCCTGATTTCAGATAAGCATTTAGCCGTTTATTGTTTTGTGTAATTTGATTATCGTTCATTCTTTTAGTTCTATGTGATCTTGATACTAGTTTTGGAATTTCGGAAATTGGATATAGGGTTTGGAAGTTAACATCTGTACAAATTACAATGATAAAAATGTGGTTTTAGCACTTTATGAATGTGAATATCCCCTGATTCTGCTTGTAAAATCCATTCGGATAGGTTGTTTAGTTGATGTACTTCTTATTGAAGGTGTTTCAAATTGATAATGAGATAAATTGATTAGGATTGTTTCTTGCAACTATTGAATCAATCTATAATCAGAACAAGGTGATTTTAAGTTCATAATAGCACCATCTATTGGACATTTACACAGTGTGATTTAGGAACCATTTGTGGATTCGATGAGTAGCATTACTTACACCAACAGCTTCATCATCGGTGCCACTCATCTACGTTTTCTTGTTTCCGTATTTGAGTTGCAAGTTTTCAAATAAGTATAGCTATCTAGCTTGTAGTCTTCTTGACCTAAGTAAATAGGCAAAGTCTTATGTATTTTGTGATTAGTTTCACCATGCGATTAGTTTGCATTTTGTGTGTGTACTTCTAAACAATGTTAGTTTCATTTATACCTATTAGTTTGTCAATATTAGTTTACTTCAAAGTATTAGTTGTTATATACTATAAAGTGATAGTTGTGAATTAGTTGTACGGTAAAGTTGTTTTACATAAGATCAACTCTAGAAAATATTGTTGTATGATTTCACAGTAAACAAAAGAATCCTGGATTCTACATTGAGGACTTGTTTGACTGCATCTTTCACCGTTCATTTCATCAGTTATGTGTCTTTCTCTCACATCTTTAGGCTGGAAGAGTACAATGTAGTAACAGCAGTTGCCGTAATTGTTGATGGAGGTGCTCGTTTAAACGTTGATACGCAGCACTTGAGGCTCAATCTTCGCACAGGCTCTATCTACCAGTTCATCGGAGAATTGCACATTGAACCTAATGATCAGGTAAATCATCTCCACTTTATTTGAAGTGCTGAATTTCTCCCCAAACTTACGAGCATTATCCATGGCTGGATGACTTGTTTACGAGTTTTGCAAAACTCAACAAAGTGAGGCCGAATCACCTTTTCCAAAAGCTACACCTCACAGCTTTTTTTGCAGAGTTTGAAAACACACCCTTTAATGGAGTGGTTGATTGTAAAGATGGTGATGGTTACTTTGCTTATCGTTGATTTGGTGGATCGGTGTTTTATGTTCAGGCAATTCTAAAGGCTCGAGTGGGACGAAACGTAGATGGATTGGATATTAACCTCTACAATCAGACGTTGAAGATTCTGACGAAGTTTCAAGCTGAACAAACTAATGCTTCGATGTCTTAGACTGCCAAATGCATTAGTATTGTGGCAACTGGCAAGAAATCGAGTCGAATTGATATAGTGTCAAGCTCGACTGATAATTTTGGAGCTTGATATTAAATTTAAGTTTTGGATATTACTTATAAAAACTTGTTGTATTTAACCTAGATATAGCTCGATGTGAGCTTGACTTTATTGCTTTTACACATATACATTTATGTAGATTATTGATATATTAAGAGTAAAATGGTAAAATATTCTAGTATCAAGGTCCATGAGCTTATTGAATTTTTGTTTAAGATCGAGCTCGATTTAATTAAAGATTCAATTTTACTAGCTCAATTGATTTACCCCCACTACATTAGTTACATATTTAACATTTTAAATATATAACAATTGACTTTAAAATATTAATATTCCTAAAACTATTATCTATAAAAGACATATATAATTTATGATTGAGTCGTAAGTTTATTTTTCAACTTGAGTACTATGATGTCACTATAATTAAATAACTTAACCTAGATTATAGATTTGGATGATCGTATGAATGCCTTAGCTGTAATTAATCATAACCAATCACTCAACTAATTCTGCACTAAGAAAATGATGGAACCTTTTGTTTGTTTCTATCTTGTAAAATCAACTTTATGCACTAAATTATTAATTATTTTGTGATAATATTAACATTAATTAATGACAGCGATATGAGTATTTTATTACCGACATTCATTGTAAACCACCAAAATAATTTAGTTTATCACGACCGTAATATAAATAATCATCATAGTTTTATCAACTTGAGAACTACTTTTAATTAGTTTAATTACAAATACTTGGCCAATATGAACTTGATATCGTAATCTATTCCCACCTTATTCTTAACCTGCACTTTACATTAAAAAGATATTTTCATTTTTGAACCATAGCTACTATTTAAAGATAGAGTACGTCGAGTGTGAAAATTTTCATGTATGAAAATCTATAAAATTGTCCTAAATCAACTATTTACGCCCTAAACACTAAATAATGAACCCTAAATTATGACATATTTGGATCGGGTGAACCATGAATCACTTGGGCCGAGTGAACAATGAACCACTCAATTTTATCTTACCTTCACCAATTACAGAATTTAATTGTAAATTAAAGTTTTTTCATGTATGAAAATTTTCATAATAGACTTTGTCTTAAAAATAAGTATGAAAAAAATTATAATGACTTCCAATTACATGAGTAGGGGTGCCCATTGAGGTAGAACCGTAGAATAGAAGAAATGTACCTAATCCAATCCGGAAAATCGGGTACACAAAAATTTGGATCGAAAAAAAAATAATACACGAACTCGATCCGAAAAATTGGATATCCAAAGTGCTGATACTCGAAATACTCAATTTTTTTAAAAATAAAATCAAAAAAATGAAAATTACATATAAAAGAATGTGTACCCAAATACCCGATCACATAATTTCGGATCGGGTTCGGGTACCCTAGAATCTTAAGAAATACCCGATCGGGTCGGATCAAATACCTGATACTCGAGAAAATTGCCCACCCCTACACACGAGAAAGATAAATTACAATAAAATATGATACTTTTTGCATATGAGAATTTTATGTGAGACAACACCATACATAAAACATAATTTTATCTTGATATTTGAGTTATATTTTTATTTAAATATGAAAGACTGTGGACGTATAAAATCATTAATCATAGAAGTTATAGAAGTTTTGTAATTTTTTATTTCAGAAAAAAAAAATGATATGTTAAATTGTCATTAATTTTTTTATTAAAAAAACAAGTCAAACAAACAGGGGTTTAGATAATTTGTGGGGCCAATGTGATTTAGAGCCACGAAAAATGCATAATCATGCACACGCTTTAAAACCTCTACATATAATACAAGAATGGATTCTAATTTTAATCTAAGCCATCTGAATCAACGCTTCCTTTGTATCACGCTTCAATCCGCCGCCCCACCACCGGAAATTCGAGTATTCCGGCGATAAAGGTAGTTCTACTTCTTGTTTTATCTTTATATAATTTATGCATGTTTTCATGCCTGGAACCTGTTCGATGAAAGTCCTGAATGAAATTAGTTTGCAATTTCTCATTTTAATCAAGTGCTGAATTGATGATTTGCAGATTGAAGCTTGTTAAGAAGATGGTTCAGTTCTATAATCTGTTGAACACTCTGTCGAAGAATATATCGATTATACCTGGGAAAAAGAGTAGAAGTAGTATTGAATGGGAAGCTGCGATTGCTTTAGGGAAGGAAGCAAAAAAGAATGAACTTTTGAGAACTTCTTCTGGTTCTGTTAATGGCAGAAACGGCGAAATCCTTCGCTGCTGGTCATTCGAAACGAGGGAAAAAAGGGCCTAATAATCAGGATTGCTTCGTCATATGGGAGGTCTGAAATCCACTTTTCTTGATTTTTTGTTCGTTGTATGAAGTTTTTCATCACTTAGAGCAATTCTAGATCTGATTCTGATGTTTTTGAATGATAATTTGTTTTGAATTTAGGAGTTTGGAGGCAAAGATGACATGATGTTTTGTGGTGTTTTTGATGGACATGGAACGTGGGGACATCTTTTGTCGAAAACTGTTAGAGAATTGATGCCGTTTTCGTTGCTTTGCCATTGGCAAGAAGCTGTTGCACTAAATGGAGGCGATTCGGATTACAGCTTGGAATTTGAATTGGAGAAAAGGCAAGAACAGATTGATATATGGAAGCAATGCTATTACAAGACTTGTGCTTCTGTTGATCAAGAACTCGAGCAGTATCCTGGGATCGACTCGTTTTATAGTGGTACCACTGCTTTGGCACTTGTTAGACAGGTAATGCAACTTTTCTCCTTCAATTTCTTTGGCAATATGATCATCTTTGTTTTATGGTTAGGAAAATATGAATGTTTTTTAGACTCAAATAGTTCTTTTATGTTAATCCTACTAAGAAAGAGATGGAGATCAATATTAGAATTTATATTATACTTAGATTTTGGTATTCATGTTTAAGATTTGATTTAATTTTATTATATATATGACTTAGTTATGCTTCTTGTTTATTAAGTTATTTCATATTATAAATTGACAATTGTACATTGTTATGATAGAGTTGAATTTGATTAATGAAAATACGAGAGTTATCTCAATATCTCTATGTTAGTGTGTGTTCTGCGTACATATCTTCTTTATTACACAAACTCGTTGCATCACAAAGCATCTGGATTCTCAGATATACGAATATGATTTCATCATCCTAAGATGTTTTTATAGGGTGATTTGCTGACAATTGCGAATGTTGGAGATTCATGGGCTGTGCTAGCAACTACTTCAGATGACGGACATTTGGTTGCAACTCAGCTTACAACTGACCTCAAACCAAGTGTACCAGGTTAGCACTCTGTCCTAAGACCATGCAACTCATTTGTATTTTTTAAAAGGTATTAGTTTTTTTAACTGAAAGGTATTAGTTTGTTAAGTTGCTTTCACTAAAAGTAATTGTTGTTCTAAAAAGTGAGAGTGGTGTATTGTTGCATCGTACAACTGATGTGCATAATAATATTACTCCTGTCCTATCTCTCATCTCAAGAATGTAAAACCTTAGTTTGTTCATGGCCATAGATGAACGTAAACGGATAGCAGAATCAAGAGGGGTGGTATATTCTTGTCCGGATGAACCAGAGTTACATAGAGTCTGGATGCCAAATGGAAAGACGATAAAGGGCCCCGGATTAGCAGTTTCAAGAGCCTTCGGTGACTACTATATCAAAGACTTTGGTCTCATTTCAGAACCAGAAATAATACAGACAACTATAAGTAGCAGAGATCAGTTTGCTATTTTGGCTACAGATGGGGTATGTATATTTATCATTCTTGATATTACTTATTTAGGATTATGATAAATTTATAGATGGATTTAAATTGTTTCTATGTTTTGGTAGGTGTGGGACGTTATCTCGAACCAAGAAGCAGCGGAGATTGTTGCTTCATCTGAAAGGGCTGAATCAGCGAAAAGGCTCGTTCAGTTTGCTGCTTGTGCTTGGAAACAGAGAGGAAGAAGTGCTGTGATGGATGACATTTCTGCTGTTTGTGTCTTCTTTCATTGTTCGATATCTCCCAATCGAGCTTTCAATGAGACGAAGCTTAACAAGAATTGTGTTTAAGCTGTCCTGAAGCTATCACTAGATTCTGGGTTCATGTGTACGTAGATAAGGTTAAAGAAACTCATTGTCTGAGATGCAGTCAATAGAGAGTTAATTATATGTGCAAGCAAAGATCATATACAGAAAATTTTGATAGATATCTAAGAAGAGTGCCCCTATTCACACCCCATAAAACTCTATACACAGTCTATAAATTTTGAGATTAAAATAAATATATGTGAAATGCCAATTTTACCTTAATATAGAAAATAATAATAAAATGAGAAGAAATTGTATAAGACTGTTTCATGCATGAAACTCCCTCTAATATAATAGCATCAAGTTTGGCCAGTTTTTCAACCAAACGAACAAGGAACGCTCGACTGGAATCTTGGTTCAACGATTAATCGGATAAACCAAGTAGTGTTCTGCCATAATTTTGACTGAACATGTAAGAAACTGATCGACTGATTTTTGGACCGAGTTCGCGATTTCAGAATGTCAAAATGCAAATTTTATGATGAATTCAACCAAAAAAATTGTTCTCCTTTGGTCAATTGTACACTAATAACATAAATTATCATATCAAAATTTGAAGTGTTTTTTGTTTTGAAATGGAGAAAAAAAAAAAACTACAATAATGAGAAATAATAGGAGTATGTATATAATTTAAATGATGTAAATAATAATAGGAGTACGTATAAATTTCAGTATTGCTGCAAGTGATGACTTTCTAATAACACCTCTTCAAAATAAACCCACTAGACTAACGCACATTTTTACAGAGAGAAATGATAATAGCAGAATGTGATCAGAAAATATTACACTTTTGTAGAACCTAATTTTTGGGCACAGTCAACAATATATCTTCACATATATTTCCATCTATTCATCCACATAACTAGAATCTAACTCATTTTCCAACTGTTTAATCAATAGTTCCATCATTTTCTTGTACATTGGCATGTAATGATCATTTATCATAGTCCTTGATAACCGAAGCTTACTGTACAGTTCTCTCGGCGTCTGGTAAATCCCGACCTGCTCTTCAGCATCTGGATCGCTTGACTCTGGTGAAGGAACGGAAACCATGTGCATAATCTCACCGGGAGGATAGAAGTGGTTGTTATCGAAAACATCCGATGAAGAAATCGCTGCATGGCTTTCGACAGAATCGGCGAATACCATCTCCTCTTCAGTTATTTCTTTCGCTACAGCCTCTTCTTCTTCCTGTATCTCGGGAAGAACCTCGCTCTCCTGCCTCTGCAACTCTTTCTCCAATTCGTACCATAATTGCCCTTCGGTTATTTCCTCGACTTTATCCACCTGAACAAGATCTTCCTCTTCGTCTGTCTCATCGTGGGCCCCACCATCACTTGAAGAACAAGAATCTGCCTTGCTTGCTTCAGAAATGGTGGCTATTACTTCACTTGTATGAGAGACAGACGTTATCTCAGTTATAAGAGGAATGTCGGCCAAATCATCGGTTTTAGTATTCGAATGAGGGGGGACGGGTCGGCGTCGGGGACCCATGCATGTCCATAATGATATAGAAGTACGGGTTTTGACAACTGCTTGGGCAACATCTTGAGCACGTTTCATCACAACCTATTGTATGATATGAACAGAGGTAACGCATCATGGTGGTAAAAGATGAAAAGAAACTTTAACAACAAATTATGGTTTTATCACATTATGTGGGGTCAGTCATACCAATTTGTAATCATTTTCATTCAAGGAACACGCTCTCGCTAATATTTAAATATGGAGAAAATAGAATTTTTTTAGTTTTATAAGCTACTCCTATATCAATTTTAGTCCTATCGACTTTCATGAATTGAAAATAGTCATGCAACTTTTAACATTTCAACTTTTTGGCGACGGACTGTAAGAGGTGAAATATATCAGACTATGCCACATCAGCGCCAACCAAATGTTTCACCTCCTACATCCGGTTACCAAGCCAAAATGTCAAAAATCGAAAGTTATAGGATTATGTTCAATTTGTGATAGTCATCAGTACTGGAACCAAAATAGAGTTAACTTACAAGACTAAAAAAATCATTTTCCTTTAAATATAGCATGTCCTTTTCTGTAGTTTATTTCCAAGTATGAAACAGCAAAGGATCAAAGATTATGAAGCAGACCTGAGTGCTGCTTGACACTGGCCGTAAAAGTGCACCTGCTCCAGCAACCCTTGCTTTTGCATTTGATATTGAAGGTAGTCTAGACCCAACAGCAGTGGCAGAGCGATATATGACGTTTAAAATTTTGTTGCGCTCAACTTGATCACGGAGATCATTTAACCAAGATGATGCTGTTACCTGATATAATAAAAAACAAAGGATGTTTGGAAGGACTCAAAGCTAATCGCAAATATAGCGAAAAAAGAATAATATGTTCATGTTTTTTCTCTGATAAAGGTGACAATCGGCACACCTCGGAACGAAGATCATCTATAGAAGCAGTTGAAAATGTGGGCACCAGATCAGAGCCATTGATTATTGTGGTAATGAAGTGTTTCCCTGATTCTGCCAACTCCCATGTCATGCAGGCAGCTAAAGATAGATGCAATTTGCAAATAAGATATTGTTCACACAGTCAATTTGTAAGAGTTAATTACGAAATAAATTACGGTCTTTACACATTTTTCAATTTAAATGTATCATTTTAAAATTCGCAATTCCTGCTGGCGTGGCAGCGTGTGGATTTCCAAAAAAGATTAAAAGATTGTGATTAAATTGAAGCAATTAAAAAAGGCATGAATATATTTGCAATTTTTCAAATATTTTTTCGACTGTCACATCAGCATAAATTGCCAAAAAAACATTCATCTGATATAGTTGCAAAATAAAAAAAGTATGTGTATTGAATTAAGAGTGTTTATAATATGTTGTAATTGAAAAAAAAAAAAGTGAAAATGACATGATTTTTAATGCAATTAACCTGTTTAAGTAAATAAAGGGAATATGTTACACACCTGGTGCAAAAAGTAACACAAGTAGCTGCAGAAAATTCCATTTGTTCCCGAAGAATATATGTTAATAATGCAGCGGTACCACCACCAAGTGAATGTCCAACGATCTGAAATAGAATTGAGACTTTGTTAATTAAAAACCATGAAATATGTTCCTATGGATGAAAAAATGAACAATTATTACCTTCAATTCATAGTCGGGATATTGTTTTACAGCTTTGAGCAAAGTTGGAGCACTTAGCTTTGCTATCCATCGAGCTGCAGCAACCATTCCACAATGCGCATATCCGAGAACCAGATTGCTTATCCCACCATCATCTAAAACTGAATGGTGAAAAGGGACAACCGCGCCTGTTGCTGCAGTCAATGTATCTTTAATGCTGTGAGTACCACGAATCAAAAGAAGGACGCACTTTGAGTGTTCATCTCGTATAATTGTGAAAGCAGGCTTTAGAATCTGAAATAAGAAAACTTATGATGTTCAAAACCAATCTTGACATACAGAAACAGTAGAAGATGTATGGTACCGATCACATACCCCTGCTTTGGGCTTCTGAAGAAGGACATTTGCTTCAGAGAAACCACCAGATTCTAAAAATACTGGAAAGGGCTTTTTCGAGAAAAGAAAGCACAGTGTTAGCAATCTCAAGTAGTAATACAATTGGTCAACGATTTCAGGGCCCTTCAATTGCACCGAGTTTTCGCCAGCATATACACTTGCAACTTGCAAATTACCCTGCAAGATTTTTGCACCCACCACATCAAGAATTGACAAATAGCAAAAGATGGCAGATTGATCACCAAAAAGTTAAATTAGTAGTGTTTTATCTCACTAATTTGTTTGTCAACACCATTATTCAATACCACCTACCTCACCAACCTACACTCTTCTAGGTGAAGGATATAATGACAAAAGAGGAACATCATTCCAGAGAACAGATTGTAAGTTACAAATGCCTAATTGAGCAAACATCAATTGTAATTAATTACTATGAATCCAATATCACGCCATGGACAATAGCAGTATATTACATTTCCACAGCATTTCGCAACGACAAACCATATACCATTTTGCACACTATCCAGAACAGAATCAGTTCATAAAAACGAAACTCAATACTAAAAAAGACAGCTTAATCCCCTAATCGTCGCAAATTCCTCAATTTAATGAAAGCTTGCATAATAAAGAGAGAGCAAATTGAGTCTTACCTGCCTCCGAATTAGATAGTTAATTCCAAAAGCCAAATCGCCGATCGGCCATTTACCCAACGTCTCCGCGTACGTAAACCTCAAAGTCTCCGACAACGTCGAAATGGTCTCCAGCCAGGTAGCTGGCGCTTGAGCTGGCCTCCGCGACAACCGCCTCTTCGCCGATCTACTCTTCGATTTCGAGTAATCGCCACCGCCGGAATCTTCTCCATCCGCCGCCGACGAAATCCGCCGGCTCACGACGTAGTACAACAACACCATCGCCCCCGCCGCCGTCGCCATCGTCATGGCGGCCATTGAGCACTACTCCAACAACATCAACAATCAACAGAATTCCCCTAACCACTGTACATTTCTATATTCATGAAATCAAAGAAAGGTATAACTGAGATTCGGGATTTCTCTAATCCAAACCGCATAATCTGTGATTGATAATGGAAGTTTTTAATTTGCTTGTGCAGAATAAATAATGGGGTTGAAAAAGGGTTAGATAGAAAATAAATAAATGAATAATGCGTTTTTCGAAATTACTTAATTACCCTGGCCTAATTTCCTCCTCTATATTTTCTCACTAATTGCAATCTAGAATTTAATTGCATTCAGTTCTCAAAATCACATAAAGGCTTTGATTTTATGATCATATTATCCAAAAAAATTCTTTGAAACTTATGAAGGAACTTATTAATTCAAAATATATCTTGTGATTTCCTATCTACCATAAATTTTAATTAATTTTGTAATCTCACATTCAAGAATCATTAACTTTTTCTTTATCTAAATCATATTTTGACTTGTTTTCTACCATAAAAAAGAATTTACAAAAACTTATGTCAATAATATTTTAAAATTGTGTAAAAAATATTAACACTCCTGTAAATCAGATCTACACATTAACTATAATATTGTTATGTGAAAAAAAATATCACTGTTACGCATAAAAAATTTAACTGTTTAAAAATATAATGTATTTTTTAAAACAATAATTATTTTTTGCATAACAATAATAATTTTTATGCATAACAGTGATACTAAAAAAGGTCGAGTTCACGGTTAACTCGGGTTCACATAAATTTTTGTCACTTCACATATACTACATGAATACGATGTGGATAATCGCTTATAAAAAACAATGTTTAAGGTATTTAGGGATGAGCTTCAAATAAATGAGAAAACTTTATATGTAATAATTAAATAAAGGATAAGTATTGTATGTATCCAGGTGCACCGCACACTCATAGTGCATTTTAGAATCGTGCAATTTATTATACTGAAAGATGCGACTTGTTTATACTGCAACGTGTAACTATTTTTTTCATATTAATAATTGCACAGTTAAATGTAAATAAATTGTATCTTTCAGTATAACATGTTGCACGGTTTTAAAATGCACTATGAGTGCACAATACACTTGGATGCACCTGACTTGAGACCCACTCTTGAGTAAATACTCTTCAGAGAAATAAAACGTTAGGGAAAATATTTAGTTTCAGTTTGTGAGTAGATTATATTGAATTTTGATGTTCGCTTTTTTACATCAAAGCCCCAAATGGGCAACACATTAGTAAAACTTTCTCTCACTAAAAAAACTCTCTCAGCTTCACTTTTACGCAACCTTCCTACCGCCACCGTCCGCCTTTCACCGCCGTCTTCCTCGTGCTGCGGCGGTGACCGCAGCCACCCCCGTCTTTTCCTCTCGCCTCTGAAGCTCTTGTAGGCAGGTTCTTCGTTGATGTTTCTCGGACCGACGGGTTGCTCTTTCCCACAGGAGCCACGGTGACCGGTCGGTGGATCAACCTGTTAGGATCATTTTCTTTCTGTTTAAATAGTCTTAATTTTTGTAGTGTTTCTTTCTTCGTCTAAGTTTCTAGACGCGTTGTTAGTGCTTTTTGCCTGTGTCTTCCCTTATGTGGGTTTTTTTTCCTTTGTGGGTTTTATTTCGGTTGTTTTCTTTTTTTGTTATGTTGGTTGGTGCGCTCTTGGTACATCTTAGAGGAACTGAATTTTGCCTTAGCGTGGGGCTTTTCTTTGTTCCATGTGCTTACACATTGGTTGTGCACTTGTTTGGTTCTACCCTCCTCGGTTCCTCACGATTGGTTCGAGGCAGACTCTAATTCAGACTTTCAGTTGTCTGTAGAATCGGGCTTGTATTGTGTACCGTTTCTTAATGAATGAAAGCCTTTTTCCTAAAAAAAAAAGCCCCAAATGGGCCAAATCCAAAGAAATCAAGTTTTCTTATATACATAATCGAGGGTAGTATTGGTATTGTTGTTGTGGGTATAATTGTCATTTGATGGTAATGGTGGTTTGCGTCGGGTAAAGGGAGGCAATGTGCGTACGTTTTGTAGTGGTGGAGGAGTTATCCTGTGTGGCGGTGCGGGTGGGGATTGAGTAGACAAGTAGGTTGTCTGAATATGGCCGGTGGGCCCGACACGTTTATGTTTGCTATTTTATTATTATAAGTAATAATAATTATTATTATTATTGTGAGACATACTACTTGTTTTAATATGTGAACTTTATGAATGAATGATTCTTTGAATTCTTCCAAACATATTTAAGTATTTTGTTATAAATAACATTTAGTGGACGTGTTCAATAGGTGTTGGTGAATTATATAAAAGTGGGCCTACCTTGCTAAGAAAAAGGCCCGTACGAATGCAATTATGGCTCATTAGGCCATTTGTTATGATGCACGAGTTTTTTTTAAAATATTAAGAGACACAAATTTTATACGCTGGATACACGTATCCGATGCGGGAATGGGTGCGTGAGAGATAATTTTTTTAGAATATATATATATATATATATGTATATATATATATATATATTTGCAAATTTTCAAAATTAAAAACTCTAAATAGTCATGATATTAAGTATTATATGTGTTATTTCAATTAAACATTATTATGTAATATAACATAAATTGACAATATGTCACTTGTTTTTTTTTATTGAATTCCTTAGTATAACTTATGTATTGAGCTGATATTATTTGAATCGATGTTTTTGTTACTTAATTATATTAAATCATTGAAAATGTTTAAATTTTATATGAATTACATATATTTTATATATTATTAATTTAAAAAATTCTATATATTTTATAGATATTATATATAATAAAATATAAATAAACGGACATATTCTTATCGTATCATACAACATAGGCCATTTGATTTAATCATTACTTTAAAAAAAAGGCCGAAGCTATTTGCACCCTCTTTTTTAAATGCATCTACTAAGGGTGCATTTACTTTGAGTGATAATGTTTGATAATAATTAATTATTTACTCTTGTCACCTATTTATTTTGAATGAAGATTTTTTTTAATTATTATCCCATGACTCGAGAATAACCCGGAAATTTCAGTTTTTTGTGGATAGCTAATCTCACCAAAAGAGGTGTAATAATTTATTTCATTGTGGGATATTATTGATATTACTTAAGTACCCTTTCACAATAAAAATCGAACTGCCCCTAATTTTCAGCAGAAACGAAAGCCATTGATGGAAATTGTTGGTTCATCTAATTTCTTTGATCATAGCCGAAATAACCCAACATTATAGTCTGATCTTCTAAAATGAAGAATTGTAGCAATGGACTTTATCTCTTATTTCATCACACCTTATTATATCCATTATAATTCTTATTTTCAAAGTAAACGAAGCCTAAATATTTTAACAAAAATAGTAAAATAGTACATAAAAATTTTATATTACTCATAAAATTAAAATCATAATTACTACTCATTTCCTCTCGTCGAACAAAACTGCATTCGCCGCCGCCTTAAAAATTACTCAGATTTCGGATAATTTGTTTTAAAAAGGACAAATTTTCAGATTTTTTTTTGGTAAAATGTAACATTATTTTGCATTAAAAAAAAAGGATAGAATGTTATAACCCGGCCCATCTAAAAGCCCATTAGTGCCAATGAATTGGGCCCATTTTGATTATTCATTATTTTAAAATGGGCCAGGTTAAAATGTTTTTGCGCGCTAATTTTATTAAAAATAATTAATACTATAACCACACATTACCAACAATACCCCTCTTAGAAAAACCCTGATTCTCCAAACTCCCACCTCCACCCCTCTCCGCCGTGAGCCACAACCGTCACCGCCGCCGCATCGTCATAAGCGCACCGCCGTCTGGGCTGGCGATACACTCTATTTGCAGAATTATTTTTTTGATTCTGTTTATATTTTCTTTGTTGTGAGTTCTGAAGTACTGAAAATGAGGTCATCAAATATCAGAGATGTCCTGACTTCGTTTAATCCGAGTTTGGACTTGTTTGCAATCAGTCTTGGTGATGGTCGAATAAAGGTTTGTTATTCTATTGTTTAGATTTTTTTTAAAAGCTTAAATGGTTGAAAGATGGTGCATAGTGATTAATGTTATGAATGTGTTCCTGTTTTACAGTTAACATGTTTTTAGCTTGGTGATAAATGTATTTTTATGCAAAAATTTTGTCAATTTTTCTTTTGGAATTGTGATTGGCTCATATTATGAAGGGGTCTATAATGTAGTAATCTTGATATTGAAATTGATGTGATACTAATTCATTGCATACTGCCTTGTGTTTGTGTGTGTGTTGTTGTTGGGGGGGTGGTTTGTGTAATGATAGTTAGGTTTTTGAATTGCTTGATGATATAATTTGATTATTTTTCAGATATGGGACACTGTGAAGGGTCAGTTGCAGACTGAATTCGTAGACATTGCTACAACGGAGACGAGTATCTTTGGGAAACAGGAAGGAGGGCACCTTTCAATGGATTATACTTGCATGAAGTGGTTGTCTCTGGAAAAAAAGGTTTGACCGTTTAAGCATACATATATATTCAGATCAGTTTCTTCATATTAACAATGTTTGCTAGCAGATGTTAGTTTCTGAATAAGCCCAAAACTTGTGCTCTAAATGTTTACAGAAAAAGAGGAAGCTCGGAGGTTCCCTACTGATGTTAGGGACTGGTGGAGGAGATGTCCTTGCATTGGATGTTTCTGCAGGCCAGTTGAAATGGAGGATTAACAACTGCCATCCAGGGTGAGTTCCATATCATAATATTCGATTCTCTTGATGTTAAATAACTTAATAAGAATATAGTGGTTCTCTATTAATTGAAATTTCATGTGGTTGGTTTCATACAGAAGTAGAGGAATAATGGTTCTCTATTAATTGAAATTTCATCAATGGGAAACATACTTGCTGCACTTCTTTATAATTTCATGTGAAATATCGTTGTAGAGTTACCTTTGAAATATGAAAAAAATATAAACCAATTATACCCTACAATTTCTTTTGTATCTTGTGTGTAATTTTTTTCTTTTAAAACGTATTAAAATGTTAGTATTAGTTGTTTCATTCAAAAGTATTAGTTGGTATACTATTAAGTAATAGTTGTGAACTAGTTGTATGGGAAAACTGTTTTACATAACATCAACTCTTGAAATATATGTATGCTGGAAAAAATGAAGATTTATGACTGAGATGGTCGACTAATCATTTGTTTCTCTATCAATGTGTAGGGTGTCGATTGCCATTTCGTTTCCTTCACATGGTACACACATTTACACTCAAGGGTGCAGAGATGGAATGATTTGTCGATTGACTCAATGTCGGGAAACTTGTTAGACAAATTTAGTGCTACTTCAAGGGCAATATCGTTTCTAGCTGTTTCCCCAGGTACTTGCGACATTATTTGTTTGTTTTGAATTTATGAATTTTGTGCTTAATAGATGATAGATACTGCTATCAATGTAAATTATCATTGGAATTTTCTTTATCGTGTCAAATCAGATGGGAAAAAGATAGCAACTGCAGCATCTCAATTGAAGATTTTCAATTCCACGAACCACAAAAAGCTGCAGAAGTTTTCCGGCCACCCTGTGAGATTCCAACTCCTTCGTTCTTCCTTCCATACAATCTTTTTGCCACTTTGCCTTTTGAATGCTGATGTTTTAAGTTTTATATGACATTCTCCATTTTCGTATATAGGCGGCTGTGAGATGTATGATTTTCTCTGAAGACGGTAGATATGTTCTTTCTTCAGCTTTAGGCGAACGATATGTTGCAGTATGGGAAATCGATGGTAGCAAAAATAAATCAGCCTCAGTTTCTCTTGCAATGGACCACCCTGCTGTCTTCTTGGATACCAGGTGCATCAATAGTGGAAATGCAGAGGATCCCAGCGTTTCCGTTTTGGCTATATCAGAAATGGGTGTTTGCTATTTTTGGCAAGGGAAGACTATTGATGAGTTGCGTAATTCCAAAGCAACAAATATCTATGTACCTTCTGATGATGTAGTTCTAAAGAAACACAAGGGGGCGTTTCCTATCGTATTTGCTGCCAAACTACAAAATGTTTCTGTGCCCACTTCTGGTCACGTGTTTCTCGCTCATGGTTTGCTTATAAAACCGACGTTTGCAAAAGTTGTGGTGCACTCTGGGACAGACGTAAAATTAAATATTTCACAAGACGGGGTTCTTCTACCCATTGGTCAGTCCCCGAAATCTAGAAAAGCATCAGACGGCCAGAGTCGAGGCAATTCTCCCTCTCTCCCTCTCTCTACACACCCCTTATTTTGATTGTATGGTGTTGTACTGTTGTTGAATGCCATTTTCTTTAGATTGATGTTGGAATAGAAGACTATCACGTGAAAATGGAGAAAATAGCTTTTTTTTTCCTCGTAGACATTCTTTCCATTTATAATTCCAGGCACCTTCAAAATAACTAAAAATGTTGCCAGCTTGTAATTAATTTGTGCTAACATTTTTTTATGATTATGAACAGTTACTGCTCTGGATCGTCTAATACAGAGGGTGCGTTGCTTCCTGTGCCTAAGATAGTTGACCTGATTGATGGAAAGAGTGACATCAAGCCCATGGAAACCAAAGGTATGCTTAATTCTTTTATAAACTTAAATTATTCATATCATATGATTGATTAGTCTTGATGGAAAATCTTCCATCTTCTGTCCACAAGAATGAATTCATAGGGATTAAATTTTCCAATCCATGTGCTATAACGATCAAATTGGAATGAAGAGAACAAAAGCTAATTACCTTGGGTTATCCTTTTCTCTAAAATAAAATGAAAAAACAGTACATTCTTGTTTCGTATAATTAACTAATACCTTCTTGGAGTTGAACTCTGCAATACTGGGGATTGGGATCATTATTCTGGTAATACAAGAACATGGATTTCTTTCAAATTTTCACGGAATACAGAATGATATATAATGTGTTGCACTGCTTGCTTCTCTGATTGTTTGGATGTCCCAAAATAGTATCTAACATTTCAAGATGCTCATAATTTTTTATAAATTATTTGAGCAATTGAATGCATAATCCATCATTATTGTATCCCTCTGTTTAGTTCATGTGACTCATAGTGTGAATCGTTCAGAAAAAGATGAGTTAGACTCTGTCTCTTTGTGCATGGAGGACCAGCTGAGATCTTTAGGGATACTCAGCAATAGTGGTGATACGCAGAGTGCCACTCTCGTCTCTGAAATGTTGAAGGGTATCAATCTTGATGCCAGTACTCCAAATAAAAAGGTTTTCTTTTCTCTCTCTGATGGTGTTTTAGACTCGTTTCTATTCACAGTATTGATGTATAAAAATTAATATGTGCTCTCGTTTATATTATAGGTGAAGGCAACTATCTCGTCTATGGAACCTAGTGATGCTTTTAAGCTGTTAAAGGGTTTGGCGGATGTTTGGCAATCCAGGTAAAAAATTCTTTATGGAAACTCATATTCATGTCGTTTATACTTTTGTCAAATTACATTAGTTTTCATCTTTTCTGTACCTTTATTCGTTTTTTATTATTTTCGCCAGGTCTTATAGTGCCAAGCATGTTCTGCCTTGGATATGTTGTATATTGGTCTATCACAGTGATTATGTTAAATCTAAGGAACCGAAACTTCTCGATTCCTTGTACAAGGTATAATATGGTGAATATCATTAACAATATGTTATGTTTTGATCCTTACTGGGAGTTAAAATGTTTTTTGGTCACGCAACTTGTCTAATATCCAATTTTGGTCCCGAAAAGTTTTATCCTTTTCAATTTAGTCCCAATATAAAAATATTGTCCAAGTTTAGCCCAAAATTGCCAGAAAATGGAAACGGTGTCCATTTATCGTGACGATTTAATTTGGGGCCAAAATTGAACATTTGTGTGTACTTTGCGGCAATTTCGATCCAAAGTTTGCAATTTTTTAAATATTGGAACTAAATCGAAAAAGGTAAAAAAAATTTGGACCAAAATTGGATAGTAGACAAGTTATGAAACAAAAGAAACTCTTCAACTCTCCTTACTAGTATCACTTTTCATGAATACATATATCTCCTTCAGGTTGCAAAATCGAAAGTGCCAGCTATAAATTCTCTACTGCAGTTGTCTGGTCGTATGCAGCTCGTTTCAGCTCAGGTTAATCTCTCAAGAGTTTTGGTTAAAAAAACACTTTTCTGCTGATTTTTTCTACATCTTAACGAGTTTTGCATTCTCAACAGATCGACAAGGCCACGAATAACAAAAGTCTCGTACTTGAACACGATGAACAAGAGGTTGAAAGTGATGATGACGATGTTGATGAAGTTGTTTATGGAGTCGATGAAGATTCTGAAATGAGCAGCGAGACTGATGATTAGGTGTGATGAAATAAGCACTTTGTATCCAAATTTTGCCGCCTTTATATTTCTTATCTTGTCGCTCTAGGGAAACATTTTAGTTTTCTCAATATAGACAAAGAAACAATTTTTTGACAGAGAAGAAGCAACTTCTTCTGTATTTCTGGTGAACAGTAGGCTGAAAATTTCTTCCTATATTTGCTAAGTAGATATACAAGTTTATCATAATCTAAGATAATTATTTTACCCAGTTGTTTATCATACTTGAACCTATAAATTTAGAGCAAATGAGTAAAAAAAACTATGCTTTGATTTAGTTGTAACTTTAGTTTTTGTTTTGATACTTGGACAAGTTTGCACTTGACTATATATTTGAACAACGTTGTTGTAGTACTCAAAATGTTTTTAGTAGTATATAGGTGAAGCTATCTTTATCGGGAGGGAATGAAGGAGATATTTTCCTGTTTTTTACAAATTTATAAGTGTATTAATTTCTCATGAATATTTTGTAAAATACACTTGGAAAATTCTTTATATAATCAGCAAAAAATTAAACAAACAAACATTCTTTATATTATAAGCAAAAAAAATTATTAAGTAAACAATCATTGGGCCACAATTATTTAGCGTGGCATGGGTAATATTATGTGCGGACTATATAAGCCCATATGCAAGCTACTTCATTGGACCATTTTAACCATCAGATCATAGTTGATATTAGAAAGCTCTGTTTTGTGATCCATTAGTTAAGTTTCACGATTTGGGATAAATTTGTACAAACAATGTTTTCATAACCGAACCGGTGATCGAACCGAACAGACCACCGGTCAGCGGTTCAACAGGTCGGACCGGTTCAACCGACGGTTCAACCGTTTTCTATGTTTAGTTAAAAAAACAAAATAAGTATACATCTACAAAATTTAAATATATATTTTATAACTTTTCATATCATATTTTATAAATTTTGTCCCACCTCATACATTTATCCCACATCGAAAGTGTTGGAGAAAAATGTGAGAGGAATATAAATTTAAAATTTTAAATATCTAATATAAATTAATAATTTAATTTTTTTTAAAAAAAGAAAAAAACCGGTTATTTCCGGTTGAACCGGGTTTTGACCGGTTCAACCCGGTTCAACCTGAAATCCGGTTATATAGTGTTTTTTAACCGGGTTACCGGCCCGTTCCCGGTTCAAACGGTTGAACCGGCCGGTTCAACCCGGTTTTGAAAACAGTGCAAAATTATTTGTAAAAATTTAAATATTTATAACCATTTTTAGAGTTTCCAAATTTGTAGTATAAATTTTATGATGATGTGTTGACAATTTTAAATTAAAACCAAGATCATAAGACGTTTGTTAAAATAATACTCCTCTTTTAATTTTCAAACCTAAGTTGGGGTAAGAACTTGAGATTAATAATGAGTTTAAAACCTCCTCTTTAGTTTTACAAAAGATTGTCAAACTATTCTAATTTTAAATAGTGTGTTATTGAAGACCTTTCAGAAAACCCAAAGAAAAACAATATGATCATTTTATTGTACATTATATGCGACAATCACATTGACTAGATAACAAAAAAAAAAAAATACAAAATTTAAATACTTAAAAAATACATAATCATGTCCACAATTTGTGGTTTCATTTGCACAATCTTTAACAACCCAAAAAAATAAAAAATACAAAATTTAAATACTTAAAGAATACATAATCATGTCCACAGTTTGTGGTTTCATTTGCACAATCTTCCAACAACTTTGAAAATCAAAAAGGGGTTTCCATAAAAGGGAAAAAACACGCACACACAATAAAAACATTCTTAAGAATTGAAACTAGGCATAAACATTAGGGTTTTCCAAGAGATAGGCTTCCACAACTTTGTATATCCCCATTGCACTCAATTTACCAGCTTTGATCTCTTCTTCCTTCACCTCATACCCATCTAGGGTTCGGTATTCACTCGTCATCTTGCAAACACTCCCACCATCGTCAGACAACTCAAATACGATCTCATACGCGATGGAATCAATTTTGTCTGCCAGTGCATCGCTCTCGAACATTGTGTACTTGCACACAAACTTCTCTCTGTCCAACTCGTCTATGCGGTGTTTCATGTACTTAAAATGACTAGCTATAAGACCAAAAAATTCAAAATTAGAAAATTTAAAAGAAAATCGGATACTAGGGGAGTTGAAATTCAATTTAAATCCGAAGAACTTTTTTCAGAAAAGGCCCAAAAATTTAAGAATTTTCAATTTAGTCACATAACTTACCATGCAAGTGGTCCGATTTAGATCCATTTTATTTGAAAAATCGTAATCGACGCCATATGGTGCAAAAAAATAGTGAGACCATAGAACGTCATTTTTTTTTCCGATGAAATAGGACCAAAATCGAACCAATTGACAAGTCATAGTACTAAACTAAAAAAAATCAAATTTTTGGGACCTTTTACGGAAAAATTCTAAATTGTGGGACAAAATTGAATTTTAACTCGGATAATTATAATTAGAGAACTTACACTCGGTGAAATTCACTTGCTCAATGCTTCCAACTCCTCCATCTCCATGCAATACATCGATACTTTTGAAGGATTGAGGTAAAAGTTTGGGTAACACGATGTTTGATTCTAAGACCAAAGCTTTGAAGACACGTTCACGAGCAATTGGTGAGGTGAATTCTTGAGTTATTTTAATGACTCCCATTTTACCAAATTTGGATTTACTTAGAACTTAAAAAAAAAAAAATCCGAAAATAAGTATGTGAATGAATTAAGATATGTATATTGGGCAAAAAAAAATGTTTATTTATAGCACCTAACTAATGAGTTTGCACCTAACTAAGCACCTCAAACTTGAACATAGAATAAATGAAGACTTATGTTCAAATGTTTCAGCTAGTCAAGGGATTATTGTACAATATAACTTAGAATTTTCAGATTGTTTAGGCTACACTTTTCCTCATGGGCAGCTTATATTTCCAATTTTCCATGTGTGGACTTGAGAAAGCTAATTTTTTTTTGACTAATTATAATCTGGCACATTTAATTGAAATTTCCTGTTTCGTGTTGCAGAAATTAGAATTTCATTTTTATATAAGCCTAAAATTCTAACACTAGCCTTCATTTTGAGAGTTGGTATCTAGCTAGAAAAAAAAAACTATTACAAGAGTTTTTCTTCTCAAATGTCATATACTTTAGGAAGTGTCTAATTTTGTCAATAATGATCTTATTTTTTAATAGATCATGAGTGAGACGATCTCACTGTAAGACATAACATAATTTGAAAATGATGTTATAACACATTGTAAATAGTGAGTGTTAATTTGTGTTTAGACTGTTTTGTGTTTATTTTTTAGGGAGATGCTAAATGGACAGATTCTGCCCATGGCAGAATCATTAAAAAGTTTTTGCCCTCAATATATCAAGTCTACCAAGAATCTGCCCTCAATCAAGCCCACCAAATCTAAAATAGTCTTTTCTGCACAGGACAGAATCTGACCACCAAGAATTACCCTATTTTTTAACCCTACGAGTCTTGATTAATTTTACAAAGATTGTTATGTGTATGTTTGCCACATCCATGAAAAAAAAAATCCTGTATATTACGTTTTGGAATAATATATCTATACCCTTTGATTATTGAATATATTTGTTCCAATTTTCATACTAGAAAGTTATAAAGGAGACAACTGTACTTTACAAATCTAATTAAAGTCATTTCATGTAAACATTTTACCACCAAATTAAATACCATGTAATAAAATTAACAAGAAACACAATTACATATACCACCTTATCATACAAAAAAAAAGGATCATAGATCAATTGTGACACTAAATTAAAAAAAAATATTACAAGATATATACATCAATTATAGGCACGAGGGTTTGCCATAAGATAAGCTTCAACAACTTCATACATCCCAACAGCTCGATCTTTCCCATGTTCAATGTCTTCCTCTTTGATCTCCACCCCATCTTTCGTATAATACTCACTTGTTATCTTAAAAACACATCCTTCATATCCATACGCCTCGAATTTTACATCGTACGTTATTTTATCTAGCTTGTTCCTCAAGAAATCTCCTTCGATCACACTATACTTGCACGTGTACTTCTCTTCATCGATCGCGTCGATTCGATGCTTCACGTAGTTGTACGGACTAGCTGAGACAGAGAGAAAGGGTACAACTCGTTAATAATTATGTATTTAAAAGTATATGTCTCATGAATTTGAATTCACATAAGTTTTTGTTATCTAATAATTACTGATTCAATTGAATCCAAAGGTGATCGTAGACATCATCGATATACACGCACCATCAGTGAAGTTCATTTGTTTGATGGTGCCGGCCCGCCGTTTCCCTCGAGAAATTCAATGCTTTTGATTGATGAAAACATGAGTTGAGGAACAAGGTTGTGTGAATCTAACATCAAGGCTTTGAACATCCTTTTTTGGTGTCACTTTTGTTCGAAAAGATTGAGAAATCTTGATAACACCCATTTTTTTTTCTCTCTAACACAAGTTTTTTGTTATGGGGATAACTGGATAAGCTTAGTGCATGACTTTTTTTTAGTAGTCTTTTTTTGAGTTTGTAATTGGACCAATTCAACGCGTGAAAGGAAGCTTCTTATGTGAAGTGAATGACTTTTTAGGCTTGTCTTGTCTACCAAAAAAAAAAAAAAAACTACTACAAATAAATCGAGGTGCTTTAATTAGGTGAAGTTACAAAAACATTTTATAATTATATGTGTGCTTGAGAATTGCAATTGGGATTCTCTAATTTGGGTTAATAGTGTTCCAATTTTATGTTTGATTGTGTAACTATAAAATATAATTATACTAGTTTAGTGCCCGCGTATTACGCGGATCTTTAATTAAAAAATACAATAATCCCATTAAATAATATATTTGATAATAAAAAAATATAAATATATGCATAAATACACTAAATATGAATTAATACTTATTTGACAAAAAGCTAGTGTGTGCAAATTTGTATAGATACAAAAAACTTTAATTTTCAATCAAATTCTATTAATTGATGAATGTAATACAAAATTGAGTGGTTCATGGTTCACTCGGTCCGACTAGTTCATGGTTCACCCAGCTCAAATAGGTCATAATTTAGTGTTAATTATTTAGTGTTTAGGGTGTAGTTAGTTGATTTAGAGCAATTTTATAGATTTTCATCTATACAAATTTGCACACTAGACCTACTCTACTTATTTAAGATGTATATTTACAACCTTGCTTCTTGAAATAAAATTAATCATTCCTTTTAATATGAAGTTGAAACCTGCAAATTAAAACAAAATAAATCGATTAAGAAAAAAAATGAAACAATATTTAAAAAAATATATTAATTAGTATGTATTAATAAAAAAAATAAAAGTGAATGAATTATAATATAAAATATTTTGTTACATAAAATAAATTAAGATATACATAAGAGCAATAATAAAATAAAATTAATCATTAAAGAATTAATAATTAAATATAATAATTCACATTAAAATAAAATACATTTAGATTGAATATTTTATTTATATTAAATTAAGTCACAATAAAAATTAAGTAAACAAAGATAAATGAAGTATATAATAAAGTTAAATAAATAAAATATAAAATAATAAATATTAATTATATATTTTATAACATTTTAAATACCTAAATAATTAGAAAATAATTATATTGTGAAATGTCAACATTATCTATAAATCAAATTCATTATTTACTTTTTACATAATTATCATTTCTTAATTAGACGATACGTCATCGAAATTCACAATAATGCAACACATAAGCATGTAGAAATTTCATATTAGTGGGTTGAGGGATGTTTTTAAAATCGATGTGTGATAAAATATTAGATATAAAATAAAAGTTAATACAAAGAAGCTAATACTCAATAAAATAAATATTCAAGATATTAAAAAAATTATAGATTAACTTAGTTTCTAAATAACATAAATATAATCTAAGATGTGTCTGATTCAAATTTTAGTTATTGCAATTTTTTATTAAACTAGTACATATTAAAATGCCACATGAATGCCACATATTACTACAAATCAATAAAAAAATAACACATCAATACAATAAAATGTAACATCTAATCCAAATTAACCTCAAGAAGACACATCATCCAAATTAACCACAAGATGACACATCATTAAAAAAAACTCTCTGTTAGTATATAGAGGGATATTAAATTTCAAGAAACGCAAAATTATTTTACTTATTGTTTCCTCATATTTTAGTAATTTTGCATTACTTCAATTGATAATCATATGATGAAAATTAAATTAGAGAAAGACACAGTAAATGACATGATATTGCACTTTCGATCAATCAAACAAATTTTTTTTTTTTGAATTTATTTTAGAATGGCTTTAGTAATTATTCAAACTGCATAGTTATTTTCGATAATTTGGACAAAATTTCTAGAAAGTTTAGGTAATTTATCATGTTTTAATGCATGCAAGTGAAGTTAGAAATTTAATTAGTTGTTTTCAACTCTAGAGATATTAATACTAAAATACTTCAATTTAGATAGGAATATCTAATTAACATTATGAAAACTTAATTAATATTAGAATTTCAACTCTCTTTCAAAATATAAGTAGCATGTGAGTTGAAACCGGGCTCCATAATATATAAATATAACTATGGTCTCTATTTTTTATTTTACTTTGGAAGGATAACAATGGGCTCTATTAATATGGAGTTGAAAGTTAGATTTCTAACTTTGACTTTCCATACAAGGTCTTCTTATTTTAAAATTGAAACCAAACTCTATAATTTTTGGTTCCATATAAGTTCAACTTGATCCCCGGATTAGTCGATCTTTGGGCCGAATATCGAGTTATAAAAAAAATAAGTGCAACTTGACCACTTGGCTACTTGCTGATCTTATTATATAGGCGTGCTTTTAAAATTTAATAAATAACTTTTGAAATCTTTTTTTTCACAAACGGTGAGAAAATGCTCTGAAAATAAATTATTTTGAGAAATGTTTGTAATGATTGAAAGCAAACACCTGTTAGTTGTTATTAATTTGTGCACAAATAGCTGTTTTTTGTTTTTCCACAACATTGATAAAGTCTAAAATAGGTCACATATACAATAAATTATGCTAAACATTAATTCCACAAGTCGACAAGACATAAATCATTACAATTCAATAGTACAATATTATTATTTCATGAGAAACCAATTACAATAATTCAAACAAAAGGAGGCCAACGTCCGTCGATCAATAACCAAATCAAACAAAAAATAATCAAAACACACCCCTTACACCATATATATTTATTCAAACACTACAAATTCCAAACACACCCTCAATTTATTCATTGAAAAATGAAGAAAACAAATTCGAATTTCATTTCATTTAGTTGTAGTCATTAGGGTTTGCATGGAGGTGTGCCTCAACGGCATGAAAGAGACCCTTAGCCTTCTCTTTGCCTTCCTTGATCATTTCCTCCGTGATGTGGTGATCTTCTTTTTTTGTGTGGTACGTGCTCTTCGTTTTCACGATGCAACCCCCGTCCGGGCCAGCCTCAAACTTGACAACGTAGGAAATCGAATCAAGAACATCGCCTAGGGCGTCTCCTTCGATCACACTGTACTTGTACACGTGGTTCACCTCATCCACCTCCTCGATCTGGTGCTTCGCGCTCTTGAATGGGCTAGCTGTACCCATTTATGTAAAAATATGTGATTTAATTAGATTGATTTTTGTAAAAATATTCGAGAGTTGGGTCTAGTGTAAGTCAGTTTTACCGTGCATGTGTTTTGCAACTATTAATTAAACTAATATCTTTTTAATGCATGAAACACTTAATATTGTTTTTAAAATAGACACATAAATGTACTTCTACATTTTTTAATCTAATATTTGTTTAAACTTGATCATTATAAAAGTTCAGCAATGGTTTTAGGTAGTCATGTAGGACAAAGTTGTAGTCATATATATGTGTAAAGTCGGCATATTTGTCAGTCAATAATGGATTTAAATTCAAATTTTGCAAATAATACTAAAAAATAATTCAAAATCATGAAATTAGTTATAACAATTTAAATTAAGAAATTATAATAATTATTTTACGTACCATCGCTAAAAGTGATCAACTTGATTGTTCCTGCTCCGCCGTCGCCCTTGAGGATTTCGAAGCTCTTAAATGCTCCGGGCACCACCTTGGGGACGAGGTTGTCTCCGTCGAGGATGAATGCTTTGAACAATCGAGATGGTGGGATCGATGACTCGACTTCTTGCTCATAAGTTATGGCACCCATGATATATAACTAGGTAATATATTAAAGAAAATATAATTGGATTAAAGAATTTAAAGATAGCTAAGATAGTTAATTGGGTTGTGTTTTATGTTTGATATAAATGGGGTATTTATAGTGAAGAATGTGTTAAGGTTATCTTGTGGAAAACCTTATCTAATTGTCATTATTTTTTCCTATTTGTCTAGTGGGAAACCTTATTTTTTTTCAATGTTTAATTTTCTTCTATGTACAAACTTTGACATTATTGTAGTGCGAATGTTTTTTGTCCGCAATGAAGCGCACATCATAGTAGATTGATTTCTCATTCAGGAAACTTGAGAATTAATTAATTTCCTTGAAAAATGTGTTTTTCTTATTACTTATTCAACTATGTTTAATATTGGTAAACTACGAACATATTGTGTATATACATGTAACATTCATATTTGGTTACACAATGTCATGTTTGTTTTTATAGACTTGTACAAAAATAGACATGTGAGTTGCACGTAGCGTGAACCATAAAATTGGCCAAAAAATTCTAATTTCAGGGGTCGCCTAATTTCGACGACTTTTATTAGTTCTTAACAAAAAACCAAAAAGACTCAAATTGGACATTTTTTAGCATGGATTCGCACGAAATTGAAACTTTTGATATAACATGATATTGATTTTTTCACATATAAATATATATAGTCTCGCCTTGACAGATGATTCATAGTGGTTAATGGTTATCAACAACTTTATAAATTAAATATCATTCAACATATAGGTCCATAAAATAATACAACAAGAAATAGGGAATTAAGACAAATCGATAAAAAATTATTGGACCCACAAATACAATCATTTAACCCAAGCCGCCTCAATTATCGTGAGTTACAAAAGGTAGAAAGAGTTTTGAACTTAAAAATTAATATTAATTTTTATTTAATATTTGGATATTGATTAATAAATTAAAGGTTGAGAGAGATTTCAATAATTAAAAGGCTAGGTCTTTAGACTGCACCTGAATAAGATGTCTTACTCATAAATAAGTTTTAGAATCGTCTTACTATACAAAAATGAAACATGCAACTATTCCAAATAGAAGCATGCAACTATGTTCATATATTCACAATTGCACTTTTTTATGTGTAAATAAGTCGACTTTTCAAAGACAATAAGTTGCACGCTTCTAAAATGCTTGTATGAGTTTGCTTTGCACGCTTGACCGGTCTTACATGAGACCCACTCTAATTAAAATTACGCAAAATATACACCTCTCTATACGAATGTGCAAGTTAAATAATACATTTAAATTCCTGACCTCTTTTAATTTATGGTCATCGATAATTCGATATTAATAAAAATATTTTAAAAAATTATTAGTATATTCATAAGTTTCCACGGATAATTGCATTTTAAATGTTAGCTCAAGTGGTTAGAGTTCTACCACCTGAGACCTTGAGATCCCGGGTTCGAGGCGCGGAGAGAATATTTATTCCCTCTTGTGGTGGTTCCCCTGTTGTTGGGTTGCGGTTGCGGTGCGGTTGTGGTTCCGAGTTGCAGTTTCGGGTAGTCCCCCTCTTGTATTGATTGCGGTTCCGATCTACAGTGAGATGAGATGATGTTGTCATGTGCCCAGTGATAAAAAAAATTTATTGTAATTGATTATTTTAGAGAACTACTGTAATTGATTGCCATAAAAAAAATCATCATAATCGGACGGCTAGGTCTTGTATGCACCGGGTGTACCGTGCACTTATAGTGCATTTTGGAGGCATACAACTTGTTATGTTGAAAAGTGTGACTTATTGACACGTAAAAATGCAACCATTAATATGAGAACATAGTTACATGCTTACATTTGGAATAGTTGCACGCTTTCTATTTTATATAATTACACGCTTAAAAATGTACTATGAATGTACGGTGCATTTCGAGTGCACATGAGACCCGCTCTAATCGGACATTTGTGGTTCATTGGATATATTAGTATCCTATATATCGTGATCACGTCCATGCAGAAATATATAATTATATATAAGTGCATAATTAAGTTTTACTTATTTAGTAGAGGATAAGAACATACCTAGGTAATCATGTACAACAAACTATATCATATCTAAGTCAAATAATATCAAGTGTGGATAACTCAATGGTTGAAACCACCACACCGAGACAGCCTTGAGGTCCCCTGGTTCAAGATCTGGAGAGAGAATATTTATTCCCTCTCGTGATGGTCTCTCTTCTTGTAGGGTGGTGGTCTCCACTTTGTTGGGTTCATTTGTTTCTACTTGCTTGTGCGATTTAAGTTTCCAAGTTACAATCGGGTGGTCCCCTCTTGTTGTGATTATGCGGTTCCACCTGACAAGATGAAATTAAATTACGTCATATGCTTTCGATGGTAAAAAGAATTATTGTAATTGATTATGTTAGGAAACTATTGTAATTTATTATCTTTAAAAAAAAAATCAAATAATAATCAATGATCTAATACATTACCCCATGCTATTCAAAATATAGGACACTTTAAAATAATACACACATATTATGAAAATTAATGACTCCCTACTTTACCCTTAATAAATTGCCTTTGAAATTCTACAATACACATTAAAGGATTATTACTACCTAAGTTATTTTTAATGTTTGAGGGTAATTTGAAAAAAATATATAATTAATTAACATTGAAAAGTGTGAAACTACATATAAATTGCAAATAATATAAAAATGTAAAACGATCTATATATATTTTAAATAGGGGGGAGTAATATTCATATTATTATTCTTTTGAAACATTTTTTTTTTCAATTAATATTCATACCTAATGCACACTAATAAATATGATTTCATGCAATTATTTTATGCGTACATATTAATGAATGGCCACATTTAAAAGAAAAAGTTGAAGTATACTATTAGTTGTGTTATAGGTGTTGCATAAAATTAATGACGTGTTTGAATGTTGGACTACTTAATTAATTGTTTATATTAAGCAACATGACCTAAATAATAATTGTTTCGTGGGGACGTTCAAAGAAAGGGTACTTGCCATATTCACTTTTTTTTGCGTAGAGCCAAGCAATTTGGGTCTAACAATAAATTTGGCCGTGCCGAAACCCAAGTATAAATTTGAAAAATTAGAGGTCCGAAAAAGAGTTGGGCCCTATTTATTTGGGTTTAATGGGCTTGGGTCAATTTGGCCAGAAGGGTCATGGGCCGCCCGTTTGGCCAGACAAATTTTATTATTATTATTATTATTACTATTATTTTAAGTAAGATAATTTTGTAATTTTTATCAATTAATTTTATTTTTAACTTTTTAATTTTAGGGAGTATTTTGTAATTTGTCAAACTACAAGTTCTTTTGATACAATTAAAAAATCACGATCAACAAAATAATCTTTCAAGTTAATGTTGTCATGTACATAAGATTGTATTTTAATAATTTATAATTATAATTATTATTTTATTTTTTTTAATTAGAATATAAAGTAAATTGAAAAGGGTAGAAAAATACCCAAAAAAATTACAAAGAAATAATATAATTTTGTAAAGTAAATAAAATAATTTAAAAAAAATCATGGGCCGGGCCGGCCCGGCCCGTCAGCCCATGTTGGGCTGAGTTGGGATGTATTTTTGTAGGCCCGACTAGATGATGGGCAAAATTGAAATTTCTAGAGATGGCAAAATTGGCCCGATCCAAGTGGCTTGAGAAAGAGGTACTGGTCTTGCTTTTTTTGTGGCCCTAAAAAAATAGGACCTATTTAGCCCGCCCATCAAAGCCTTGGCCAGTACGACTTCAGCTTATTTGGCCTGTGGGCTTCGGTTTTAACTAGTGGTTTTTTTTTTTTTTTTTTTTCAATTGACCCAATTGAAATTAAAGTAATACACGGTTCTTTCCTTTTATTGCCCAAAGATGTGTTGGAAACTTGGAATGCAAACCAACTTGGCCTTAATATAAGGAGTGATTACATATATTATACCACAGAGAAGTATTATATTAAGTGTGAAGACCGATCATGTTATACATATATTATAGCCCAGAGAAGTATTATATTAAGTGTACAACTGCTGCACTATATCAATATAGCTACTTTATTTTCTTGTGACCAAAAACTTGGGGGTGAAAAGTTTAATTGATTAATTCATTTTAATTGATATGTATTACTATAAATTCTATTTAAATTGAGTTTTTAATTACATGTGTTTTTAAATCCACCTATTAAAATCAAATTTTACTACTTTGTAATTCAAATACAATTTAAATGGGATCGTCTTGGGTTTGCATGTATTATATGAGATCTTTTGGAGATAAAAAAATTAAAATGAGAACTATATTTTTATAAAATTATACAATTAATATTTAAAAAAGTTACTCAAAAAATGTTCATTTTGGCTCGGTGGTCCGAGTGGCCAGCCTATGACCGGGCTGGGCTTAAAAAATGGAGGCCCGCCAAGGATTGGGTCCGGCCCAAAACTTGTGGTTGGCCCGGCGGGCAGGGCCTGGCCAGCCCGGCCCGGCCCGATCATTTTGCCACCTCTAGCCCAACACATGAACATGACTTGGCCACGGGCGGGGCCAAATTGACCTGACAGGTTGCGATGTGTTATAATTCTTTAAAAATCCGCTTGGTAAAATGGGTATATCTCACAAATATACCCATCTACCCAAAGAATTGTTTAAAAAGCGCTATTCACTAGCTAGTTGCATCCTTTGGCCAGTTTGACTCACATAAATTAAGTAAAAGAGTATTAGTTCATATAAAGAAAGATATTAGCTATATATAAATATAGAGTAATGATATAGAACCAACTATCTGGTTTTTTATGGAACCAGATTAATGACGTGTCATGTCAACTATTCCCTAAACCATGAACCATAAACCATAAATCATGAACCATTCGGATCGGGTGAACCACTCGGCCGGGTAAAAAGAAAAATTGAATTGAAAAAAAAAATAAATCGAAAAAAAAAAATACATTTTTTTATCTACCCGAACCCAACTCGGCGGAATCAAACCGGCAGTGGTTCATGGTTCACCCGACCAATTTGGTTCATGATTTAGAGTTTATGGTTCATGGTTTAGTGAATAGTTGGCATGACACGTCGTTAATCCGGTTCCATAAAAAAATCAAATAGTTGGTTACATATCATTTACTTATATATATATATATATATATATATATATATAAATACTAGTTAGATCTTGAACAATAAGAGTAGTAAGTCGTCGACTCCCAAGACGGGTTGTATTTTTCATGGCGTTTTCTTCGCAGAGGAAGAAAGTGAAGTTGGGGCCGTTGGACTCTAATAGCCGAAATAGATGTAAGTGTTGGCACCCACCTGTCGAAGGAATTGTGAAAATGAACGTGGACGCAGCTTTCTTCGAAACATTCAGTCAAACGGGAATTGGGCTGGTGTTACGGGATTCGAGAGGTGAGTGTATTGCCATGCAGTACAACCTGGCAGCATCATGGCCACAAAGAGGAGAAGCCTGGGGAGTATTTGAAGCCATTTTTGGGCCTCAAGAATGGGTTTGGGCGAGGTTATCATTGAAACGGATGCGCAATACATTACGAACGCCCTTGCCTCGGAATTGGAAGATGAGAATTTGTTTGGGGATTATGTGAAAGGCGTGTTGTTCATTATTGTTGAGACATGTTGGTTTCAAGGTTGTTTGGGTTAGTCGAAATGCCAATGTTGTGGCAATTTATTTAGCAATTTCTAGTCTCCATGAGAATTCTTTTTGTTGGATCGAGCCTCCATTTGCTACGGATGACCTTCTCGATATTTGTAGAGGTTGTTCTTAACCTCCTTTGCTTTTCACAAAAAAAAAAGGGGAAAAAATATTAATTTGATTTGAATTTATTGGTCAAGATTAAACTAATTGCATGGTTCAACTGATACCTACATACATATTATAAGTTTTGTTTAAATTAAACACATATGGTTTGTGAGCTAATTATTTAATTGTGTTTAAAAAAAATGTATTGCATGTCTTTTACATGAATTGAGTATGCATTCTTTGTTTGTACCAAAACCCATTTAAATTAAACTCATAAAAAATATTGTTACGTATAAAGGAAATAAAACAAGAATGTTGGACCCAGCGTATTATTGGATAAATTACACTATGTAAGGCTCTATTAACTATGGGCTTCAATTAGAATATGTCCATACATAAGCCCACTTTAACAAATGCGGCCCGTATTCATATCTCTTTAGGTCACACAACTAAAGAAATATTATCTTGCATACACATTTACTCAAAAAAAAATAAAAAATATTTTAACATATGATACATCTAATTTAAACAAATCCACATCGAATATTGAACAACATAAACACAAAACCGTAAACTTTGATCAATACATATCATAGTATCATCAACCACAACAATTTATCAAAACATATTAACTAAAAAACACATTCCAATTACTACATCTTTAAAGCAAAAAGACACTCATTATTATTACCAATTAATAACTAAATATCATTATTTTAAGGGGAGACGAGAAACTCTCACGACTGTTTTAATTGTACTCATTAGGGTTTGTGTGGAGGTGAGCCTCAATGGCCCGAAAGAAAGCCTTGGACCCCCACCGGCCCGTTTGATGGTCTCTTCAGATCTTTATTGGTCCCTCACTTTTTAAGGTGGTGCGCGGTGTTGCATTTATAAATGGACCCTCCATTCGGGCCGGGCACGACCTTAATGGTGTTGGTAATGGATTCAAATTCATCACCCAAATCACCACCTTCGATTACGGTGTATTTGAATACCCGGTTTGTTTCATCGAGTACATCGGTCCTATGCTTTACGTAGTGCTCTTTGTCCCCTATTTTAACATAAAACATGAATTGCTTTATTTTGTATGATACATAACAAAATTTCATATTTATAAATTATTATTTTTATGGATTATTTTTCATATTTATAAATTATTATTTTTGTCGAATTGTCCAATAAAGAGCCTAGTTAACCATCTTGCTTCTTGCTCGAATACATGATCTATTGAAGAAATGTCTGTTTTAAGAATATGATATACTTAAATTAAGAAATATGATTATCAAAAATAATTATTTTAGAACGCGATTGATACTTGAAATTTTGCTGAATATCTATATGTACAATATTTTTTAATATCTTTACATATTCAATAAAAATCTTAGTATTATTAGTCACGCCCTTGATTTAAAAATATTTATCAATGACTTTAGAGATCAATTAAATTATTAATGAATTAAAACCGAAATAGTTTTGAATTGCTCCAAGTCTCAAAGTCACCACAAAAGCACTTCATTAATCACTACACTAAAAATAAAGTCACATATCACTTTAATTAATCTTTTAAAATTAAAGTACTTCATCGATCACGTAGCCAAGTTTACTTTACCGAATACTAAGAACAAGTGGAATTTACTTCGTAAAACATTAATACCAAATGAAAGAATTTAATAACGAGTCGAATTTAAATAAAAAAGCTTACCAATTATAAAAAGTGAGCTTCTTGATAGATCCAACTCCCTCACCTCCTTCAATATTCTCGATGCTTTTGAAAATTGGCAACACCTTTGGTACGAGGTTGTCGGCGTCCACGATGTATCCATTGAACAATCTTGAAGGTGGGAGAGATGATTCAATTTCAAACACATCTGAAATCACAGCCATGATTATAGATTTCTTTTTTCTTTTAAAGATTTTTTTTAGAGATATTATTGGAGTGGAGAAAATGCTCGAGTGTGTTTGGTGTTAGGGAGGAGGATGCATTTTATAGGTAAATGTAGGGTTAAGAGTGTCATTTCAACAATTATGTATTCTGAATTTACACGGGACTTTCTCGTAGTATTTGATTCTTTTTTTTTTAATGTGGATAAGAGTGATGTTACATCATTATTTGGTTCTAGAAGTATGGGAAATTTCAAGAAATGAATAGTTTGGCTAGTCAACATATAATCATGTCACAAGAGTCAACAGTCAATTGTGGAATTTGTGAACATGATCAAGTGAAATAGTTTGGTTCTAGAAGCATGGGAAATTTCCAAGAAATGAGCTTTAATACATATTCTTT